>CM037787.1:30084395-30120908 GCA_021229015.1 Solen grandis | reverse complement strand
CTTGCTAAAATTGTTCCTCGACAGTCCAAGCTATGAGGAACAAGAGAGCGACCCAGACAGCTATCACGACCAAGTTGATGTTTATGATCTATATGTCACTCTTACAAAAAGGGAGATCTCCCTAATTACCTGTCAGTTACCTTTGAAGATGTACCATCTACCCTACTACAGGGATCGGGAGACAGCCTGAACTTCATAGGTGACAAGGATCTAACCCGTTGTCATTTGCATCTCCTTGCAGGATGGATGAAGAGATATGTCATGGGATGGGACTGTCAAACGTGTGGTATAGACCACAATATGTGATGGGACTGTACAACATGTGGTATGGACCACAATTAATAAGAAACAAAACGGCCCTTTTCAGGGCCAACCCCAATGTCTCGAAAGGACATTTTTACAATTGTCATTTTTACAATTTTACATAAATCTGTTTTCATATAGAGTACCATTCGGTACTATAGATTCTGTTTTCATATAGAGTACCATTCGGTACTATAGATTTGGTACCATAAGTACCAAAAAAAATAAAAAATTATGGTACCACGGTACCATAAAAAATTTTTTTTATGGTACCTTGGTACCATAGTGCCACCCTATACTACTCTGATTTAACAGTGATTAAAAACAATGAACGCTAAGTTTATGGCCCGATTCCCCCCACAGGTGTTCACTTTACACTACGAAAATTCAGTTTTATTACACACCCATGGATTAATTGACACGGAAAACAGACAAATATGGTAAGATTGTCATTTTATTTCATTATTTCCTATTTGTATAGATCTATAATTTATCGATGCTTTGATCTACAGAACGAACACTAGTTTCATTGAGCTTATTTAGCATGCTTGAACAAATTAAAGGCATGAATCTACCATAAGTTTGTACTAGTATATTTGCTGCACTAAACTGTGTCCTTATGAATTGGAACATTGTAAACTTTGATATTTTATTTCATATAATTTGTAAAATTATGTACAACCGATTATCTCTCCATTTCTCTCTCTCTCTGTCTTTCTGGGTAGACATCTATATGCATAAAACATTGAGTCAGTCCTGGTCATTTAAACTGCCGCTCAGGATGAACCATTTCATTTTCTATGGTGTGTCGTGTATTGCAAATGATCTATATATTTTATTTTCAAATTATTTATTAAATCTTTTGAGAGATCATCGGGAAGGATTTGAAGATAATGGAAGACAAATTCTACTTGATTTTACACATAGTTAGATTTGGTAACATTATTATAACAAAGGAATATTGGAGTAGAAACCTAAGCCTGGTTTATCTGTAATCTGTAAACATACTCCTTTGAAAAAAAAAAGTGTACGGTAAGCTTTAATTATTTCTGATATATATTATGTTTAATAATAATAATAATAAATATTTTTTTATATTTTCATTTGATACTATAACTCATAAATATGTAAGTGTATTAAGACAGAATCAATATTTTTTAGTATGAAAGGAAACCGTTAAGTGTTGCCAAAAACATCCCCAAAACAACAACAACAAAACAACAAACAAACTCTATTATTAGAGATGGAGAGAAAGAAAGAGAGAGAAAGAGAGGAAGATGTTTAAATTAACTAGACTTAGGAACGGGAGCCATTGCTTTCAGTACTAATGTCTCTGTTGATAGATCGGTTCAGGAATAGACAACGAGTATACAAAGCATTGATCATACATGATGACAAAATTGCATGACAAACACAACCGCCATTATATCGTGGATAGCACGGCACTAGGACAACCGTTTATGCTAATATGTCCATGCTATTAAGCGGTCAATGTTGTTTTTATATTTGGCGACGGAATAAATTTAAATAATATCTACCTGCTAACCGACTAGCCGGTGTAATTTACAACCAGCAAGTTGTCTGTGCGTGTTTGATTATTGAATTTAGTGTCATGTGATTTTATTTAAAACTTATTGCGTGCCGTCATATGCGGCTTAACAGTATATCTTTCCAATTAAAGACGTTCTACAAATGAGGGGAAAGGAAAACTTTCGTAGAACATACACATACATACGCACGCACAAACATGCATACAAACTACATACATACATTTTCATTCATTATATCAAATCATTAAGTGTTCTGCTTATTTTGAGTAGTACATCAAAGACTTTCCTAGACGCAAAGTACTGGTCCAACCTGGGAACCATCGAGAATACTAACTGTAAGTTGTTTAACTAAGTTTTCAAACTATCCACGGTAAACATAAAGACAGCCATATTGTATTATCATTACAGTGATAACTATCATTATCATGAAGTGTACATCTAGGCTAGACTCATGTCATTTTGTTGTTTTATAACTTCAATATCGTTATTTGCGTTGTGTTTCAGAACTCGAATGAAACCCGCGCGTGCCAACGAACCCACTGAATATCGACACTGCGACATGCACGCAGTGTATGCATTTATTTAAATGGTCGAGGTTGTATCTTAATTAATCGTAAGATGAACTTACCTCAAAGAACCAATCAGAACTAGATTTCATTCGTTGATACGAATGATAGGACTTTCTGCTAACATTGAAAAATATAAAGATTAATTCCGCTAGAAAGAATATATATTAAATTCCCTACCTTTTACTTCTTTTTTTTTTCGTATGGACTTCTCATGCATGGACTTTTTGAAATAAGCCATATTCCAAAAATAAACAAGTAACTGGTGTTGCAAGCAACACTTGAGTCCCCTACCGGTGAGGTGCATAATTTTTCCATTACCACAGCAACCAGAATTTTGGTCCAAGAAAAACAAGACTTTGGTTAAAGTAAATGTAAGGGAATATTTAAGTTATGTCCATTTAAGCAAGACTTACATGTAGAGTTGTTGTCTCTGCTGTGCCCACTATACAATTCATGCAAGCAAGACAGATGCAAGAAATAGAATTAATAATAGTTAGCTTGCCTGATCCAAAATGTTTTTCTTTAGTCTTTAGTCTTGTTGATGAGAAATGAGAACTTTCACTCTGCATCACCACCCTGGCTATATACATGCCTTATAAAATTTATTATAAAGTTATCGCGGTCGCGTGATCCCATTTTTTGCCATATTTTCACTATTTCCGTTACCATAAAAAAATGAAGAACAAAAATAAAACAACGTGCATAATCGACACATTGCCATCTAGTTCCAAGTAAGTTTCATCAAGTTAGCTTGCATAATTATAAAGTTATCGCGGGATCCCATTTTTTTGCCATATTTTCACTATTTCCGTTACCATAGCAACCACAATTTTAGTCGAATAAAAAAAATAAAACAATGTGCATAATCTACACATTGCATCTAGTCATAAACCAAGTTTCATCAAGTTAGCTTGCTTAGTTATAAAGTTATCGCGGGATCCTATTTTTGCCATATTTTTTTAGTCGAATAAAAAAAATAAAACAATGTGCATAATCTACACATTGCTATCTAGTCATAAACCAAGTTTCATCAAGTTAGCTTGCTTAGTTATTAAGTTATCGCGGGATCCAGATTTGAGCGGACAGACAGACGGACGGACAGACGGAGGGCAAACCTATAGTCCTCTCCGGTGTGAACACCGGTAGGGGACTAATAAATCTTTATTTTGATAAAGCTTTCTTATAACTTGACCAATTTTACTATTCTAGGTACCAAAATAAATGGCCTGAAATTCCATTGTAGCATATTTGGGTCTAGTTTTATAGGTATTCAAAATATAAACAATTAAACTTAAACCTCTTAATTCTGCATATCTTTTTTTTTTTTTCATTTACAGTCGCGGGAATGAAATAGTAAATGCTACCATGCAATAGAATCGTCGACGCGTGTAGCCTCGTGAGTAAAATTCAAATAACACTTGTACATACGATCGAGACGACTGTATTACACAAAGTTACTAAATTTTGCGCTTTTAGCTAATGCCTAGGCACAGGGACTTGCTCCCATACACACACACACCACACACACCACACACACACACTGTACATACACTATCAACAAGGGTGGACATCTTTTCAGGGGTCGACTCGCTTCAACTCCGTTTTTTTCAAATCATTCAAATAAAGCTATGAAGTTAACATACGGAATCACTCAAATATATATTTCTCTATCGAAAGATACAAAATCGTCGTGAAAATAATCCTCCTTTGTATGTTTATTTGTTTGAAATATATGCGAATTCGAGAAAAGGACAACAACCTGGACCAGCAGCGCAGTACATTTCGGGATGATTCGGATTTTTACGCTGCGAAATTGGTCAGCGATATTGCGATTATTTTCCCGCAATCTGTCAAACCGTTAAATTTAAATTATTAAAGGGCTGACTATTCGGGCGTTGAAAGAAAAAAAAAAACCCAGGCAGTATGGAGAAATCAGCTGTTTCTTGGTAATTTTCTTGTTGTAAAATAAATTATTTAAAGACTTAGATATAAATTCACTTGTCTGTGAGTGTGTGTTTTTAAATTGAAATAAATATCACAGGGATTTGATGTTCAGTAGAATTTAGTATTCCGTATATATAAGAAAAAATATGTTTTGTATGTATGGAGTACTATTATTTTCAGAATTTTATTTTAAATTACTGAACTTCAAATCCCTGTGATATTTATTTCAATTTAAAAACACACACTCACAGACAAGTGAATTTATATCTAAGTCTTTAAATAATTTATTTTACAACAAGAAAATTACCAAGAAACAGCTGATTTGTCCATACTGCCTGGGTTTTTTTTTCTTTCAACGCCCGAATAGTCGCCCTTTAATAATTTAAATTTAACGGTTTGACAGATTGCGGGAAAATAATCGCAATATCGCTGACCAATTTCGCAGCGTAAAAATCCGAATCATCCCGAAATGTACTGCGCTGCTGGTCCAGGTTGTTGTCCTATTCTCGGATTCGCATATATTTCAAACAAATAAACATTCAAAGGAGGATTATTTTCACGACAATTTTGTATATTTCGATAGAGAAATATATATTTGAGTGATTCCGTATGTTAACTTCATAGATTTATTTGAATGATTTGAAAAAACGGAGTTGAAGCGAGTCGACCCCTGAAAAGATGTCCACCCTTATTGATAGTGTATGTACAGTGTGTGTGTGTGTGTGGTGTGTGTGTATGGGAGCAAGTCCCTGTGGCCTAGGTCACACAATCAGGATTTTTACTGCCGTCCTTGATAGGACCATTCCCGATTAAAATGTGTCAAAAGTCTGATCAAGATCCTGTGATTCGTGGCTGGAAATTCAAACTTTTATTAAAATTTGTAAAAAGCATTTATTTAATCACGACAACAATCAGATATTGTTCAGGAGGCGTCCCGATCCAGCCGTTTCCAGCAGAATTCGTCCCGATTATCCGTTCTCAATCCGATTCTGATCCGATACAGCAGAATTTGTCACGACATAGTCACGATTGTAATCCGACTAGACAAAATCGGCTGAGTTTCCCGAATGTTACGGGACGCACCTAACTGTCAGGAGTGCTTGGCCGACCTCTCCGGACCATTCCCGATCCGTAGGACTCTGTTACGAACATATACGACTGCGTTCAGACAATGATAGGACATTGAGGATAGTAATCCGACTTTTTCGCTTTTCGTGTCGTAGCGCTGTCTGATCTCAAACGGGAGCCATAATCGACACTGTGTGAACGCCGCATTACAGACAAATTAGCTTGCAGCGTCTTGAACGGATGACATGTGTTGATCATTTTGTTTAAAACATCTACACTTATACACGCTCATGGTATCTCAAGCTGGCAATTAAATTACATTGTACTATAACATATATTTTCACATAGGTTATCATTTATCATAAATTTGGAATATAGCTTGTACAACATTTATCGATTGATGCAACAATAAAGTCGGGAAATTGCAATGTTTCAACAACGGTCTAAATGACATGTGTCAAAACGCTCAAAGGATTATGGGTAACACAATGCTGCAACTGATATTCATAAGTAACGTAAATAAAATGATTTGACAAAACATTAAATCATTGTCAGCACTTGTTTAATTTGTTTGTTTGTTTGTTCGGTTTAACGTCCCACCGACAGTATTTCAGTCATTTGGAGACGATGTCTACTTAATGCAGTTATAGTGCTGCAGCACTGCAGTATCACGTCGTAGACATGTGGCATGATACCACACCCAGTCACATTATCCTGATACCGGGCCAACCAGTCCTGCAACTACCCTTATATGCTAAGTGTCAAGCAAGGGAGCTATAACAGTACCATTTTTTACGACTTTGGTATCGAACCCACGACCTCCCGCTCCCGAGGCGGACGCTCTAAACACTCGGCCACCGGGAACGGTACACCTGTTTAGCTAGTAATATCAATATGATATAAGTAAAAAGTTTTTTTTTTCAATTTATATGACTAATACATATCTGTAAACTTACATTTTCCGAAAATGCTTCAATTAAGGTGAAAGCGAAAGTAGGATATTTTATGAAAATTCTTATAAATGGCTTTATATTCGTATTTTTTATGTAACTTCCTTAAAAACTCATTTCTAATGATTCTTAAGATATAAGTCGTACAATTCTGACATGACGGCAAAATCGCTGAAATTCTATATGTTTAAATTTTTATTTTTGATGTTACTTCCTTATACTTTGATCAATTTCAAAACTTAAGGTACCAAAATAATCGTCTTAAAATTCTCTACATCTCATTTGCTGAATGTGTTGACTTATTTCATATGGGTTTTAAGATATAAGCCTTGAAACTCTTACATAACGACAAAATCGCTGAAATTCTACATGTTTAAATTCTTATTTTTGATGTAACTTCCTTATACTTGGATCAATTTCAAAACTTTAGGTACCAAAATAATCGTCTTAAAATTCTCTACATTTCACACGCTTTATCTATGGAATATTTTTAATACTTTTTGAGATACAAGCTCTTAAACCTCTTGAAAAATGAAAAAATCACCAAAGCTATATGCACGAATTTAAGCATCAAAAAAACGGCCAAACATTGTTCTACAAATAATATTCATCATCATATTTTCAAAAATCAAAGGATTTCGAGATATAAACTGTTAAACACACTGAGGGTTACCGAATTTTGTTTTTTCCGCCATAACTCAACCGATTCAACCCCGATCATCAAAAACTAAATATCATCTGAAAGGTCTTTCTAAGCACTACAAATTATACGCATACAGTGGTGCTAACGTATCAGTTGTCAAAAAATACGATTGGAATACGATAGAATAACGGCGATACCGATATGCGATGTGCGATACAGGTTTCATATACGATTTACGATCTGCGATATACGTTATGCGATATACGATACAGGATAAGCACGGTATAAATGGCATTTTTTACAACTGTATACAACTAGAATTTACAATAAGTTCAAAAATATGAAATATCAACTAAGCTTTTAACAATATTTATCACAAGCCGTGTTTTCATCTGAAATAAACAGTGGAAATAAACAAAACGGGAAACAGGAAATGGGGACAAACTAAATTGCGGTTCCTCTAGAAATGTTACGGACTCTGTTGTCTCCGTCAATAACAACCTAAGCACGTGTAATGAAAAACTGATTTTTTTCCTAATGAGGACTCATAAAAAAATGTATTAATTATGCTTTGTTATTATGTGCTTTGATATTAATCACATTAAAAAAAAATGATACCAGTAATCATCTAATATCTAGTACGCTGTCATTTGTGCTAATTAAAACAATATCTTTTCAAACTTTGCATTTAACCCATCAAACATAAATGTATATATAATTTATTGGATGTATCAAATATCAAAAGAACGCGAGTGAGTGTGGGAGAATAGCACCGTATCTATTTTCTTATTAGAATATTCGTATATATTACAAGTAGGTAACTGTCATAGGTATAGTGTTAATATAAATATGTTTTCATATACTTTAAGCTCGGAAAATCCGCTATTGTTTTAAAAAGCCCTAAGCCCGAAGAATTGTTGTTGGAAATTGACCTTGGTAATTAAACAATTAAATACATGTGCATTAACATGGGTCGAAAAGCTATGTTTGTCGAAAAGATGCCATGAGTGAAGAGGCCGCCGTTTAACCGGGTATTCGTGAGAAATGTCATACGCCGCCATGCGTATACAGTTTAATATGATTTGTTTCGTTAATCGAGTACAAGAATAAAATAGTTGCCAAATCGGTTATATCTCATTTTGACTACACCCAATTCATCTACTGTATAAAGTTATTTCACACCTTTCCAGACATGTTTCCAGATTGTCTAACACATGCATTGCTACATGTAAAGGATATATAACTAATTGTCTCTTATTAAGCAGGGAAATATCATCATGTATTGGGCTTTCAATATTTTGTAATGGTATCCATGTTTTTGACCAAGTATTATTGTAAAATTATTTAAATGTAAAGTATTTGATATTTTATTAAATATTTATGATATAACATTTATATTGTGTGCATATGTATCATCCCCGCACTAATTCACTGTGTCTTCCGCATAAATATGCATTCATCTCTCCTCCCCTCTCTCTCTCTCTCATCCTATATTTTGACCTAATGGTCATTAATGTTATCATGTATGTGGTTTCGAGACACATTTTAATTTGCAGAGATTTTGATTTGTAGACACAATGGGTTTCAATCGGAAGAACAAATTAAGAAAAAAAAGTCTATTTAAAATCTGTGTATTTTACTCGCCGTTTTAACAATCAAAATATTTTAAAGAATACCCTATGATTCGCTCATTTGTGATATAAAAATAAGTCCATAAGTTGCACACATGTGTGCCCGCACACTCCCTTACAAATGTATTTTTGATACATGTATCATCATTATCATCATCATCATCGTGTACATTTAAGATTTTTTTTTCTCTCTTCGAAATATATTCTGTGCCTCATACCTGGATTGGAAACAGTTTTATTATTAGGACTTTCTGCCCTTTCGGCAGAAAGTCATATTGGGTTTGTACTGTTTTTTTATTATTCTTATTATTCTTTTTTTCTTCCTCTTATATTTGTGTTAATTTTGAGGTGTTGCCATTGACTCAGAGCAATAAAATTTTATGCATATATTTCAAACCATGACTTTCGGATGCAATGAATTTCATATTCATATGACGTCATATAATGTCAGATTCGACGTCAGGTGAAAAAGTTTGTACGCGGTCTACAGCCATTATTTCTAGACCGATTTTCATCAAACTTTCACAGAATGTGTATGTTAGGCTCTAGTTGTGCCTTTCGGTGTCCGTGTTTCCAAATTCGAAAAGGCAAATGTTTTATGGCGAATCCAAGATTCGAACTAATGACGTCAAATTTCAAATGCGTATAAAATCGCTTCCAGAAGAACTAGAAAGCTGATATTTTGACTGAATATTAGTCTCTAGATCTTCTTTACATTCTGAAAAGATGTACGCCATATGACGTCACATGACGTCATAATGCTAATAAAACTTTCGTATAAAAACTTAACGGTTTTTAAGCCCTGTAGGCTTTATATTTTGTATGATTTGCTTGAAATTTTGTCTGAAGATGCAGTATTAGATTTTATGGAGGCATGTCACTTCCGTTTCCGGAAAATCCCAAAGGTCAAGGTCATATATAAATTATCGGGTTTTTCTTCGGCCTTAAATATCTCAAAAACGGTAATTATTCTATCGAGACACTATGCGTATAATTTATAGTGCTTAGAAAGACCTTTCAGATGATATTTAGTTTTTGATGATCGGGGTTGAATCGGTTGAGTTATGGCGGAAAAATGAACATTTGGTAACCCCAGTGTGTTTAACAGTTTATACCTCGAATATCTTTGATTTTTGAAAATATGATGATGAATATTATTTGTAGAGCAATGTTTGACCGTTCTTTTCATGCTTAAAGTTTTATGATTGGCCAAAGATTCATGGAGTTATGGGGAAAAAACGAATTTCGTGCATATAGCTTTAGTGATTTTTTCATTCTTCTTGAGGTTTAAAAGCTTATATCTCAAAAAGTATTAAAAATATTCCTAAACATAAAGCGTGTGAAATGTAGAGAATTTTTAGACGATTATTTTGGTACCTTAAGTTTTGAAATTGATCAAAGTATAAGGAAGTTACATCAAAAATAAGAATTTAAACATGTAGAATTTCAGCGATTTTGCCGTCATGTCAGAGATTCACGGCTTATATCTCAAAACTCATATGGAATAAGTCAACACATTAAGCGAGTGAGATGTAGAGAATTTTAAGACAATTATTTTGGTACCTTAAGTTTTGAAATTGATCAAAGTATAAGGAAGTTGCATCAAAAATAAGAATTTAAACATGTAGAATTTCAGCGATTTTGCCGTCATGTCAGAGATTCACGGCTTATATCTCAAAACTCATATGGAATAAGTCAACACATTAAGCGAGTGAGATGTAGAGAATTTTAAGACAATTATTTTGGTACCTTAAGTTTTGAAATTGATCAAAGTATAAGGAAGTTGCATCAAAAATAAGAATTTAAACATGTAGAATTTCAGCGATTTTGCCGTCATGTCAGAGATTCACGGCTTATATCTCAAAACTCATATGGAATAAGTCAACACATTAAGCGAGTGAGATGTAGAGAAGTTTAAGACAATTATTTTGGTACCTAAAGTTTTGAAATTGATCAAAGTATAAGGAAGTTGCATCAAAAATAAGAATTCATAGCCAATTGTAAGAATTTTCATAAAATATCCTACTTTCGCTTTCACCTTAATTGAAGCATTTTCGGAAAATGTAAGTTTACAGATATGTAGTAGTCATATAAATTGAAAGAAAAAAACTTTTTACTTATATCATATTGATATTTCTAGCTAAACAAGTGTACCGTTCCGGGTGGCCGAGTGGTTAGAGCGTCCGCCTCGGGAGCGGGAGGTCGTGGGTTCGAAATACAGAAATACAATATTTCCAACAAATACCCATGTTAAACAATAAATTATGTATTTATTTAATTCTCACAAGTTATGATTTTTTCCAGAGGTCGTTAGAATCGATGCATTCCGCCCTCATTCCACTGTTGCATTTTGTTTTGACTGACGGCTACCATAATCGCTGGTTCCCCAATGTCATATTGTAATCATCACAAAAGCCGATAACCAATTCAATATGGTAGCAGCCAGTCATAACAAAATGCAACAGTGGAATGAGGGCGGAATGCATCGATACTAGCGACTTCTAGAAAAAAGCATTACTTGTGAGAATTAAATAAATACATAATTTATTGTTTAATATGGGTATTTGTTGGAAATATTGTATTTCTGTTAAGTTGCCGTTGAAAAAAGCATTGGATGTGATATGCATTGCTTCGGTCACATCGTGTCCGAGTACAGTTTCCATTGAGTTTCGTGACTTGTATTGTCTTTGTAGTTTATCTTAGATAGAAAATCGACTCGGCAACAAAAGGGCCTATTGTTTCTGCGTTGAACAAGCCCGGCATATTTGAAATCGGCTGAAAATTGTGTCAGATACGAAGCTCAGAATACGACCATGTCAGTTTTCCTATAGATTTTGAACGGAGAGTTACATACCTTTTCTTATTTTATGATATCAATTTATTTTCTTGAATTGTGAAATTTTGTTATAAAATGTGTTTTGAATTGTTACTTTGTATCATTGGGGGTCCCACGCCGGTAGCCTGTGCGTGATACTGCACTGTGGCACACTACATTAAGTAGACATCGTCTCCAAATGACTAAAATACTGTCGGTGGGACGTTCAACCCAAGAAAAAAAACTAAACAAATGTTGACAATGATTTAATGTTTTGTCAAATCATTTTATTTACGTTACATATACATATCAGTTGCAGAAATGCGTTACCCCCTTTGAGCGTTTTGACATATGTCATTTAGACCGTTGTTGAAACATTGCAATTTCCCGACTTTATTGTTGCATCAATCGATAAATGTTGTACAAGCTATATTCCAAATTTATGATAAATGATAACCTATGTGAAAATATATGTTATAGTACAATGTAATTTAATTGCCAGCTTGAGATACCATGAGCGTGTATAAGTGTAGACGTTTGAAACAAAATAATCAACACATGTCATCCGTTCAAGACGCTGCAAGCGAATTTGTCCGTTATCTAAAGGCGCAAAATGGAGTAACTTTGTGTAATACAGTCGTCTCGATCGTATGTACAAGCGTTATTGGAATTTAACTCTCGAGGCTACACGCGTCGACGATTCTATTGCATGGTAGCATTTACTTTTTTATTCCCGCGACTGTACATGAAAATAAAAAAAGAATTTTGATATGCAGAATTAATAGGTTTAAGTTTAATTGCTTATATTTTGAATACCTATAAAACTAGACTCAAATATGCTACAATGGAAATGTCGGGATTTTCAGGCCATTTATTTTGGTAACTAGAATACTAAACTTGGTAAAGTTATAGGAAAGCGATATCATAAAGCTCATGCATGAGAAGTCCATACGTAAAAAAAATAAAAGGTAGGGAATTTAATATATATTCTTTCTAACGGTATTAATCTTTATATTTTTCAATGTTAGCAGAAAGTCCTATCATTCGTATCAACGAATGAAATCTAGTTATTATTATTCTATGAACATTGGTGTGTTTAAAATAGAATTTCAAATTATTGCTAAAAATTGTAATCTTTTAGTACCGGAAATAACATTCACTCTGTGTACATGTCAAAAGTCTTCTCCTCTGGGGGTGGTATACCGGCAGCGGCGAGACATAAAGGTGACATATCCGGTCAAAATAAACACATGCTGTGCCTGCTGATAAGAACTTATGGCACGCCTCCGGTATTGCGAAACACACTTTTTTCACTTAATTATACATAAAAGATTAGGGATATGCAAGAAAATGTTCTAACCTATTATATCTCTAGCAAACTGTAATAATATGGAAATGAGATCTTTAGCGAACTGTAGTAATATGGAAACAAGATCATTTTCTTTTATCTATTAACATGTCAGTGAACTCTGTGTTATCACGGAATAAAATACATCAAATATTTTATAACAAATCTTCCATTCCCATGTAGGTTTTATGTTTATTTTTCTATTGTTATGGCTTGCAATAATTCCTGGATTTATCATATTAAATATTAAGACATAGCAGTGAAGCATATCATGAAAATGTGGTCCCGTTTTATCATTGTTTTTTTCCATATGAAAGAGACAGTTGTTGGATACAATTAAGTTCGGGTGTGATACCCATGCTAATTTCGCAAAAAAAAAAATGCTCTTCGAAATATACGTGTCCGAGGTATAGCACCGATATACTGTAAACATGTTCCTGTGTAGAACTAGTACTTAGAGCTCCGTGTTCTCAAAGCAATACCGATGCATCTTGTACACATCATATACGTATTAGGATTTACGCGATCATCGGAAAAAATGCTCCGGTCTGGATTTTCAGTCTCCACCTACCTGAATTTTGATTATCTCCGTACTGATGAAAAAAGGGGGGAAAAAGAAACATAATTTGCACTCATTCAACGATTTTTTTGGAAGTGTGTGTGCGCGCGCGTGTGCGTAATGAAAGAGAGATAGAGAAACCTAAATAAAATAGGAAATAATTAAATAAATAAACTATATTCGTAAATTACAATTATCTTTTGTTCACGAATTCATTAAATAATAAAGAAAAATTGGCATTCGAGTAAATACAGCAGTAAAAAATGTCCCGGGAAATAAATAATTACACGAAAGCAACATTTCGGACGATCTTGCATAAGTAGGTAAGTTTTAATTTGTTAGTTTTTAGACAGGTTAATAAAGCAAACATTGATCAAACATATCGATTACACATATTTTTAAATTATTTCACTTTAATACTGATATAGTCACGAAGCTATATTAAAGGTATTTACGTCTCTGATATAGTACTTTTCACACGTGCATCATATTATATATCATCGCATGGCGTCTGCTCCTGAAAGTCACGTAGGCCATAACACATGTATAAAATAATAAAGAAAAGAAATATAACTATTGAAATTGGTAAAATATGAAAAAAAAATGCACTGCATAATGTGATTTAATGATCCACCATTAATAAACCTAAGCAAATATTAAATTTAAAGACACGAACATTAATTATTTCTGAAATATCGATGGTGTCCCGTAACTTAAACTTTCCCAAATTTTCCGGACGATTCCATACGTTACGATGCGATTGAGTAATATATACGTTACGATACGATGCGATACGAACGATATACGCTATTTTTGACAACTGATACGTTAGCACCACTGTAGTGTCTCGATAGAATATTTACCGTTTTTGAGATATTTAAGGCCGAAGAAAAACCCGATAATTGATATATGACCTTGACCTTTGGGATTTTCCGGAAACGGAAGTGACATGGCTCTATAGATTCTAATACTGCATCTTCAGACAAAATTTCAAGTAAATCATGCAAAAAATAAAGGCTACAGGGCTTAAAAACCGTTAAGTTTTAATACGAAAGTTTTAAGAGCATTATGACGTCATGTGACGTCATATGGCGTTCATCTTTTACGAATGTATAGATGATCTGGAAACTAATATTCAGCCCAAATCTCAGCTTTCTAGCTTTTCTGGAAGCGATTTTATACGCATTTGAAATTTGACGTCATTAGTTCGAATCTTGGATTCGCCATAAAACCTTTGCCTTTTCGAATTTGGAAAAACGGACACCGGGATGCACAACTAGAGCCTAACATACACATTCTGTGAAATTTTGATGAAAATCGATCCAGAAATAATGGCTGTAGACCGCGTACAAACTTTTTCACCTGACGTCGAATCTGACGTTATATGACGTCATATGAATATACAATTCATTGCATCCGAAAGCTCATGGTTTGAAATATATGCCATAAAATTTTCATTGTTCTGAGTCAATGGCAACACCTCGAAATTAACACAAATATAAGAGGAAGAAAAAAAGAATAAGAAGAAGAAGAAGAAGCAGAAGAATAACTAGACTTCTTTTGTTTTGAACAAAAGATAGGGCTTTCTGCACTGCAAACCATGACAAACCTGGTGTTTTTCGAATTTTGGCAAACCTATATAATCCTGCACAATGAAGTCGTAATATATAACTTCTGTGAAAATTCCACGCTAATCCGTCCTTGCATGACGGCTGTACAGCGCGGATGAACTTTGGTAGCTATTTTTAGTTCTGACGTCATGTGACGTCATATGAAAATTTTAAACTTTGAATCTAAATGTTAATTATTACCTACATAGGACATTTAAATTTAATTGTCTATGAACCTTTGCAAAATGAGTAAATTGACATCAAGTAATCGGAAATTCTATACAACTTGATGACCTCATATGACGTTCAATACAAAATGCAAAGGAAACACAGAGAGGAATAATCTCGCCAAATATCAACTTTCTATCTAATCTAGAATCGGTTTTATATGTATTTGAAATTTGACGTCCTTAGTTCGAATCTTGGATTCGCCATAGAACCTTAGTTCTTTTGAATCTTGGCAAGCCTATATAATCCTGCACAATGAGATCTTAATATATAACTTCTGTGAAAATTCCTGGCCAATCTATCAATAAATGACGGCTGTACAGAGCGGACAAACTTTAGTAGTTATTTATAGTTCTGACGTCATGTGACGTCATATGAAAATTTTAAACATTGAATCTAAATGTTCCTGATTACGTACAAAGGACATTTAATTTTCATTATCTATGAAGCTTTGCAACATGAGTAAAATTGACATCAAGAAATCGGAAATTCTTTACAACTTGATGACGTCATATGACGTCATATGACGTTCATCTTTACAAAATGCAAAGGAAACAAAGAGACGTATAAGCTCGCCAAATATCAACTTTCTATCTCATCTAGAAACGATTTTATACGTATTTGAAATTTGACGTCCTTGGTTCGAATATTGGATTCGCCATAGAACCTTTGTTCTTTTGAATCTTGGCAAACCTATATAATCCTGCACAATGTGGTCGTAATATATAACTTCTGTGAAAATTCCATGCCAATCCGTCCATAAATGACGGCTGTACAGCGCGTACAATCTTTGGTAGCTATTTTTAGTTCTGACGTCATGTGACGTCATATGAAAATTTTAAACATTGAATCTAAATGTTAATGATTACCTACATAGGACATTTAATTTTCACTGTCTATGAACCTTTTCAAAATGAGTAAATTGACATCAAGTAATCGGAAATTCTATACAACTTGATGACGTCATATGACGTCATATGACGTTCATCTTTACAAAATGCAAAGGAAACACAGAGAGGAAAAATCTCGCCAAATATCAACTTTCTATCTAATCTAGAATCGATTTTATATGGATTTGAAATTTGACGTCCTTGGTTCGAATCTTGGATTCGCCATAGAACCTTAGTTCTTTTGAATCTTGGCAAACCTATATAATCCTGCACAATGAGGTCTTAATATATAACTTCTGTGAAAATTCTATGACAATCCGTCCATAAATGACGGCTGTACAGCGCGTACAAACTTTGGTAGCTATTTTAAGTTCTGACGTCATGTGACGTCATGTGAAGAGAAAAATAACATATTCCAAAATACCATTGCTTCAGGTGTCTGGTGATAGAATTTCTTTGTCCTAGACCTTCAGCAACTTGATGAAATAACAACATGAAAAGGTTGGAAAAAAAGAATAATAATAATAACTAGATGTCATTCGTTTAAACGAATGATAGGACTTTCTGCAACATCTGCTTTATATAATAAAAATTTAAATAGAACACATTCTGTGAATTTTAATAAAAGTCCGCCCATATCTTGCACATGTAGTTTACATACAACATTTATACTATGTCATATGACATGAAAGAAAAATGAAACAGTGTTCAAATGTAAGTTTCTAACTTTCATCACACATAGAATTTCATCACTCCAGCTCAGTTGTAACCTTGTTTAATTTTAGCCTCAGTAGGAAGAAGTATTGAATATTTGTATAGTGCTATATCCCTTCGACACCTGTAACGTAGTTAAACGTATTTAGCGATTTTGGCGTGTTTGGGCTTCCGTAGTTTTGCCATAAATTCCTGGAATTTCGAACTATGGTGATATTTTGAAAGGTAACATCCCAGCCTACAAACTGATGCAATATGAATATCGTTAGCATAACAATGCAGTTTTTAGATGGTCTAAAATGTTGGGCTGCGTGTGAATTTTTCAAGGCTTGCAAACTGCTCGCTAGCTACATAGTGTTGCAAATACGGATTTTTGTCTTGTGCCGTTGTACATGTATTAACTTCAATGCTTATTTTGGAAACAGTCAACATTCGACAAAAAAAAAAAATCAAGATATAGCCCATCAATTGCAATTTGATATTTTTTTTTTCTTTTTTTTAAGTCGTTGCGCAAGTATTTAAGCTTGGTGACCCCTGCGCGTGACCTTTTCCATATTTTTATGATGCATGATTATGAAATATCTTATTTTCCATGTAACTTTCTTATATGAAGTCCAATTTCAATAAATTTGGTACCGTTAGAAAGTTCTTAAAACATGCTACATTTTATATGCATAATGTATAAACTTATCTTCATTCGTTTCTGAGATATTGACTGTTAAACCTCAAGAAAACAGCATATTATCAGCAAAATTAGCTTCATTTCATTTAGTTTTTTTGCTTATAACTTTGTATTGTGTAAACCAATTTTAATAAACTAAATATCTTTGGAAATGTCAATTATTCAGCTATAATTTTTATTCATACATAATTTTACAAAAATCGATATTTATTGAGATATGGCTACATATATGCAGTAGGGGTGAAATCAAAATTTCCTCACGTGCCTAATAATCCATAAAAATTTCATCGTCCTAGGACTATTGCAACATATTAAAATAAGCGTTTAGTTAGGAAGAAGAAAAGAATAATAATAATAAACAAATGACGTCACGTGACGTCATATGACGTTTATTTTCACATAATTGTTAAGACACCCAGAGACCTACTAACTGACAAAATTTCAACTTTCTATCTCAAATAGGACAGTTTTTATAAAGCATTTAAATATTGACGTCATTGGTTCGAATCTTGGATCCGCCATATATGCTTGGACTTTTCGAATTTTGAAAAACGGACACCGGTATACACAATAAGAACGTAATATACACACTCTGTGAAAATTTGATGAAAATCGGCCCATTAATAATGGCTCTGGACCGTGTACAAACTTCTGTAGTCAATTTCAAATGTGACGTCATATGACGTCATAGGCTTCTGAAAATCATTGAAATCGAAATTTCAGCGTCTAAATCATTTGTCATTAAATTTTCATTGCCCTTCGACAATTTCAACATATAGAAATAATCTTGTTAATATTAAAAATACATTATGATATAATGACGTCACGTGACGTCATATGACGTTTCTTTTCACAAAATATTAAAGACTCTTAGAGACCTATATACTGACCAAATATCACTTTTCTGTCCTAAATAGGACCGATTTTATAAGCATTTAAAAAATTTACGACCTTGGTTCGAATCTTGAATTCGCTATAGAACCATGGACTTTTCGAATTTTGAAAAACGGACACTGGGATGCACAACTAGAACTTAATATACACATTCTCTGAAAATTTGATGAAAATCGGCCCATTAATAATGGCTCTGGACCGTGTACAATCTTTCGTAGTCAATTTCAAATGTGACGTCATATGACGTCATAGGCTTCTGAAAATCATTGAAATCGAAATATCAGCATCTGAAGCATGCGGCATTAAATTTTCATTGCCCTTCGAAAATTTCAACATATAGAAATAATCTTGTTAGAATTAGAAACTCATTATCATATAATGACGTCACGTGACGTCATATGACATTTATTTTCACAAAATGTTTAAGACTCCCAGAGACCTATATACTGACCCAATATCATTTTTCTATCTCAAATAGGACCGATTTTATAAGAATTTGAAAATTTACGACCTTGGTTCGAATCTTGGAATCGCTATAGAACCTTGGACTTTTCGAATTTTGAAAAACGGACAGCGGGATGCACAACTAGAACTTAATATACACATTCTGTGAAAATTTGATGAAAATCGGTTCATAAACAATGGCTCTGGACCGCGTACAAAATTTTGTTGCATATTTCAAGTGTGACGTCATATGACGTCATAGGCACATGAAAATCATAGAAATCAAACTTTTAGCAATTGAAGCATGTGTCATTAAATTTTCATTGCCCTTCGACAATTTCAACATATAGAAATACTCTTGTTAATATTAGAAATACAATATCTTATAATGACGTCACGTGACGTCATATGACATTTATTTTCACAAAATGTTTAAAACTTCTAGAGACCTATATACTGACTAAATATCAACTTTCTATCTTAAATAGGACAGATTTTATAAGCATTTAAAAAATTTACGACCTTAGTTCGAATCTTGGATTCGCTATAGAACCATGGACTTTTCGAATTTTGAAAAACAAACACCGGGATGCACAACTAGAACTTAATATACACAATCTGTGAAAATTTGATGAAAATCGGTTCACAAACAATGGCTGTAGACCGCGTACAAACTTTTGTAGCATATTTCAAATGTGACGTCATATGACGTCATAGGCATATGAAAATCATAGAAATCAAAATTTCATCGCATCAAGTATATGCCATTAAAATTTCATGGCCCTGGGACCATTGCAACATGCTTAAATTAACGCTCAGTTTGGAAGAAAAAAAGAATAAGAAGAATAAAAAAACATAACAAACCCAATAGGACTTTCTGCTTTAGGCAGAAAGTCCTAATAAAAGACAGAACAAACCCAAAAGGTCTTTCTGCGGAAAGCAGAAAGCCCTAATAAAAAAACAGTACAAACCCAATATGACTTTCTGCCTGTAGGCAGAAAGTCCTAATAACAAACCCAATAGGACTTTCTGCTTTAGGCAGAAAGTCCTAATAAAAATAACAAACCCAATAGGACTTTCTGCTTTAGGCAGAAAGTCCTAATAATAATAAAAACTAGATGTCATTCGTGAAAACGAATGATAGGACTTTCTGCAAGCTGTGTTAATGCAAAAAGCAGGAGATAGAAGTTTCATGTAATGACTCACCTCTGGTAGTATTTCATGTTCATGCTGAACAATTGACATTATATTCCGAAATTAGTGCAAATGATAAGAACTAAGTATTAATCTGTGACTTAACATGATGTCATATGATGTCAGGACATGACTACAAACTTGTTTTCTAGTTTAAAGGTCCTCTGTTCGAATCTTACTTCAGCCACAATACTTCGGTTTTTTGGAATTAAGGTTAGCTGACAAAATATTCACACCTTAGTTTCAAGATGTACCATCTGTAAAAATTTGAAGAAAATCTGATCATAAATGGCGGCTGTAGAACGCGAACACCATTTTTCACTATTTTTAGCTCTGACGTCAGGTGACGTCATAGGGTGCTGAAAATGCTGTTGCTCAAAAGCGCATACTTTACTGCAATAACTCTGAAATTTTCATTATTCTGAACAACTGGCATCATGTCGAAATCATTGCCCCAAATTAAAATTAAGTGGTATGCTTATGACGTCCTATGACGTCACGATTCAAAATATTTGTAGAAATTCTGCAGAATTGCAAACTGTGTAAGTTTCAACTTTCTATCTCATCCAGAAGCTCTTCAATCCTAAAATGAAATTGTTGGTCCTATGTTCGAATCTTATTTCAGCCACAGAACTTCAGTTTTTCGGAATTTCGGTTAGCTGGCACTGATATACACATCTTAATTTCAAGATGTACCATCTGTGAAAGTTTGAAGAAAATCAGACCATAAATGGCGGCTGTAGAGCGTTAACAATTTTTTTCACTATTTATAGCTCTGACGTCACATTACATCATAGGGTGCTGAAGATGCCTTTGTTCAAAAGCGCATACTTTACTTTCATATCTCTGAAATTTTCATTATTCTGAACAACTGGCATCATGTAGAAATCATTTCCATAAAATGAAAATTAAGAAGTATGCTTATGACGTCACATGACGACATTTGACGTCACGACCCAAAATATATGTAGAAATTCTGCAGAACTGCAAACTGTGTAAGTTTCAAAATCTCATTCTGAAGCTCTTTAATCCTAAAATGAAATTTTCGGTCCTATGTTCGAATCTTATTTCAGCCACGGAACTTCGGTCTTTCGGAATTTCGGTTAGCTGACAGAATATGCACACCTTAGTTTCAAGATGTACCATCTTTGAAAATTTGAAGAAAATCCGACCATAAATGACGGCTGTAGAGCGCGAACACCATTTTTCACTATTATTAGCTCTGACGTCACATGACATCATAGGGTGCTGAAGATGCTTTTGTTAAAAAGCGCATACTTTACTGTCATAACTCTGAAATTTTCATTATTCTGAACAACTGGCATCATGTCAAAATCATTGCTCTAAAATGAAAATTAAGAAGTATGCTTATGACGTCATATGACGTCATAAGACGTCACGACTCAAGATATATGTAGAAATTCTACAGAACTGTAAACTGTGTAAGTTTCAACTTTCTATCTCATCCTGAAGCTCTTTAATCCTAAAATGAAATTTTCGGTCCTATGTTCGAATCTTATTTCAGCCACAGAACTTCGGTCTTTCGGAATTTCGGTTAGCTGACAGAATATGCACACCTTAGTTTCAAGATGTACCATCTTTGAAAATTTGAAGACAATCCGACCATAAATGACGGCTGTAGAGCGCGAACACCATTTTTCACTATTTTTAGCTGTGACGTCATAGGCTGCTGATAATCATTGAAATCAAAATTTCCTCACGTGCCTAATAACCCATAAAAGTTTCATCGTCCTAGGATTATTGCAACATATTAAAATTAGCGTTTAGTTAGGAAGAAGAAAAGAATAATAATAATAAACAAATGACGTCACGTGACGTCATATGACGTTTATTTTCACATAATTGTTAAGATACCCAGAGACCTACTAACTGACAAAATTTCAACTTTCTATCTCAAATAGGACAGTTTTTATAAGCATTTAAATATTGACGTCATTGGTTCGAATCTTGGATCCGCCATATATGCTTGGACTTTTCGAATTTTGTAAAACGGACACCGGTATACACAATAAGAACGTAATATACACATTCTGTGAAAATTTGATGAAAATCGGCCTATTAATAATGGCTCTGGACCGCGTACAAACCTTTGTTGCATATTTCAAGTGTGACGTCATATGACGTCATAGGCATATGAAAATCATAGAAATCAAACTTTCAGCGATTGAAGCATGTGTCATTAAATTTTCATTGCCCTTCGAAAATTTCAACATATAGAAATACTCTTGTTAATATTAGAAATACATTATCATATAATGACGTCACGTGACGTCATATGACATTTTTTTCACATAATTGTTAAGACACCCAGAGACCTACTAACTGACAAAATATCAACTTTCTATCTCAAATAGGACAGTTTTTATAAGCATTTAAATATTGACGTCATTGGTTCGAATCTTGGATCCGCCATATATGCTTGGACTTTACGAATTTTGAAAAACGGACACCGATATACATAATAAGAACGTAATATACACATTCTGTGAAAATTTGATGAAAATCGGTTCATAAACAATGGCTCTGGACCGCGTACAAACTTTTGTTGCATATTTCAAGTGTGACGTCATATGACGTCATAGGTATATGAAAATCATAGAAATCAAACTTTCAGCGATTGAAGCATGTGTCATTAAATTTTCATTGCCCTTCGACAATTTCAACATATAGAAATACTCTTGTTAATATTAGAAATACATGATCATATAATGACGTCACGTGACGTCATATAACATTTTTTCACAAAATATTTAAAACTTCTAGAGACCTATATACTGACCAAATCTCAACTTTCTATCTTATATAGGACAGATTTTATAAGCATTTAAAAAATTTACGACCTTGGTTCGAATCTTGGAATCGCTATAGATCCATGGACTTTTCGAATTTTGAAAAACAGACACCGGGATGCACAACTAGAACTTAATATACACAATCTGTGAAAATTTGATGAAAATCGGTTCACAAACAATGGCTGTAGACCGCGTACAAACTTTTGTAGTCAATTTCAAATGTGACGTCATATGACGTCATAGGCTGCTGAAAATCATTGAAATCAAAATTTCAACGTCTGATTCATTTGTCATTAAATTTTCATTGTCCTTCGATAATTTCAACATATAGAAATATTCTTGTTAATATTAGAAATACATTATCATATAATGACGTCACATGACGTCATTTGACATTTATTTTCACAAAATTTTTAAAACTTCTAGAGACCTATATACTGATTAAATATCAACTTTCTATCTTAAATAGGACAGATTTTATAAGCATTTAAAAATTTACGACCTTGGTTCGAATCTTGGATTCGCTATAGAACCATGGACTTTTCGAATTTTGAAAAACAGACACCGGGATTCACAACTAGAACTTATTATACACAATTTGTGAAAATTTAATGAAAATCGGTTCACAAACAATGGCTGTTGACCGCGTACAAACTTTTGTAGCATATTTCAACTGTGACATCATATGACGTCATAGGCATATAATATTGTAACAAAATGGTCGTTGACGACATAAAAATTTTACAGGATTAAAAAAAAAAAAAAAAAAATTTAGGACTTTCTGCTAACATTGAAAAATATAAAGATTAATACCGTTAGAAAGAATATATATTAAATTCCCTACCTTTAACTTTTTTTTTCGTATGGACTTTTCAATTTAAATAAGCCATATTCCAAAAAAAAAAATTTTTTTTTTCGCTTTCTTATGACTTGACCAATTGTAGTATTCTAGGTACCAAAATAAATGGCCTGAAAATCCCGACAATTCCATTGTAGCATATTCTAGTTTATAGGTATTCAAAATATAAGCAATTAAACTTAAACCTCTTAATTCTGCATATCAAAATTCTTTTTTTTTTATTTTCGTGTACAGTCGCGGGAATAAAATAGTAAATCACGGTGCATACCCATATCGGCAGGCTCTCTGCGGAAATCGCTATATCAGCAGCTCTCTGCGTTCGCACCGGTCATTCTCTGCCATAAACACTAGCAAACGCTGGACGGAAGGGAAAGAAACAGACCAATGGTCGTTTTTCAAAGGTGAGTTGCTCAATATTAAGTATTGCACGGAATATTAGAGTATTTTAGCTATGTATATGCGTGTAAACTTTTCAATTATATACATAGCTAAGATACTCTAATATTCCGTGCAATACTTAACATTGAGCATTTCACCTTTGAAAAGTGACCATTGGTCTGTTTCTTTTCCTTCCGTCCAGGTTTGCAAGTTTTTATGGCAGAGAATGACCGGTGCGAACGCATAGAGCCTGCCGATATAGCGATTTCCGCAGAGAGCCTGCCGATATGGTTATGCACCGTGTAAATGCTACCATGCAATAGAATCGTCGACGCGTGTAGCCTCGTGAGTTAAATTCCAATAACGCTTGTATATACGATCGAGACGACTGTATTACACAAAGTTACTTCATTTTGCGCTTTTAGCTAACGGACAAATAAGCTTGCAGCGTCTTGAACGGATGACATGTGTTGATCATTTTGTTTCAAACGTCTACACTTATACACGCTCATGGTATCTCAAGCTGGCAATTAAATTACATTGTACTATAACATATATTTTCACATAGGTTATCATTTATCATAAATTTGGAATATAGCTTATACAACATTTATCGATTGATGCAACAATAAAGTCGGGATATTGCAATGTTTCAACAACGGTCTAAATGACATGTGTCAAAACGCTCAAAAGATTATGGGTAACGCAATGCTGCAACTAATATGTATAAGTAACGTAAATAAAATGATTTGACAAAACATTAAATCATTGTCAACACTTGTTTAGTTTGTTTGTTGGGTTTAACGTCCCACCGACAGAATTTCAGTCATTTGGAGACGATGTCTACTTAATGCAGTTATAGTGCTGCCACACTGCAGTAGACATGTGGCATGATACCACACCCAGTCACATTATCCTGATACCGAGCCAACCAGTCCTGCAACACCCTTATATGCTGAGCGCAAGCAGGGGAGCATAACAGTACCATTTACGACTTTGGTATCGAACCCACGACCTCCCGCTCCCGAGGCGGACGCTCTAACCACTCGGCCACCGGGAACGGTAAACTTGTTTAGCTAGTAGTATCAATATGATATATGTAAAAAGTTGTTTTTTTTTTGCAATTTCTATGACAAATACATATCTGTAAACTTACATTTTCCGAAAATGCTTCAATTAAGGTGAAAGCGAAAGTAGGATATTTTATGAAAATTCTTACAATTGGCTTTAAATTGGTATTTTTTATGTAACTTCCTTATTTTTCTATCAATTTCAAAACTCTAGGTGCCAAAATGATCGTCTTAAAATTCTCTACATCTCACTTGCTAAATTTAAGCACTTATTTCTAATGATTCTTAAGATATAAGCCGAAAAACTCGGACATGACGGCAAAATCGCTGAAATTCTACATATTTAGATTGTTATTTTTTATGTAACTTCCTTATACTTTGATCAATTTCAAAACTTTAGGTACCAAAATAATCGTCTTAAAATTCTCTAATTTAGCTTTATCTATAGGAATATTTTTAATATTTTTTGAGATACAAGCTCTTAAACCTCATGAAAAATGAAAAAATCACCAAAGCTATATGCACGAATTTCGTTTTTTCCCTATTACTCCATGAATCTTAGGTCAATCATCAAACTTTAAGCATCAAAAGAACGGCCAAACATTGCTCTACAAATAATATTCATCATCATATTTTCAAAAATCAAAGGTTTTCGAGATATGAACTGTTAAACACACCGAGGGTTACCAAATTTTCGTTTTTCCGCCATAACTCAACCGATTCAACCCCGATCATCAAAAACTAAATATCATCTGAAAGGTCTTTCTAAGCACTACAAATTATACCCATAGTGTCTCGATAGAATGTTTACCGTTTTTGAGATATTTAAGGCCGAAGAAAAACCCGATAATTGATATATGACCTTGACATTTGGGATTTTCTGGAAACGGAAGTGACATGGCTCCATAGAATCTAATACTGCATCTTCAGACAAAATTTCAAGCAAATCATACAAAAAATAAAGACTACAGGGATTAAAAACCGTTAAGTTTTAATACGAAAGTTTTAATAGCATTATGACGTCATGTGACGTCATATGGCGTTCATCTTTTCAGAATGTAAAGAAGACCTAGAGACTAATATTCAGTGCAAATATCAACTTTCTAGCTCTTCTGGAAGCGCTTTTATATGCATTTGAAATTTGGCGTCATTAGTTAGAATCTTGGATTCGCCATAAAACCTTTGCCTTTTCGAATTTGGAAACAAGGACACTGAAAGGCACAACTAGAGCCTAACATACACATTCTGTTAAATTTTGATGAAAATCGGTCCAGAAATAATGGCTGTAGACCGCGTACAAACTTTTTCACCTGACGTCGAATCTGACGTTATATGACGTCACATGAATATGAAATTCATTGCATCCGAAAGCACATGGTTTGAAATATATGTCATAAAATTTTCATTGTTCTGAGTCAATGGCAACACCTCAAAATTAACACAAATATAAGAGGAAGAAAAAAAGAATAATAAGAATAATAAAAAAACATTACAAACCCAATATGACTTTCTGCCGAAAGGGCAGAAAGTCCTAACTAGATGTCATTCGTGAAAACGAATGATAGGACTTTCTGCAAGCTGTGTTAATGCAAAAAGCAGGAAATAGAAGTTTCATGTAATGATTCACCTCTGGTAGTATTTCATGTTCATGCTAAACAATTGACATATATTCCGAAATTAGTGCAAATGATAAGAACTTAGTATTAGTCTGTGACGTAACATGATGTTATATGACGTCAGGACATGACTGCAAACTTGATTTCTAGTTTAAAGGTCCTATGTTCGAATCTTGCTTCAGCCACAATACTTCGGTTTTTCGGAATTAAGGTTAGCTGACAAAATATTCACACCTTAGTTTCAAGATGTACCGTCTGTAAAAATTTGAAGAAAATCTGATCACAAATGGCGGCTGTAGAGCGCGAATACCATTTTTCACTATTTTAGCTCTGACGTCACGTGACGTCATAGGGTGCTGAAAATGCTGTTGCTCAAAAGCGCACACTTTACTGCAATAACTCTGAAATTTTCATTATTCTGAACAACTGGCATCATGTCGAAAT
The DNA here is from genome assembly GCA_021229015.1 of Solen grandis. Lineage (NCBI taxonomy): Eukaryota > Metazoa > Mollusca > Bivalvia > Adapedonta > Solenidae > Solen > Solen grandis. The sequence goes on along the minus strand of CM037787.1, from coordinate 30,093,692 downwards.
TATTGCCCCAAATTAAAATTAAGTGGTATGCTTATGACGTCCAATGACGTCACGATTCAAAATATTTGTAGAAATGCTGCAGAACTGCAAACTGTGTAAGTTTCAACTTTCTATCTCATCCTGAAGCTCTTCAATCCTAAAATGAAATTTTTGGTCCTATGTTCGAATCTTATTTCAGCCACAGAACTTCGGTTTTTCGGAATTTCGGTTAGCTGGCAGGATATGCACACCTTAGTTTCAAGGTGTACCATCTGTGAAAATTTGAAGAAAATCCGACCATAAACGGCGGCTGTAGAGCGCGAACACCATGTTTCAATATTTTTAGCTCTGACGTCACAGGACGTCATAGGGTGCTGAAGATGCTTTTGTTCAAAAGCTCATACTTTACTGTCATAACACTGAAATTTTCATTATTCTGAACAACTGACATCATGTCGAAATCATTGCCCTAATATGAAAATTAAGAAGTATGCTTATGACGTCACATGACGACATTTGACGTCACGACTCAAAATATATTAAGAAATTATGCAGAACTGCAAACTGTGTAAGTTTCAACTTTCTATCTCATCCTGAAGCTCTTTAATCCTAAAATGAAATGTTCGGTCCCATGTTTGAATCTTATTTCAGCCACAGAACTTCGGTCTTTCGGAATTTCGGTTAGCTGACAGGATATGCACACCTTAGTTTCAAGATGTAAAATCTGTGAAATTTTAAGAAAATCCGACCATAAATGGCGGCTGTAGAGCGTGAACACCATTTTTCACTATTTTTAGCTCTAACGTCACATGACGTCATATGGTGCTGAAAATGTTTTTGCTCAAAAATGTATACTTTACTGTTATAACTCTGAAATTTTCCTTATTCTGAACAACTGGCATCATGTCGAAATCATTGTCCTAAAATAAAAATTAAGAAGTATGCTTATGACGTCACGACTCAAAATATTTGTAGAAATTCTGCAGAACTGCAAACTGTGTAAGTTTCAACTTTCTATCTCATTCTGAAGCTCTTTAATCCTAAAATGAAATTTTCGGTCCTATGTTCGAATCTTATTTCAGCCACAGAACTTCGGTCTTTCGGAATTTCGGTTAGCTTAAAGGATATACATATCTTAGTTTCAAGATATACCATCTGTGAAAATTTGAAGAAAATTCGACCATAAATGGCGGCTGTAGAGCGTGAACACCATTTTTCACTATTTTTAGCTCTGACGTCACATGACGTCATAGGGTGCTGATGATGCTTTTTTCAAAAGCGCTTCTATTTCTGTCATAACTCTGAAATTTTCATTATTCTGAACAACTGGCATCATGTCAAAATCATTGCCCCAAATTAAAATTAAGATGTATGCTTATGACGTCACATGACGTCATATGACGTCACGACTCAAAATATATTAAGAAATTCTGAAGAACTGCAAACTGTGTAAGTTTCAACTTTCTATTTCATCCTGAAGCTCTTTAATGCTAAAATGAAATTTTCGGTCCTATGTTCGAATCTTATTTTAGCCACAGAACTTCGGTCTTTCGGAATTTCGGTTAGCTGACAGGATATGTACACCTTAGTTTCAAGATGTACCATTTGTAAAAATTTTAAGAAAATCCGACCATAAATGACGGCTGTAGAGCGCGAACACCATTTTTCACTATTTTTAGCTGTGACGTTATGTGACGTCATAGCGTGCTGACAATCATTGAAATCAAAATTTCCTCACGTGACTAATAACCCATAAAAATTTCATCGTCCTAGGACTATTGCAACATATTAAAATAAGCGTTTTGTTAGGAAGAAGAAAAAATAAAAAAAAAATGACGTCACGTGACGTCATATGACGTTTATTTTCACATAATTGTTAAGACTCCCAGAGACCTACTAACTGACAAAATTTCAACTTTCTATCTCAAATAGGACAGTTTTTATAAGCATTTAAAAATTGACGTCCTTGGTTCGAATCTTTGATCCGCCATAGATGCTTGGACTTTTCGAATTTTGAAAAAACGGACACCGGTATACACAATAAGAACGTAATATACACATTCTGTGAAAATTTGATGAAAATCGGCCCATTAATAATGGCTCTGGACCGTGTACAAACTTTCGTAGTCAATTTCAAATGTGACGTCATATGACGTCATAGGCTTCTGAAAATTATTGAAATCGAAATTTGAGTGTCTGAATCATTTGTCATTAAATTTTCATTGCCCTTCGACAATTCAATATATAGAAATACTCTTGTTAATATTAGAAATACATTATCATATAATGACGTCACGTGACGTCATATGACATTTATTTTCACAAAATGTTTAAGACTCTTAGGGACCTATATACTGACCAAATATCACTTTTCTATCTCAAAAAGGACCGATTTTATAATCATTTAAAAATTTACGACCTTGGTTCGAATCTTGGAATCGCTATAGAACCTTGGACTTTTCGAATTTTGAAAAACGGACACCGGGATGCACAACTAGAACTTAATATACACATTCTGTGAAAATTTGATGAAAATCGGTTCATAAACAATGGCTGTAGACCGCGTACAAACTTTTGTTGCATATTTCCAGTGTGACGTCATATGACGTCATAGGCATATGAAAATCATAGAAATAAAAATTTTCTTAAATTTTCATTGCCTTTCGACAATTTCAACATATAAATTTTTTAATTAAATTATCATATAATGACGTCACGTGACGTCATATGACAAATATTTTCACAAAATTTTTAAAACTTCTAGAGACCTATATACTGACTAAATATCAACTTTCTTTCTTAAATAGGACAGATTTTATAAGCATTTAAAAATTTACGACCTTGGTTCGAATCTTGGATTCGCTATAGAACCATGGACTTTTCGAATTTTGAAAAACGGACACCGGGATGCACAACTAGAACTTAATATACACAATCTGTGAAAATTTAATGAAAATCGGTTCACAAACAATGGCTGTAGACCGCGTACAAACTTTTGTAGCATATTTCAAATGTGACGTCATATGACGTCATAGGCATATGAAAATCATAGAAATCAAAATTACCTGACGTGGCTAATAAGTCATAAAAATTTCATCGTCCTAGGAGTATTGCAACATAGAAAAATAAGCGTTTAGTTAGGAAGAAAAAAAGAATAATAATAACTAGATGTCATTCGTCAAAACGAATGATAGGACTTTCTGCAACCTGTGTTAATGCAAAAAGCAGGAGATAGAAGTTTCATGTAATGACTCACCTCTGGTAGTATTTCATGTTCATGCTGAACAATTGACATTTTATTCCGCGAAAAATATGCGTTTAGTTACGAAGAACAAAAAATAAGTAGCAGCAGTAGTAGTATGCTTATGATGTCATATGACGTCACGACTCAAAATATATTTAGAAATTATGCAGAACTGCAAACTGTGTAAGTTTCAACTTTCTATCTCATCCCGAAGTTCTTTAACCATAAAATGAAATTTTTGGTCCTGTGTTCGAATCTTATTTTAGTCACAATACTTCGGTTTTTCGGAATTAAGGTTAGCTGACAAAATATTCACACCTTAGTTTCAAGATGTACCATCTGTAAAAATTTGAAGAAAATCTGATCATAAATGGCGGCTGTAGAGCGCGAACACCATTGTTTTACTATTTTTAGCTCTGACGTCACGTGACGTCATAGGGTGCTGAAAATGCTGTTGCTCAAAAGCGCATACGTTACTGCAATAACTCTGAAATTTTCATTATTCTGAACAACTGGCATCATGTCGAAATCATTGTCCCAAATTAAAAATAAGTGGTATGCTTATGACGTCCTCTGACGTCACGATTCAAAATATTTGTAGAAATAATGCAGAACGAATATTACTTCAGCCACAGAACTTCGGTTTTTCGGAATTTCGGTAAGCTGGCAGGATATGTACACCTTAGTTTTAAGGTGTACCATCTGTGAAAATTAGAAGAAAATCCGACCATAAATGGCCGCTGTAGAGCGGGAACACCATTTTTCAATATTTTTAGCTCTGACGTCACATGACGTCATAGGGTGCTGACGATGCTTTTGTTCAAAAGCGCATACTTTACTGTCATAACTCTAAAATTTTCATTATTCTGAACAACTGGCATCATGTCGAAATCATTGCCCTAAAATGAAAATTAAGAAGTATACTTATGACGTCACATGACGACATTTGACGTCACGACTCGAAATATATTGAGAAATTCTGCAGAACTGCAAACTGTGTAAGTTTCAACTTTCTATCTCATCCTGAAGCTCTTTAATGCTAAAATAAAATTTTCGGTCCTATGTTCGAATCTTATTTCAGCCACAGAACTTCGGTCTTTCGGAATTTCGGTTAGCTGACAGGATATGCACACCTTTGATTCAAGATGTACCATCTGTGAAAATTTGAAGAAAATCCGACCATAAATGACGGCTGTAGAGCGCGAACACCATTTTTCACTATTTTAAGCTGTGACGTCATGTGACGTCATAGGGTGCTGACGATTCTTTTGTTCAAAAGCGTATACTTTACTTTCATAACTCTGAAATTTTCATTATTCTGAACAACTGGCATCATGTCGAAATCATTGCCCTAAAATGAAAATTAAGAAGTATGCTTATGACGTCACATGACGTCGTATGACGTTATGACTGAAAATATTTGTAGAAATTCTGCAGAACTGCAAATTGTGTAAGTTTCAACTTTCTATCTCATCCTGAAGCTCTTTAATCCTAAAATGAAATTTTCGGTCCTATGTTCGAATCTTATTTCAGCCACAGAACTTCGGTCTTTCGGAATTTCGGTTAGCTGACAGGATATGCACACCTTTGATTCAAGATGTACCATCTGTGAAAATTTGAAGAAAATCCGACCATAAATGACGGCTGTAGAGCGCGAACACCATTTTTCACTATTTTTAGCTGTGACGTCATGTGACGTCATAGGGTGCTGAAAATCATTGAAATCAAAATTTCCTCACGTGACTAATAAGCCATAAAAATTTCATCGTCCTAGGTTCATTGCAACATATTAAAATAAGCGTTTAGTTAGGAAGAAGAAAAGAATAATAATAATAATAATAATAATAACTAGATGTCATTCGTGAAAACGAATGATAGGACTTTCTGCAAGCTGTGTTAATGCAAAAACCAGGAGATAGAAGTTTCATGTAATGACTCACCTCTGGTAGTATTTCATGTTCATGCTGAACAATTGAAATTATATTCCGAAATTAGTGCAAATGAGAAGAACTAAGTATTAGTCTGTGACGTCACATGACGTCATATGACGTCATAACTCTAAACATATGTAGAAATTCTGCAGAACTGCAAACTGTTTACGTTTCAACTTTCTATCTCATCCTGAAGCTCTCTAATCCTAAAATGAAATTTTCGATCCAATGTTCGAATCTTATTTCAGCCACAGAACTTCGGTCTTTCGGAATTTCGGTTAGCTGACAGGATATGCACACTTAACTTTCAAGATGTACCATCTGTGAAAATTTGAAGAAAATCCGACCATAAATGGCGGCTGTAGAGCGTGAACACCATTTTTCACTATTTTTAGCTCTGACGTCACATGACGTCATAGTGTGCTAAAGATGCTTTTGTTCAAAAGGGCATACTTTACTATCATAACTCTGAAATTTTCGTTATTCTGAACAACTGGCATCATGTCAAAATCATTGCCCTAAAATGAAAATTAAGAATTATGCTTATGACGTCACAAGACGTCATATGACGTCAAAACTAAAGATATATGTAGAAATTCTGCAGAACTGCAAACTGTGTAAGGTTCAACTTTCTATCTCATCCTCAAGCTCTTTAATCCTAAAATGAAATTTTCGGTCCTATGTTCGAACCTTTTTTCAGCCACAGAACTTCAGTCTTTTGGATGTTTGGTTAGCTGACAGGATATGCACACCTGAGTTTCAAAAGGTACCATCTGTGAAAATTTGAAGAAAATCTGACCATAAATGACGGCTGTAGAGCGCGAACACCATTTTTCACTATTTTTTGCTGTGACGTCATGTGACGTCATAGGGTGCTGAAGATGCTTTTGTTCAAAAGCAAATACGTTGCTTTCATAACTCTGAAATTTTCATTATTCTGAACAACTGGCATCATGTCGAAATCATTGCCCTAAAATGAAAATTAAGAAGTATGCTTATGACGTCACATGACGTCATATGACGTCACGACTCAAAATATTTGTAGAAATTCTGCAGAACTGCAAACTGTGTAAGTTTCAACTTTCTATCTCATCCTGAAGCTCTTTAATCCTAAAATGAAATTTTCGGTCCTATGTTCGAATCTTATTTCAGCCACAGAACTTCAGTCTTTTGGATGTTTGGTTAGCTGACAGGATATGCACACCTGAGTTTCAAAAGGTACCATCTGTGAAAATTTGAAGAAAATCTGACCATAAATGACGGCTGTAGAGCGCGAACACCATTTTTCACTATTTTTTGCTGTGACGTCATGTGACGTCATAGGGTGCTGAAGATGCTTTTGTTGAAAAGCAAATACTTTGCTTTCATAACTCTGAAATTTTCATTATTCTGAACAACTGGCATCATGTCGAAATCATTGCCCTAAAATGAAAATTAAGAAGTATGCTTATGACGTCACATGACGTCATATGACGTCACGACTCAAAATATTTGTAGAAATTCTGCAGAACTGCAAACTGTGTAAGTTTCAACTTTCTATCTCATCCTGAAGCTCTTTAATCCTAAAATGAAATTTTCGGTCCTATGTTCGAATCTTATTTCAGCCACAGAACTTCGGTCTTTCGGAATTTCGGTTAGCTGACAAGATATGCACACCTTTGATTCAAGATGTACCATCTGTGAAAATTTGAAGAAAATCCGACCATAAATGACGGCTGTAGAGCGCGAACACCATTTTTCACTATTTTTAGCTGTGACGTCATGTGACGTCATAGGGTGCTGAAAATCATTGAAATCAAAATTTCCTCACGTGACTAATAAGCCATAAAAATTTCATCGTCCTAGGACTATTGCAACATATAAAAATAAGCGTTTAGTTAGGAAGAAGAAAAGAATAATAACTAGATGTCATTCGTCTAAACGAATGATAGGACTTTCTGCAACCTGTGTTAATGCAAAAAGCAGGAGATAGAAGTTTCATGTAATAACTCACCTCTGGTAGTATTTCATGTTCATGCTGATTAACTGACATTATATTCTGCTAAAAATAGGCGTTTAGTTATGAAGAAAAAAAAATAAGTAGCAGTAGTAGTAGTATGCTTATAACGTCATATGACGTCACGACTCAAAATATATTAAGAAATTCTGCAGAACTGCAAACTGTGTAAGTTTCATCTTCCTATCTCATCCAGAAGTTCTTTAGCCCTAAAATGAAATTTTTGGTCCTATGTTCGAATCTTACTTCAGCCACAAAACTTCGGTTTTTCGGAATTAAGGTTAGCTGACAAAATATTCACACCTTAGTATCAAGATGTACCATCTGTAAAAATTTGAAGAAAATCTGATCATAAATGGCGGCTGTAGAGCGCGAAAACCATTTTTCACTATTTTTAGCTCTGACGTCACGTGACGTCATAGGGTGCTGAAAATGCTGTTGCTCAAAAGCGCATACTTTACTGCAATAACTCTGAAATTTTCATTATTCTGAACAACTGGCATAATGTCGAAATCATTGCCCCAAATTAAAACTATGTGGTATGCTTATGACGTCCTCTGACATCACGATTCAAAATATTTGTAGAAATGCTGCAGAACTGCAAACTGTGTAAGTTTCAACTTTCTATCTCATCCTGAAGCTCTTTAATCCTAAAATGAAATTTTCGGTCCTATGTTCGAATCTTATTTCAGCCACAGAACTTCGGTTTTTCGGAATTAAGGTTAGCTGACAGGATATGCACACCTTAGTTTTAAGATGTACAATCTGTGAAAATTTGAAGAAAATCCGACCATAAATGGCGGCTGTAGAGCGGGAACACCATTTTTCACTATTTTTAGCTCTGACGTCATATGACGTCATAGGGTACTGAAGATGCTTTTGTTCAAAAGCGCATACTTTACTGTCATAACTCTGATATATTTATTATTCTGAATAACTGGCATCATGTCGAAATCATTGCCCTAAAATAAAAATTAAGAAGTATGCTTATGACGTCACATAACGTAATATGACGTCACATTTCAAAATATATGTAGAAATTCTGCAGAACTGCAAACTGGGTAAGTTTCAACTTTCTATCTCATCCTGAAGCTCTTTAATCCTAAAAGGGAAATTTTCGGTCCTATGTTCGAATCTTATTTCAGCCACAGAACTCGGCCTTTCGGAATTTTCGGTTAGCTGACAGGATATTCACACCTAGTTTCAAAAATGTACCATCTGTGAAAATTTGAAGACATTCCGACCTAAATGACGGCTTTTAGAGCGCGAACACCTTTTTTCACTATTTTTAGCTGTGACGTCATGTGACGTCATAGGCTGCTGATAATAAATTGAAATCAAAATTCCTCACGTGGCTAATAACCCATAAAAATGTCATCGTCCTAGGACTATTGCAACATATTAAAATAAGCGTTTAGTTAGGAAGAAGAAAAGAATAATAATAAAAAAAATGACGTCACGTGACGTCATATGACGTTTATTTTCCCATAATTGTTAGACACCCAGAGACCTACTAACTGACAGAATTTCAACTTTCTATCTCAAAAAGGACAGTTTTTATAAGCATTTAAAAATTGACGTCTTTGGTTCGAATCTTGGATCCGCCATAGATGCTTGACTTTTCGAATTTTGAAAAACGGACACCGGTATGCACAAAAAGAACGTGATATACACATTCTGTGAAAATTTGATAAAAATCGGCCCATTAATAATGGCTCTGGACCGTGTACAAACTTTCGTAGTCAATTTCAAATGTGACGTCATATGACGTCATAGTCTACTGAAAATCATTGAAATCGGAATTTCAGCATGTGAAGCATGTGTCATTAAAAATTTTCATTGCCCTTCGATAATTTCAACATATAGAAATATTCTTGTTAATATTAGAAATACATTATCATATAATGACGTCACGTGACGTCATTTGACATTTATTTTCACAAAATGTTTTTTAAAAATTTAGAGACCTATATACTGATTAAATTAAACAACTTTCTATCTTAAATAGGACAGATTTTATAAGCTTTTAAAAAATTTACGACCTTGGTTCGAATCTTGGATTCGCTATAGAACCATGGACTTTCGAATTTTGAAAAAAAAGGACACCGGGATGCACAACTAGAAATTAATTCACAAACTTGAAAATT
>CM037787.1:30034295-30084295 GCA_021229015.1 Solen grandis | reverse complement strand
AATCTCAGATGAATTCAAAACTGGGCAACATAGGGTCAAAAAGTAGATCACCAGGGCAAATTTTACTTTGGCAAGATTATATGTATAACATCTAAGTATGGCGTATACTGGTGCATGAAGCACTAACTAAATTATATAAACTCAACTTAAAAATTATGGTTATTCCCTGTTGTCAGAGTCTGCTAAATACAGTGGAATGCCGCTATATCACAGTTCTAGGGGTCCAAGCTCAAATTAATATAAGTGATTACACCCCTCAATGAAGAGGGGGCATATTGGTTTGCACATGTCGGTTGGTCCGTCCATCCATCGGTCTGTCGGTAGATCAAACTTTATCCAAGCAATAACTTAGTTCTTGCTTATGACGAGTAGTACACCCCTCTTGAGTTTGGTGTCAGTACCTCAAAGGTCAAGGTCACATGTTAACATATTTTTTAGCTTGACTATTCGAAGAATATGAGAGCTATTGCAGTCACCCTTGCATTGGCGTTCGTGTTGCAGCTTTTGGTTGAAGTTTTGCATACAAGCTACTATCAAGCTTATATATGAATAACCACTCATCATATTGATTTGAAAGTTTATAAATATGTTAAGGGCCATCAGACAACCAAGAAAGATAAATCTTGTCTGAATTTAATACAAATTGTGTCCCCTTTTTAACTTTGAAATTTTGATTAAAGTTTTGCAGGCAAGGTACTGTCAGACTTATGTCTCAATATCCAGGCATGGAATTGATTTGAAACATCTTTTATATATTTAGGGGTATCATACTATCAAGGTATATAACTCTTTATGGAATATACTACAAATTATGGCCCCTTTTTAACTTAGAAATTTTGGTTAATATTTATGGTATTGACGAAATTTATGAGTGTTTCGGGGAAAACCAAGGAGGATGACTCTTTGACTGAATTTGATACAAATTATGGCCCTTTTCTAACTTGGATATTTTGGTTAAAGTTTTGTATGTACAGTGGTATTATGCTTATGTCTCAGTAACTAGGCATGGTATTGATTTTAGACTTCATAAACATATTCATGGGTATCAGACTATCAAGGAATATCCTTTTTGACTATTATTATATATATGTTATATGAAGAGCAAGAATTGAAATAGATTTCATTTGATTTACCAAAAAGTATTTTGAATAGTCGAGCGGGCTGTCCTCTAACAGCTCTTGTTATTTGAAAGTCTTGTCTGAGTGATAACTTTAGTTCTATTTTACCCTAAGATCTCAAACTTGGTATGGTTGTTGCTTATGACTAGTAGAAGACCCCTATTGATTTTGGGATTTGTGCCTCAAAGGTCAAGGTCATGAGGTAATAAGTTAAATTCTCACAAACACTATGTAAAAAAAAAAGCATTGTCCAACTGATTATTCAAAATCTGATTGACTCCTAGGTCTCAAACATTATGCAGCAGGTACTTATGACTACTAAAAGAACCCTATTGATTTATGGGTCTATACCTCAAAGGTCAGGGTCATAAATTAAATCCTCTTTAACATTGTGTTTAGGAATCATTGTCCAACTGATAACTCTAAGTATCTCTTTTGTATCAGTTATTGTACAATTGTTGCTTATAAGTAATAGGAAACCCCTTTTGATTTTAGGGTATGTACCTCAAAGGTCAAGGTCACGAGGTTATAAGTTAAGTTCTCACAAACACTGTGTTTAAGTAAGTAACCAATTTGTGATCATCCTATGTTATGAAGTCAAACATCATGTATATAATAAAGCTATATTAATAATATGGCATATGATGGGGGCATATATGTTTTACAAACATTTCTTGTTCCATCATCATTCTTTGTTTTCTTTTTTAAGCTCATCAGAGTACAACATGCTCAAGGTGAGCTTGGGACCACCCTCCACCCGTCGTTGTTCGTCAACAATTTGCTTTAAAAGACATCTCCTCAGAAACCGCTAGGTAGAAACTGAAGAAACTTGACATGAATGGTCCTAATTGATTGAACCTCCACAAATATTGCTAAAATAAACTTGATCCATGCAGAACTCTGGTTGCCATGCCTGGGATGTTCCTTGCATGAAGCTGTACCAAAGTTGTTCAAATGGTTCCTGTCCGTTGCATATTTGGGTTAGCTAATTCAAATGGTATTTTAATCTGAGTTTTTACATAAGCAAGTCTCAGGAGTTTCAGATCTCAACTCTGAATAATATTCCGTGTAGAATATTGTCAGATGGAAAATGCATTTCTACATATTTTTGTATGTAATTAGATTTCAGAATATGAAAACTTTCCATGAAACAGCAAAACAACCAATTAGGAATGCCTTTATTTTTCTGGAAGATATTAGAAATGCTGTTCTTTTCCAAATCTCACATACAGCTGTTGCCCTTTTTGGGGAGATTTACCATGCCTTTTTCGTATGCTCGGTAGAAACACTTATTTGTTCATTTAGCTTGTCTGTTTTTAGCTCGACTATTCGAAGAATATGAGAGCTATTGTAGTCACCCTGGCGTTGGCGTTGCAGCTTTTGGTTAAAGTTTTGCGTGCAAGTTACTATCAACCTTATATCTCAATAACCATTTATGGTATTGACTTGAAAGTTTATAAATATGTTCAGGGGCATCAGACAACCAAGGTAGATAACTCTTGACTGAATTTAATATGAATTATGGCCCCTTTTTAACTTAGAAATTTTGGTTAAAGTTTTGCATGCAATAGAAAAATTTGGTTAAAGTTTTGCGTGCAAGCTACTATCTAGTTTGTATCTCAATAACCATTCATAGTATTGACTTGAAAGTTTATGAATATGTTTAGGGGCATCATACAACCAAGGTAGGTAACTCTTGATAGAATATGTTACAAATTATTGCCTCTTTTTAACTTAGAAATTTTGGTTAAAGTTTTGCATGCAAGGTACTTTCATGCTAATATCTCAGTATCCAGACATGGGATTGATTTAAAACATCTTTAATACATTTAGGGGTATCATACTTTCATGTTAGATAACTCTTGATGGAATATGTTACAAATTATTGCCCTTTTTAACTTAGAAATTTTGGTTAAAGTTTTGCATGCCAGTTACTTTCATGCAAGTTACTTTCATGCTTATATCTCAGTACCCAGGCATGGGATTGATTTGAAATATCTTTAATATATTTAAGAGTATCATACTATCAAGGTAGATAACTTTTGATGGTATATAATACATGTTATGGCCCCTTTTTCATTTAAAAATTTTGGTTAAAGTTTTGCATGCAAGGTACTTTCATGCTTATATCTCAGAGTCCAGGCATGGAATTGATTTGAAACATCTTTAATATGTTTAGAGGTATCATACTATAAAGGAAGATAACACTTGATGGAATATATTCAAAATTATGACCCCCTTTTAACTTAGAATTTTGGTTAAATTTTTGCATTCAAGCTACTATCCAGATTATATCTCAGAAATTGCTTGTGGAATTGACTAGAAAGTTAAGGAGTGTCTTCAAGGGCATCAGAAAACAGGAGGATAACTTTTGGACTGATGCAAATTATGGCCCTTTTCTAACTTGGATTTTTGGTTTAAGTTTTGCATGCACAGTGTTATTGTGCTTATGTCTCATTAACTAGGCATGGGATTGATTTTAGACATCATAAATATATTAAGGAGTATCAGACTGTCAAGGTATATCATTTTTGACTATTATTATGTACAGGGAATGTGAAGGGCAAGAATTTAAATAGATTTCATTTGATTTACCAATAAGCATTTTGAATAGTCGAGCGTGCTGTCCTCTGACAGCTCTTGTTTAAAGGTATTGTCATCAGACTCATCACTCTGGTGTTGTCATCATTTTGGTGAAAAACTTTAACCTTGGCCATAACTTCTAAACCATTAAAGTTTCTGTCATCAAACTTCACATACTTGTTCACTATCTCATGGGCTTCATTCTCATCAAGGGCCATAACACTTTGGTCCAGTTTGACCAAGTTTATCTCCCTCTTTTTTTTTAAAATACATTGAAAAACTAACTTTGGCCATAATTTCAAAACTATTTCACCATCTGTCTTCACATGTTTTAGTATCACAAGAGCTACATTCTCATCAAGGGCCAAAACTCCTAGGTCCTTTTCAACCTAATTTATCTCCCAACACCAAACACATGAGCGTTGGCATCTGCAGGCAGTTATCAATATGGTATACATATGGTATACATAAATGTATAAAGAAGAATAACTGGGATTCATAATTGTCTGAGGCAGGAGTCTGATGTCTGCTTTTATATTTATTTGAGCTACATACAACTGAAATTATATATAACACCTTCATAGACCTATTCACATGAAAAAGCAGCCATACAATGAGGATTTGTGGTCAAAGGTTGATATATTTAAGAACTCTGCAGTAATATTTTCAAACAATTGCTAAACTCTTCACGTAAATGAGACATTCTTGGCTGGAATAAGAATAAAATTTCTAATCTGGAAATCCCTTTGAGACCTTATTTAGGTTCTAACTTTGAATATTTTCCAGGGGGAGATCCCCCAAACCCTCTTCCAGTCAGAATAATTTTGGGTCATCAAGCACCCTGTATTTTTAAATTCTGACTGGAGCACTCAGTTTTCATGATCAGTGTGAGTATTGCTGCTGTTTAGTCTAGTGAAGATTTTGTAGAAACATTTGCTTTTAGTAAAATTCAAGTTTAATGATAATTACATGTACCGTTAAACAAGTAAGTAGATTTTCACTCAACACGTATCGAGATTTTTTGCTGTGTGTCACGGGTTTCCGTGTTTCGGCTCCTTGTGTCACTGTTTTTGTTTTTGTTTATATATATTGTCTCGTTTCGAGACCCCCTCCCTTTCTTTGCATTGTACGGGTTTCCGATTTTCGGTCTCCCCGTTTTACTGTTTACATTGATTTTATTGTATTATTATCATGTCTCAGTCTAGGGGTTCTTGCGGGCACGTCTAGGCCTCCTGGGACTCCCACCAGTCTTGCCTGTCGTGCTCGGGCTGCACCAAGGACAACACCTGCCTGCTGTGTGCGGCTTGGTCTGACAAGGTCTGGAAGAAGGCTTCTTCCCGACGTTCATATTCTTCTCGGAAGAGGAAGGCTTCCTCTTCCTCTTCCTTCTCCGGTTTCAGTGCCGCCGGGGGTCGGAGCCCCTCCCCTCCTCCCAAGAAGAAGGTTTCACGCCCCTCTCAGGAGAGGCCTCCTTCTTCTCCGAGTTCTCTGTTTGGCTCACCTTGTGTCAGCCCCAGGGTCTCGGATAAGGAGCTTACTCCCACCGGTCACTGGTCACCGGGCATGACCGGTCACTCTCTCGACACCGGTCATGACCTACCAACCACGGAACGTGACCGGTCACCGGTCACATCTTCCCGGTCACCGGGCAGGTCTGTCCACCGGTCACCAGGCAAGACCGGTCGCTGACCATCGACCGCCGGTCATACTCAACCGGGCATGGCACATGACCGGTCATCGGGCATATCTCCCAGGGACCGGTCACTGGCCGGGACCGGTCACCAGTCACCGGTCATTATCAACCGGTCACCGGGCATATCTCCCAGGGACCGGTCACCGGTCATTATCAACCGGTCAGAGTATGTGGCCGGTCTCAGAAAACCAGGACCGGTCATCACCGGTCAACAGTAACCGTCACCGGTTAAAAGGTGATCGTCACCGGTCAGGTGACCAAAAATTTCCAATCACCGATCTTCGCTGGGTTCACCCGGCGCGGGATCGAGTTCTTCCTCGGGTAGCCCTGCGGTCTCTCCGCGTAGGCACCCTGTCTCCTCTTACTCTAGGGTGCCTAAGAAACGGTCTTCTCACCGTTCCCCGGGCATTACCGGTCACCGGTCTCCTAGCCCTTCGCCTAGGGACCGGTCTCCGTTACGCACTACTGCTTCTTGCTCTACGAGGGATGGAGGTGAGGAATTTCAGTCGCATCCTAATGCCTTCGATCCCTCAGCTTGGTGGTCCCGTATGATGGGAGACTATGCGAGACATTTCCATTCCGCTCCCCCTTCCATCATTCCGGCTGAGCCTTCCCCTTCCAGAAGGGATAGAGTGTCTCTTCCTCCAGAGACTTTGGATCACCGGCTGTTTCTTCAGCCTTTGTCCTCCTCGGGGTCGCCGGATGCTTCTTCCGCCGCCCAGCGCCCCATGTGGCCTTTGTTTCCACCGTTCCCATTTATGGGCTTTCCTCCTCAGGATGTCCCTACGTCTCGCTCTTCTCCCGAGACTAGGCCATCTTCCTCCTCTCGCCACCCTACTACCAGTGGGGCCGATCCTAGCGGTCGTCTGGAGGATGAAGTTTCTCTTCATGCCCCTGAGGAGGATTCTTTGTTCGCTGAGGATGTGCCTCTTTCGGCGACCTCTCATCGGTCTAGTGCACCTTCAGAGCCTACGACTGACCATCCTCTATTTGAGGAGGAGGTAGAGTCAGAGGAAAACCGATTCTCTATGGACAGGGCCGTTCAGGAGGTTTTTAATACTCTCCCTGAATCGGTCTGCAAGCCAGCACCTCCTCCCTCTCGGAAGAGGTGTGAGGGTTATCTCGACCTCATGGTTAAACCCAAGGAGGCTAAGTCGAGTGAACCGGAGTTACTTCCTTTCTCTCCGGTCATTCGATCAGCTTTGGAGGATTTTGAATCCTCTTCTTCCTCCAAGCCTGGACCGGGCTGGTTCGTCCCCTCTTCGGATCTTCGGCCCTTAGGCTTTAATCCTAAGGCCTACAAGTTTCCAGAGGGCGATTTTTCCATTCACCCTCCAAAGTTGGACGTGGACGTGAGTCGCCTAAGACTCAAGGTCCTCTCGTCTGCTCCACTCCAACAGAAGGTCCTAGATCGTTGGGAGCAACGCTCTCGCTTTCTCTCTGGGATCTCCTCTCACGCGGACTCTTTCATTGCCGCTCTTTCTGTTAAGTTGCAACGGAAGGACGCCTTGTCTCCTTCCGTTCGACTTCTCCTGGAAGCTTTGGCTGCGACAGCAAAACACTCCATTTTGCTGTCTCTTTCTCTCTCTACGGAGATGACCCGTTTTCAGCGGGACTCCATCCTGGATGGTCCCAACAAGCTTCTCCTATCCTCTTCTCGGGATAAGCTTCGATCGGCTCCCCTTTCTTCTTCGTCCCTGTTTGGGGGACGAATCAAGGAGGTTGCCGATGCCTCCAGGGAGGAGCAGATACATGGAGCGGTGGCTTTTCAGCCTCGCACTCCATCTTCGACTCCGTGCGTGCGTGCGTGCGTGCGTGTGTGATTTGCTGAAAACCTGCTCAACACTTCAATACTGAAGTCAAGCTCTGCGCACTGGTTACATCATGCTACGCTACTTTAACCACTGCCACCACACAAGTCACATGATGATAGTTGAAACCATATGACCAGCACTCATAAATAGCTCACCTGAGCACAACGTGCTCAAGGTGAGCTATTAAGATCACCCTGCATCCGTCGTCGTCTGTCATGCGTTGTCAATAATTTGCTTTAAACAACATCTCCTCTGAAACTGCTGGACAGAATTTAATTAAACTTGGCAGGGATGATCCTTTGGTGTACCTTTACAAAAGTTGCAAAAATAAACTTGATCAATGTAGAACTCTGGTTGCCATGGCAACAAAAAGAAAAAAAATATGAAAACTTAAAAATCATCTCCTTCAAAACTACTGGCCAGATTTCAAAATGTTTTTGTACAGATATTCCTTGGGTGACAGTCTACCAAGATTGCTAAAATTATTCCGATCCATTAAAAAACATGGCCGCCAGGGGAGGGGCTAATTTGCCTTATATGTATATAGTGAAAATTTTAAACGACATTTCCTCTGAAACTGCTGGACAGAATTAGATTTAACTTGGCAGGGATGATCCTTGGGTGTACCTTCACAAAAGTTGCTAAAATAAACTTGATCCATGTAGAACTCTGGTTGCCATGGCAACAGAAAGAAAAAAAAGTATGAAAATTTAAAAAATCATCTCCTTCAAAACTACTGGCCAGATTTCAAAATGTATTTTTTAGTACAGATGTTCTTTGGGTGACCGTCTACCAAGATTGCTAAAATTATTCTGATTTGTAAAAAAAAACATGGCCACCAGGGGCGTGGCTAATTTGTCTTATATGTATATAGTGAAAACTTTAAATATATCTCAGAACTCTGGTTGCGATGGCAATGGACAGAAAAAAAATATGAAAACTTTAAAAATCATTTTTTTCAGTACTACTGGCAGATTTTAAAATGTTTTAGTACAGATATTCCTTGGGTAACCATATACCAAGATTGCTAAAATTATTCCGATCAGTAAAAAAACATGGCTGCCAGGGGCTAAATTTGCCTTAAATGCATAAAGTAAAAACTTTAAAAGACTTCTGTTCCAAAACTTCTGGTCAGATTTCAAAATGTTTTGGCACAGATGTTCTATGGGTAAACTTCTACCAAGATTGCTCCTTTAGGGCAGTGGTACTCAGGTGAGCGATATAGGGCCATCATGGCCCTCATGTTTTATAAATTCATTTTATTTAACTTTTTACTTTTCTCATAATCATGAATGTTATATTCTTGAAATTTAACGAAACTGATATGATCTACTCAAAACTAAAGTCAAAAGTGATTAAAGTAAATCCGGCCGAATCTACTTGTGGTTTCAGTGGTTATCGACAACTGTAAGGGGAGGTAACTACAGCGGCAGAGTTTGCACTGACATGTCAGGTGACAAAACTGTGAAATACACAGGTGAAGGTCATGTCATAGACCGCGTATCGATTTTTCTAAGTCCAGCATATATTCACGTTAGCAAAATTGATAACCAGACTGACAGCTTATGTAATTCCCAAAAATAATCATTCGACATGAGAATGTGCTTAAATCGAAAAAATGGAGCCACTTTAAATAAATTACAGTCAAGAAAGATAATGACCGGAAGGAAAAAAAGAGCGGAAAGCAGCTTGAAAATAGTTGATAGGAAAAAAAGGTTTTTTGCAATAAAATATTTTGAGTCGGTGGGATTTTTTCGGGTTGGTCAGTAAAGGGCAAACAAACTTAATTTTATTTTAAGCCTTAGCTCAGGACGGAATGTCCCTTGAATTATCAGAAATTGTTAGCCATCACTTTGATTACACTTTAGCATCTGCAACTTACACACAATATAAATGTCTATGATATTATCTCTAAAGTTATATGGCCCTTGAAATATCATGTTACATAATATTGTTATGTTTACACTAGCCCCTTTTTTTTCTCTCAAGCAGTCTTTTCAAAATTTACAGGTTCCAGTGTCTGAGTGGTTAGAGTGTCCTCCCCGGAAAGGAGGTCTTGGGTTTGATCCCTGGTTGTTACATACCAAAGTTGTAAAAAATGGTACTGGCATATATCCCTTGCTTAGTGCTCAGCATATAAGAGAAGTTCAAGGACTGGTTAGCCTGGTGTAAGGAAAATGTAACTGGGTATGGAATCAAGCTTGATACTGCAGTATGGCAGTACTGTATCTGTCATGAGATGTCCAAATCCCCTATAACCAAACAAACTTTACAAATTTGGTGACAGTGTTAATGACAATATTATGTAAGCAAAATTTCATTATGGCTGATATTGATTGTGGTCAGAAGTCGTTATCTTTGAGTCATAGAAAAATTACATATTTTACTTTGTTAAAACTCTGAAACAACATTAATATCTTTATAAAAGTCAGTGATACAATGTACATAGGTGAGTGATATAGGGCCAGTATGACTCTCTGTACAGTTTTGTTCCAATATTTATGAAAATTCGTCAGGATTTATTTTTGCATGATATTATTGATATTGAAACATATGTCATAATTTGATTTGGTTACTAGTTTAAAATGATTATCCTATGACCTTAAAAAAACTAGTTTATCCTATAGTGGATGTGCCTTTCGTGCATGCCTGCCATTTGCTCATCATCATATTTTTATATCTCCTCTCCTTTATGTTAAATAGAAAAGCTGTATGTAGCATGTACATGTTATTTACTTATACTTAGAACTCCAAATAGTGAAATCATTTATATGGCCAGCAAATATGGGTATTCCCAAGTAATTACTAT
The DNA here is from genome assembly GCA_021229015.1 of Solen grandis. Classification (NCBI taxonomy): domain Eukaryota; kingdom Metazoa; phylum Mollusca; class Bivalvia; order Adapedonta; family Solenidae; genus Solen; species Solen grandis. The sequence continues at coordinate 30,074,278 of CM037787.1, read as the reverse complement.
TGAATTTGGACCCTTTTTTGTCTGCCATATTGTTATTGTAATATTAACCAATCAGATGGTTCAATTGTCTACATCCTTATACAGGTTCCAGGAATTAAATTGATATGTATAGGCGAGTAAGGGAATCAGCGGTCATATTAGGGGTATAAAAGCAGGGGAGCACATGTAATTAGTCACTCACGCTTGGGGTTAGTAAGAGTCAGACAGACTCGTGGAATACAGTAAAATCTCAATAATAAGACAAACTTTGGGACTGCTTTAAACTGATCTTAATAATGAGGTGGACTGATAATCAAGTTTCAATTAACAAGAAATAGGAGAAAAGGGAACCTGCAAATAGTGGTCTTAATAGTGAGGTGTTCTTTATATTGAGGTGGTCTTTAGATGAGTTTTCACTGTATAATTATTTAGTTGGCTGAAATTTACATGTGCTTCCCCTCCCACCATAATTATGTCAGTACCAATTAGAATCCAATAAGTTTAACATTAGCCTAGGATTAATATTAAATAAATTGAATGTAATTATGTTGCACAGTTGACAGTCATTGACGGTTTGTGCTCAGAACAATTCAAGACTATCGTTGATGGCCCCATTATATATTGTGTGAAACAGACAAGACTACCACTGGTGGTTGGCTACGAGCACAATTATACTTATGTATTAATATGAACAATTTGTTGTTCATCGCTTATGATAAGACAATTTACATGTTTGGTTAACTTCTCTCGGCATTTGTGTTAACACCCTCCACCCGTGGGGTGTGGTGTCGTCCATTCCTGTTACATGTACAATCCATTAAAAAATGAGGCTCTCAGGGGGTGACTGTTTCCTTATTATTAACCAAATAAACATCTATTTCAGTGAATCAAGAGTTGAACTTGTGACTCCAAAAAATCCAGGAACAAATGAGAAAATGACAGACAGGGTGAAAGAGGCATTTCAGAGACTGAAAGACGAAAAACCTAAAACATTTTTCTTCTACTACAGTGGGGAAAAAACTGAATCAGAAGAGGGAAAAAAGAAGTCTGGACTTTTAGAACTGGGAAGCCAGACTGATACATTAGCTATAGAAGAATTAAAAGAGCTGCTGACAAGTGTGGAAGCTGACAGATATTTCATTTTTTTGGATTGCTGCTATCCTGAAAAGATTAAAATTGAAGATAAAAAAGTTCTTCAGATCTCTCCGGAAATCGGTAAAAGAATATCAGCAGGGGAGGATATGAGTCCTTTTACAAAAGCATTACTTCTAGGACTAAGTGGCAGATCTGGCTTGTTTAAATGCTCTTCTGGTGAATCTTGTGAGACATGTGAGAAACAAGATCAAAGCTATAAAGAGGCTTTCATCACTGTTTCAAGACTTTCTGAGTTTATGAATGACCATGTTCAGAATCTCAATATGTTTGTAGAAGGAAATATGATGGAAACGATTATGGCATACTATACACATGAAATAGAGGAATTCCATTTCAATTTTAGGAATATAAATGATAATGAACTTTTTAAAAAGAAAAACATCATTCCAGAAGATATTTGCTCTCGGCCAAAGAGAATGGAAGATTTGAAAATTGATCTTTTCAAAGCATATAAGGGTAAGATATATATATTAACACACTAATTTTAACAGTTTAAGTGCTTTGATATTGGCTGTAATGAAGTTGTTTTAAAGTAAAGGTTTAATATACCAAAGGTTTGCCATAAGGTTTCATCAGTGTTCTTTTAGGATTTTCAAATGTATTTTTTTAATTATCAAAACTAATTAATTCTCTTAGATATATTTTGGGACATACCCTTGATAAAATTATGTATACTGTTTGGTTTAAAATTATTGTACTCCACATTCTGTAGTACATTGAGCTTTTCCTCATTGAAAATATTTTACAATGGGAATTTGTGTCAATTAACATATAATCTTTTCATTTAAAGTAAAATTTACAAACAAATGATATAGTATTAAATAAACTTGAATTATTATATAAAACTGCATGTCCTGAGCAACAACATTCCAATAAATGGACTCAAAGCTTTTCCACATGAAATTACAGGGTTCCCACGTTCAGGGAAAACTGTTTTTTTTTTCAAGGTTAGGGAAAAGGCAGGGAAATTTGAAATTGGTCAGGGAAATTTGGATATTCAGAAAAAGTCAGGGAAAAGTCAGGGAATTTTACAAGAAATGTCAACCAAACAGCAGGAAGATTATAATAAGGAAAGGCTAAGACAGTTTCTTCCATTTAGCTTTATTCAGTCATTTTGAATCATCAGATTTGCATAATATTAAATAAGTTACCAATAGCATCCAACTGGCACACCATCATTTCATGTTTGAAAATAAAAAATTATCTAGAAGTAACTTAGTGTTGGAATATCCGTATTTGCCGCTGGATTTGCGCTTAATTTGGTCAGGGAATTTTGAGTTTGGTCCGGGAAAATTCAGGGAAAAGTCAGGGAATTTTGATTTTTCAATTTTGTGGGAATCCTGAATAATCATCATAATGGATAGATCCAAATAGTGATCTTTTAATCTTGGGCATACTTGATTCGGAGTAAAGTCGGAGTACTCCAGTCCAATATATGAATCAAATGAATTGGGAGTAAAAGCATGGCTGTGTTCATGAAAAAAAAACCTTCTTTTGATGAATCTTGCTGCAGTTTGATGATGATGATGATGCTGAGGATATGCTTAAAAATAAATCGCATGCTATGTAGATACATGCTAGAAGTTTTTGATGCCTCTCTTTCAGATGAACTAAATCTGGGGATTTCCCAGGACTCTATAGACAAATTGTATGATGTTATTGTGGTCTCAGATGTGTTTGGCCCATTGAAAAATCATAGACTCGAATTGACCGAACTGAAACAACTTCAAGAAACTTTTGATGCCAAAAGAGCTGTTGAAGTTGAGCTACGACCGGAGAATAAGATAGTACAAGGGAAAGTAACAAAATTTGGATGCACTAGTGACATTCTGAATTTATTAAAGGATTCCATCTATGCAAAAGGAATGGTAAGTTTGTATTAGCATCTTTGCCTATCATCAATAAGTTGCATTGAATGAAATCTCCTCTAAAACCACTGGTCAGAAATTTGCATGGATGGTACTTGAGTGATCCTCCACATTGAACAATGTGAATTGATTATGATGTGTCTAAGCCTGTCACCAGTTTATTTATGCAACTGAACTATATTTTATATCAAGTAAGAATAAAGAATATAAGAATATGAAGACCATTCACGTAAATCAATTTATAAAGTAAAGATCAATTCTGGAAATCTTTGTGAAAACAGTATCATTTCAAACCTCTTAAAAGGCTCTAAAGAACTGCATTAGGAGTGCCGACATTTTTATTGCCTCTAAAGGTCAGGGTTACCATGTAACAGTAGGAATTTTACTTGATCAAAATATTTGCCTGTATTTGAAAAAAAATCTAAATAAGTGGTAAATGCTTTTGTTACTGATAATTAGTTTATATATTTTTAGCTCACCTGAGTACAACATGCTCAAGATGAGCTTTTGTGATCATCCTGCGTCCAACGTTGTCCGTCATGTGTTGTCAACAATTTGCTTTAAACAACATCTCCTCTGAAATCACTGGACAGAATTTGATTTAACGTGGCAGGGATAATGCTTTAATGAACCTTCACAAAAGTTGCTAAAATAAACATGATCCATGTAGAACACTGATTGCCATGGCAACAGAAAGAGAAAAAAAGAAAACTTTTAAAATCATCTTCTTCAAAACCACTGGCCAGATTTCAAAATAGTACAGATATTCCTTGGGTAACCCTCTACCAAGGTTGCTAAAATTATTCCGATCTGTAAAAAACATGGCCGCCAGAGGCAGGGCTAATTTGCCATATATATATATATATATATATATATAGTGAAAACTTTAAATGACATCTCCTCTGAAACTGCTGGACAGAATTTGATTAAATTTAGCAGGGAGGATCCTTAGATGAACCTTCACAAAAGTTGCTAAAATACACAATGATCTATGTAGAACTCTGGTTGTCATGGCAACTAACAGGAAAAAAATATATGAAAACTTTAAAAATCATCTCCTTCAAAACTACTGGCAAGATTTCATAATGTTTTAGTACAGATATTCCTTGGGTAACCCTGTACCAAGATTGCTAAAATTATATGGATCCATATGAAAACATGGCTGCCAGGGGCTGGGCTAATTTGCCTTAAATATATATAGTGAAATCTTTAAACGACATCTCCTCTGAAACCATTGGACATAATTTGATTAAATTTGGCAGGGATGATCCTTTGGTGAACCTTCACAAAAGTTGCTAAAATAAACTTGATCCGTGTAGAACTGTGATTGCAATGGCAATGGGAAGAAATGCATTATGAAAACCTTTAAAATCATCTTTTTCAATACTACTGGCCAGATTTCAAAATGTTTTAGTACATATGTTCCTTGTGAGGTGAGCGATTCAGGGCCTCTATGGCCCTCTTGTTCATTGTAGATGTAGAAAAACTGGCAAATTCATCATATTTGCTGTTTTTCTAAACTTTGTGCCTCGTCATCATTATGATTGTCGATAGCAGCATAATCATTGTGAAAACATCGTCAACAATTGCTTGTGAACACTCTAGAGGCCACAGTTTTGGCCCAATCTTCATGAAACTTGGTCAGGATGTTTGTCTTCATGATATCTCGGATGAGTTTGAAACTAGGTCATGTGGGATCAAAAACTAGGTCACCAGGTCAAATCTTAGAAAAACATTGTGAAGACTCTAGAGGTTACAGTTTTGGCCGAACCTTCATTAGATTTGGTCAGGATGTTTGTCTACATGATATCTTGGATGAGTTTGAAAATGGGTCACGTGGGGTCAAAAACTACATCACCAGGTCAGATCTTAGAAAAAAATTGTGAACACTCTAGAGACCACAGTTTTAGCCCAATCTTCATTAGATTTGGTCAGGATGTTTGTCTACATGATATCTTGAATGAGATCCAAATTGGGTCATGTAAGATCAACAACTAGGTCTTTAGTTCAAATTTTAGAAAAACCTAATGGACACTCTAGAGGCCATAGTTTTAGCCCAATCTTCATGAAATTTGGTCAGGATGTTTGTCTACATAATATCTTGCATGAATACGAAAATGGGTAACGTTGGGTCAAAAACTAGGTCACCAGGTCAAATCTTAGAAAAACCTTGTGGACACTCTTTAGGCTACATTTTCAGCCTAATCTTCATAAAATTTGCTCAGGATGATTGACTACATTATATTTTGAACGAGTTTGATAGTGGGTCATGTGGGGTCAAAAACTAGGTCACCAGGTCAAATCTTAAAAAAACCTTGTGAACATGCTTAAGGCCACATCTTTGGCCCAATCTTCATGTAACTTTGTCAGGATGTTTGTCTTAATGCTATGTCAGATGAGTTTGAAGTTGGGTCATGTTGGTTCAAAAACTAGGTCTTTAGTTCAAACTTTAGAAAATCTTAGAAAAACCTTGTGAACACTCTAGAGGCAACAGTTTTGGCTATGAAATTTGGTCAGGATGTTTGTCTACATGATATCTTGGCTGAGTTTGAAATTGGGTCACGTTGAATCAAAAACTAGGTCATCAGGTCAAATCTTAGAAAAACCTTGAGGACACTCTAGAGGCCATAGTTTTAGCCCAAGTTTCATGAAATTTGGTCAGGATGTTTGTCTACATGATATCTTGTGAACACTCATAAGTATGAAATCCTTTTCCAATCATTAACTGGAGAACCACAGGGCCTGGGTTTGTGAAACCTGGTAGGGACATTGGCCATGACCAGTAGATGAACCATATTGATTTTGAGGTCACTATGTCAAAGATCATGGACACTGTGTACATAAGCATGAAATCCTTGTCAGACTGGACAAAGGTTCTTGACATGCTATCATTCAACAAAAAAAGTGGCTGTGGGGGCATCTGTGTCCTATGAATGCATACCTAGTTTTTTCTGTGACATTAAAACAATATGCGAGGAAGGAGTTTATCCTGTCACTTTCAATCTAATTCTAATTTGATTATGCAGGCTGAAAAGTCTTTATCTTAAAACGCTCTCTATCTCTCACCAAGATCTACCATTTTCAATATGGCTGACCTGGTAAGGATTTGTGACCCTTAAAAGCATGAAAATATAAAATTGTTATCATCCTCATTTTTAGCTCACCTGAGCACAAAGTGCTCAAGGTGAGCTTTTATGATGTGCCTTAGGTGAACCTTTACAAAAGTTGCTAAAATAAATGTGATCCGTGTGGAACTCTGGTTGCCATGGCAACAGAAAGGAAAAAACATGACAACTTTAAAAATCTTCTCCTTCAAACTTATTGGCCAAATTTCAAATATTTTGGTACAGATGTTCCTTGGGTAACTCTCTACCAAGATTACTAAAATTATTCCAATCGGGAAAAAAACATGGGCGCCAGGGGCGGGGCTAATTTGCCTTATATGTATATATGGAATCTTTAAACGACATCTCCACTGAAACTGCTGGACAGAATTTGATTACATTTGGCAGGGATGATCATTTGATGAAGCTTAACAAAAGTTGCTAAAATTATTTCAATCTGTAAAAATATGGCCTTCATGGGCGGGGCTAATTTGCCTTATATGTGTATAGTGAAATCTCTAAAGAAAATCTCTTCTGAAACTGCCGGACAGAATTTGATTTAATTTGGCAGGGATGATCCTTGGGTGAAGCTTCACAAAAGTTGCTAAAATTATTTCGATCCATAAAAAAAAAATGGCTGCAAAGGGCAGGACTAATTTGCCTTGTATGTATATACTGTAATCTTAAAATGACCTCTCCTCTGAAACTGCTGGACAGTATATGATAAAACTTTGCACGGATCATCCCGTCAAAACTACTGGCCAGATTTCAAATTGTTTTAAAACGGACTGATGTTCCTTTGGTAACCCTATACTCAGGTGAGCGATCCAGGGCCATCTTGACCCTCTTGTTTGTTTATCTTAATCAAACTTGAAGACAGTGTTTATGACCATACTATTTGGACCAGGTTCAATTATGTCTGATATCACAGCATTGGATCAGGAGTTAACTGGTTTGTGAATTATCCAGAAATGCCAGATTACCGTAAACATGCGTGTATTATGAGCACTCATGTATCGTGTGCATCCCAAGTTTGAGGTTCAAAACCTTGGTAAAAATCTATTTCCCTTCTATAATGCGCATTCAGTCTTCATACATTGAGGAGGCTACCATTTTGTTTAGCCGCGGGTGTTTTGCAGATATTCGATTGAACTGCAGGTAACAAAAGTTCTACTGCTTCCAAAAGTCAGTCATGCGATGATTATAATTCACAGCTCTAGTATCCACATTCAGCTTGCATTGTTACATTAATGTACGTTATGGCCAATAGTTTGAGTAATTGTCTTCAAATGTTGACACTTTGTTGCTTGTTTGTAGCAAGTTCCTTTCCAATTTGAATTTAAAGCACACAATTATATCTTTAATCAAACAGTTCTGTCCAAAATGGATATAACTAGCTAGAATATCAACTGAATGTACTAAAAGCAGTCAACTGATTGTATAGACATAACATAATGACAGTCATGATTTGTATCAGTAATGATGATGCAAATATCGCATTTGGCTTTGTCGTCACTGAATTATTATGTAAAGCACAGAACAGTATAGTACTGAACGAGTTCTGGGTGATTCACAGGACACAGAGAAATGAGAACAATGATTTCGTAAGCATTTATTTCACAATTATATTGAAAAAATCACAGACAACAATATTCTGGCAAGTATATATGATAAAGCTTGAATATCAATGTAAAATGTAAATACAATCATATAGACTTCGCCGATTGCCGGTATGCCTTCCTTGTGGGTGGGGTAAAGTTTGGAAACCCTAAGAAAGAACTGAATTCTCATGTATTGTGCGCACCCCTTCTTGGAAATCAAAATTGAAGTCATAGAAATGCGTACAATACACGCTTGTTTATGGTATAGGACCTTCTTGATTAATCTTAGAGGCAATGCTCATTCCAAAATCACAAAGTCATGTTGGATTATGAGAAATATTGCACCGTTAGATCAAGTTATGGTCCTTGTATTATGATATTTCTGTGCTGGCATCTTCCAGTACAATGTATTTCATTGACGACTAGTTTAAGTATGTGTACTAAAAGTTAATGTCTAATTTCACGATGCTTAAAATTATTTTTGCAGGATAAGAAACAATATCAAGTACAGAAGAAGGACTTGGCAAGATTATATTCATCTATTGAGAAGAAAAATGTTTGTCATGATTTTTTGAAACTATTCAGGAATAACCAGGTATGTTGTTAGTTTTAGCACATCAGAGCACAACTTGCTCAAGGTGAGCTATTTTGTCAGTTGTGTGGCGTCAACAATTTTCTTTAAGAGATATCTCATTTAAAAAACTGGGTAGGAATTGGTGAAAGTAAGCATGAATGATCCGTGTGTGGCTCTTCAAAAAAGTTGCAAAAAAATTACCCATGCAGAACTCTTATTACCATGATAACCAACAGAATTTATCTAAATAAAAAAAAATCTTCTCCTGAAACCAATGGTCAGAATTAAATTTCATTTGGCACAAATATACTTCAGTGCCTTCTACCATAATAAATAATAAAGTTGATCTGGAAAATGAGGCTCCTAGGGGATTAGCTAGTTTCCTTACATACCATACTCTTTATGGAAAATTTCAGAATTCTTTATCTATGAACCAGAAGTTATTTTCATTTGGCACAAAAAGTCACCTAATAGCCCTCTACCATAATTGCTAAAATAAAGTCGATCTTTTGGAATATGAGGCCTCCAGGGGATAGCTTGTTTCCTAATGTCTTCTGCACATATAATTTCATCAAAATCTCCTCTGAATTAAATGTTCAGAATTCTTTCTTCTTTTGCACTAAAAATAACCTCATGGTCCCATATCATAATTGCTTAAGCATTGTTGATCACTTGAGAAATTAGGTCTAGAGTTTGATTTGATTTCTTTGTAGTTGAGACTTGAATCTGGTTACTTCTGAAGGTAACCAGGTAAAATACTGTTTTAAATAATGGTTTTAAATAAGCAATCTAGGTCCATTATAGCTCTCTTGTTAGTTTACCTGAGCACATCGAGAGTTAACCCCATAACTGTTTTAAGCGCATATGAAACAGAAATTTCAGTCAGCCCTCGATATGCACTTAAGGTGACTTACTGGTTTATATATTTTGTCTGTTTTGCATACCTTAGAATTGTCAGATACAAAGTATGTGTGAACTGTATTGGAGTCACTTCTGTCAGTCAGTCTGTATAAAATAGTTCTTCCCTTTTCTTTCATTCAAGCATCACAAGATTTCAATGTATCAAGCATTCATGTGAAGCAGCCTTCCAGCTGGCTTGCGGTAGGTTGGTGGTTCTTACCGGGTACCTCTGTGTACTCAGGGTCTTCCTCCACCTGTAATTAGCTGGACATCGCTATATGAATGAAATACTATCGCAGCAACGGTAAACCCCACCTTTTTACATACTTTTGGCACATTACACCTGGACACATTGTCAATAAGTTATGGATCTTTCATATTTTTCATGCATTTTTGTCACAGTTGGATTAATCAACGAGTGCATTATGGCCTTTCACTATTTTTTATGTGACGGCATCAGCGTTGGTTTGAGTTTTTGTTCAGGTCCAATTCTCAATAACCATCAAATATATCAACTTCAAACTTAGTATTCTTGTTCACTATCAAAAAAAGAAATTATTTCAAAAGGTCTGGTAACTTGGCACTTTTTCGAAATTTCTTGGCTGGTTAAGTTTCTAGCTCGACTGTTCAAAGAATAAGGAGGGCTCTTCTACTCATCCGAGTGTTGGCATTGCCGTAACAGTTAAGTTTTTTATACCACCTCTCTTAATTACTGAACCCCTTAAGGTATTGTTTTGAAACTTGGAATACTTGTTTATGACCACCACCCCAATCTGTAGGCAAAAGGGGAATTTTGACTAAATTTTGCCCCCTTTTTAGCTCGTCTGTTTTTCGAAGAAAAAAATACAAGCTATTGTCGTAACAACGGCGTCCGCGTTGTCGTCGTCAGGTGTCGTTGTCGTCCGGAATCTTAACGTTGGCCATAACTTCTCTACTATTCAATATACATCTTTCATTTTTGGTATGCATATTCATCTTGACAAGACCTATCCAGACATATGCAAATATTTCACCTATTGACCTTGACCTTGACCTTTGGCCTTATTTTTCTGAAACTTTTGAAAACTTTAAAATGTCGGTCATTTCAAAACCGTTGTCTACATGGCTCACATGTGAATTCCTTGTGACAAGACCTTTCCATCAGTGTTACACTTTTAGACTTTTGATCTTGACCTTTGAACTTTGACTTATTTTTGAAATATTTAACAAAAAAAATTTAACGTTGGTCGTAATTTCTTTACTATTTGACATACAACTTTTATTTTTGGTATGCATATTTTTCTTGACAAGGGCTATTCAGATATACCTCAGCATTTCATCTATCGACCTTGACCTTTGACCTATTTTTGCTGTAACTTTTGAAAACTTTAAAATACCTGTCATTTCAGAACCGTTGTCAACAGGGCACTGATATTTCACATGTGAATTCATTGCGGCAAGACTTTTCCTTCAATGTTATACTTTTGGATTTTTGACCTTTGAACTTTGACCTTTTTTGAAATTAATGAAATGTGAACAAAATTTTTTAAAGTTGGTCATAACTTTTAACTATTTGAAATACATCTTTTATATTTGGTATGCATATTCATCTTGACGGAGTTATTCAGGTATACCTCAATATTTTATCTATAAACCTTGACCTTCGAACTTATTTTGCCATTACTCTGGACAAGTTTTAAAATAGATATTTCTTTGTCATTTTTCAAAAAAAAAATTAAAAAAACTTTGTATACTGGTTTGTCATGTGATTTTGATCATGATCTCTAGGCAGATAAAAAGAGCATTATTTTTTTAAAATGTCTTTGAATTTTACAGTTTTGTGTTGATTATCAAAAACTCAATGAATTGTGATTTTTTATTTATATATTTTACGTCTTTGTGTAGTATACATTCTATTCCATGCATAGGTCAAGGTCATCCTTCAAGGTCAAAGGTCAAATTTAAGGGTATGATATTTCAACTTTGCATTTAAAAGCTTACAGTTTTAGTTGTGATTTTCAAGGGCAACTTTTTTAAATGTTTAACAAAAATATGTAACGTTGGCAAAAACAGACGAGCGTTGAGACCCGCATGCGGTGCTCTTGTTTAAAATCTTGGTTAACTTTTCTGTTCCACCTCACTTTTTCACTCAACCCCTGAAAGTATTGTTTTGAAACTTTGAATACTTGTATATGACCACCACCCTAACCTGTAGGCAAGAGGAATAACTCATGGATTTTGCCCCTTTTTGACTTGGTTAAGTTTTCCGTACCACCACACTTTTTCACTGAACCCCTTTTAAAAGGTATTGTTTTGAAACTTAGAATACTTGTTTATGATGACCACCACCTCAAGGGCACCATGGCCCAGTGGTAATGTATCCGATTACAGATCCTAAGGTTGTGGGTTCAAACCCCGTTGGAGGCAAGAACTGGTCCAACCCAGGAAACCATCAAGAAGGATTAGTATAAGTTGTAAGAACTTGTTTCCAAATCGACTTAAAATAAATAAGTTTAAAACTAAAACCCCAACATGTAGACAAGAAGGGATAACTCTATCATGTATTTTAACCATTTTATGCCCCTTTTTAGCTCATCTGAGATGTGCTCAGGATGAGCTATTAGGATTGATGAATGTCTGTCGTCCGTCCGTCGTCCACTTTTAGTTTGTTTGAACACTAGCATCCTCATTTCTTAAGCAATCATCTTCAAACAATGACAATGTTTATTACCACAATCTCTTGGCCAAGTTCGATTATGGCTGATATCGGCCAATTCGGTCAGGAGTTATGTACCTTTTAATATTAAAAAATGCCAGATTTCAGTTTGTTTGCACTCTAGCATCTTCATTTCTCAAGTAATCATCTTTAAACTCTATGGCAATGTTTACAGCTATAATCTCTTGGCAAAGTTTGTTGATGGCTGATGTAGGCCAAGTAGGCCAGGAGTTATGCCCCTTTATAATATTTGAAAATGCCAGAATGCCAGATTTCACTTAGTTTGCACTCTAGCATCTTCATTTCTCATCATCTTCATCATCTTCAAACTCTGTGGCAATGTTTGTTTCCATAATCTCCCAGCCAAGTTCAATTATGGCTGATATCGACCAATTAGGTCAGGAGTTATGCCCCTTTTGATATTAAAAAAAAAATAGATTTCACTTTGCACTCTAGCATCTTCATTTCTCAAGTAATTATCTTCAAACTTAAATACAATGTTTATAGCTTTATTCTTTTGGCCAAGTTTGATTATGGCTGGTATTAGCCAATAAGGTCAGGAGTTATCCCCCGTTCAGTCTTAAATGTCAGGAGTTATTGCCCTTTAATTAATTAAATGCCAGATTTCACTGTTTAAAATATTACATCTTCATTTCTTAAGCCATTGTTTTGAAGATTCACTGACAATGTTTAAAAGCCATAATCTCTTTGTCAAGTTTGACTTAAAATTATGACAACAGGCACTGTTTAGTTGGATGAATTGAAATGATCTCATGGATTATGTATTCAGTACCACAATGCTAAAATTTAGTAAATTGTACGGGCAATGAAGGCAGTTTTTTCAGGTGAGCATTTTTAGGGCCATCTTGGCCCTCTTGTTTGACTTAAAATCTCAGATGAAGTTTTTGTAAAACATTTTTAGCTTGCCTGAGCACAACGAGCTCATGGTGAGCTATTGTGATTGCCTTTTGTCCGGCATCTGTGCATGCATCTGTGCATCAGGCGTCAAAAATTTCTGTAAACAACATCTCCTCCTTAACCACTTGGCCAAATTTGATGAAAATTGCCTGGGATGTTCCTTGAATGAAGCTCTACCAAAGTTGTTCAAATGGTTCCGGTCCGTTTCATATCCGAGTCACAGGGGCTAAAAATAGATTTTTAAAGTGAAATCTTTAAAAATCTTCTCCGAAACCACAAGGCCTAGAGCTTAGATATTTGGTTTATGGCATGGTATTATGGACCATTACCAAGTTTTTTCAAATCATGACCCTAGGGTTGAAATTACATAGACTTATATAAGAAAAACAAGAAAAATCTTCTTATCAGAAACCACAAGGCCTGGAGTTTAGATATTTGGTTTATGGCATTTCTTATAGACCATTACCAAGTTTGTTCAAATCATGACCCTGGGGTCGAAATTAGCCCCGCCTCAGGGGTCACTTGATTTTACGTAGACTTAAATTAGAACAAGAAAAATCTTCTTGTCAGAAACCACAAGGCCTGGAGTTTAGATATTTTGATGTGTGGCATTGTCTTATGGACCATTACCAAGTTTGTTCAAATCATGGCCCTGGGGTCGAAATTGGTTCCACCCATGGTCACTTGATTTAAGATAGACTTATAAGAATCAAAGCGCTGAAGGCACTGAAGTTGTATATGTCTCATGTGGAAGAGGGTTTGACAAGCTGCCAATTTGCAGGGTAACTTAGTTTTTCCAAATATTAATTTTGTATAAAAATAATAAACGATTGTACATTTAATGCCATAGAAATATAGGAGGAGTAAGAGTGGTAATGTGCTAGTTGTTATCAGTCTGTTGAAACAAATGGTGTGTTCATCTAATGACCATGTTAACACAATGTTAAAGCGGGGTTTTTGGCAGTGTGCAAAAATTTGACCTCCGTTTATTAAATTTACTGTGATGAACAAAAGAAATGAGACAATACTATTCTCTTAGCACTACCAGCGCTTTGATTTGTACTACCGAGCAATGGCACAGATTCTATTTATAGATGCTGTGGCTCCCTACTGTATCTTTAGTAACTTCGGATAGCAGAGATACACCTGTATCAGCCATTCTACAGAGCAACAAATAACCCCTGGAGATATCTCTGATATATCTGAGAGAGTAGATGTGATTATAAGGAGGTTATGTGGGTTTTTATTGTAATTCAGGCTTTCTTTATGGACCATTGAAACACCACTAAATATCCGAAACCTGCACATCCACCATCCAAATTCCGGCATGAGCCACCTGTGCATTTCGAAAGAAACTAGACTCCTCCGCATGGTAAAGTGAGTTACACAACATCCTAGGTAAAATAGGTCTTCTGTGCTTTTATACTACACACAATTATTGTGTCCCTTAAATATTTATTTTTTACTCAAAATTGAGTTCTCACTACTTTGGCTGAATCTCAGCATATCTGTATTGTAGAATTCTGTTCAATCGTTCAGTCATTCATACAAAATTGAGAGGTTATTCGGCTTTAAATGTAGAGAAATGGACCCTCAGAATGTAGGTACTATAGTTGCGAGTGACTATATCACACACAACTAAAAGCAAAGAAAAACCTTTTCAGAAACCACAAGGCCTGGAGTTCAGATATTTGGTGTATAACATGGCCTAATACACCTCAACCAATTTTGTTCAAACCATGGCCCTGGGGTCAAAATTGGCCCTGCCCCAGGGGTTACTTGGTTATACAAAGACTTATTTAGGGAAAAACTAGAAAAAATTTCTCATCAGAAACCACTTGGCCTAGAGTTTAGATATTTGGTAAGTAACATGGCCTAGTGAACATCTACCAATTTTGATCAAATCATGACCCTGGGGTCAAAATTGGCCAAATGGCTGAAATACTGTCAGTGGGATGTTAAACCCAACAAACAAACAAACAAACAAACATAATTGGCCCAATCCTAGGGGTCACTTGATTTTACATAGACTTTTATAGGAAAACCTTCAAAAGGTCATCTTCTCAGAATTCTCAAAGCCTGAAATTAAGATGTTTACTTGTGGACCTCATCCATATCTGTTCAAATCATGGTCCTGTTGGCAAAATTGACCCTGTCCCTTGAGTCACTTGATTTTATATAGAGCTATGACCTTCAAAGTCTGGATGGTAGGTGCATTTTTTGTGTTGAATGTAGATGATCTTGCTGTACTTCTGCATAGATTATGTATTCAGTATGACTTGTAATACAATAATTGGCTTTGAGGGCAATGTTTCTGAGGTGAGTGTTCAGGGCTATCATGGCCCTCTTGTTTTATTTAACCCATGGATGTTTTTCTTTGAAACATGGTATACTTGTGTATGACTATCACCCCTGCCTTTGGTCAAAAGATGATTACTCAGTCATGGATTTTGACAAATTTTTGGCCCTTTTCAACTTAAAATCTTGATAAAAATTTTCATACCACCAGAGTATTCCACTGAACCCTTGAAGGTGTTGCTTTGAAACTTTGAATGCCTGTTTATGACCTCTTCCTTCCACATGTAGGGATGAGAACATAACTCTTTCATTGATTTTGACTAAAAGATGCCTCTTTCCTGACTTCCAATATGAGTTAAGTATTTTTTATACATGTACTTTACTCTTTTATAAAACAGTGATTCTTATGTTGCCTTATACTGTAATATTTTTCTATATTGACAAGCATTAGAATAGTCAAGTGCGCTGTCTTAGACAGCTCTTGGTTGTTGGATTATGCATTTACTACTGAAATAAGAACACCTTTTAAAAAAGCATGTTACCCTAAAAACACACAGATGGGGTCCTTTTTATACACCCATTCAATGACGTGACATATGGATTCACCTGCGCCGGCTGAGTGGACGGCGTCAACTGATGTTGTCTGCTGTCTTATCTCAAACAAACGTGAATGGATCTTTATCAAACATGGTCACAATGTTTATGGGCACAATATCTCTGTCTAGTTCCATGATCAGCTAGATTGTTGCAGACACTCCTGAGTTATGGCCCTTGAATTGATGGAAAAATTTTAAATTAACAGAAACAGAAACAAGTCTTTACCAAACTTGGTCACAATGTATATTGGCGCAATATCCCAGCCAAGTTTGATGATTAGCCAGATTGTTGCAGACACTCCTGAGTTATAGCCCTTGATTTGATGAAAAATTGCTAAATTAACAGTGTTTGGTCTCTAACTCACAGAAACAGTATACAATCTTAAACACTATATTTTGGCCAAGTTCGATAACCAGCCAGATTGTTGCAGACAGTCCAGAGTTACCGCCCTTGAATTGATGAAAAATTGCTAATTTAACAATTTGCAAATATTCATACTTATTTTTTTTTATCCAGGCCTTAACTCAAAAAGTATAAAAGGTATCAAGATGAAACTTCATATGTGGCAAAATCTCATTGAGAAGGAGTACTGTGACCAAGAACCAGAACTCTTTGTCACTTTTTTTTGTTATTGCCCTTTGTAAATTTTCATACTTAATTTTTGTCCCGACCAAAACTCAAAAAGTATAAAAGTTATCAAGATTTAAATTCATATGTGTATAGATCTCATTTAGGGGGAGTGCTGTGACCAAGAACCATAACTCTCTGTTGCATAATTTTGTAGTCATTGCCCTTTGTAAATTTTCATACTTAATTTTTATGCCCCCACAAAGTGGGGTGCATATAGCGTTGCACTTGTCCGTCCGTCCGTCCGTCCGTCAGTCCGTCAGTCCATCAGTCCATCAGTCCGTCAGTCCGTCCGTACGTCCCGAAATCTTGTGAACGCAACTCCTCTTAAACCGGATGGCAGATTTTGCTTAAACTTCCAGGGATGAACAACCTTAATGTGTAGATGGTAGTAAAGAAAGGAATTTTCGCGGCGACCAAATTTAACAGAATTATGGCCCTTTGTTGATTTGTTCACTATATACCATATAGAAATTTTGTGAACGCAACTCCTCTTCAACCGGATGGCAGATTTTGCTTAAACTTCCAGGGATGAACAACCTTAATGTGTAGATGGTAGTAAAGAAAGGAATTTTCGCGGCGACCAAATTTAACAGAAATATGGCCCTTTGTTGATTTGTTCACTATATACCATATAGAAATTTTGTGAACGCAACTCCTCTTCAACCGGATGGCAGATTTTGCTTAAACTTCCAGGGATGAACAACCTTAATGTGTAGATGGAAGTAAAGGAAGGAATTTTCGCGGCGACCAAATTTAACAGAAATATGGCCCTTTGTTGATTTTTTCACTATATACCATATAGAAATTTGTGAACGCAACTCCTCTTCAACCGGATGGCAGATTTTGCTTAAACTTCCAGGGATGAACAACCTTAATGTGTAGATGGAAGTAAAGGAAGGAATTTTTCGTGGCGACCAAATTTAACAGAATTATGGCCCTTTGTTGATTTTTTCACTATATACCATATAGAAATTTTGTGAAAGCAACTCCTCTTAAACCAGATGGCAGATTTTGCTTAAACTTCCAGTGATGAATAACCTTAATGTGTAGATGGACAATGTACAGATCTTACCAGCACAGTATACGATACGCAACCTGACATAATCCTAGGTGATTTCAACATCAACGTTGATTCAGTTTGGTACAGAAGACTATCTGAATCTCTGCTTAATTATCGCCAGTGTGTGACATTACCAACACACTTAAGTGGATCTATTATTGATCTTGTCTATGTAAAAGATGAGTTGCCACAGCCAAAAGTAACTGTATACCCAACATATTTCTCTGATCACAGCATTGTGTTCCTGCAGTTTTAGGAGACCAGACATGTGTTTCAAAGTTTTGTTTTATTCAGACACTAATATTGTATTCCATCTGTAAAGAAACCAAATATGATGCCTCAAGAGTTAGGTAACTTTTTTATCATTAATACATAATTGAGGAAATTTCAACTGAAACGCTATAATAAGAACAGAATTTTGTAGACATTAAATGAAGCTGCTCTTGTTTACGAGCACATCTGCACAGTGGGGGCATCCGTGTCCTTTGGACACAGTTCTAGTTGTTTTGGCCATAGCTCAAAAATATAAAAGCTATCTAGATGAAACTTCATATGTGGATAGATTTCATTGAAGGGGTGGGGGGTGCTGTGACTAAGGACCATAATTCTCTGTTGCGTAATATTAGAATTATTGCCTTTTGTAAATTTTCATACTTAATTTTTGTCCGGGCTGTACACAACTCAAAAAGTATAAAAGGTATCAAGATAAAGCATCATATGTGGATAAATCTCATTAAGAGGGAGTGCAGTGACCAAGAATCATAACTCTTTGTCCTGTAATTTTGGAGTTATTGCTCTGTGTAAATTTTCATACTTAATTTTTGTCCAGACTGTAACTAAAAAGGTATAAAAAGATATCAAGATTAATTTTTGGTTTTGTTTTAGAAAGGTCATCCTTAATACAAAGACTTAATAGTTACCAAAATATGCATTTTGCTCTGTTTTAATTATAACATCAGTCCCTATTTGCTAATGGTTACTTTGTTGTATTGTATTCAACATATAATTATATAATTTCAGGATATTCAACAGGATGAATCGGTGGTGTTCAGCTTCTACCAAAGTGACGAAGATGATTTCTTCACATGCCACATCATCAAGAGTGGCATGTGACATGTGGCAAGAGGCCAGAAATGTGAATAGATAAAGAATTTTTCTTTATATGAACAGCTTTATTGATTCAAGGTTGAACATATATTGGCCATACATATGAGTAGTGTTAAATTTCAAGGATCCATACTTTTCATAGAATGAATGAAGCATTGCTTCATTTATTGGCATATGCACATACATGTAAAACCTGCTGAAGATACATATTGAAGGTGTTTTGACTTTGGGTTACAAATGGATGATATGACTTGTTACTGCTGATCCAACTTTTTGAAAACAAATTACATACGCGGTGTCATTCTAATAAAAACTTTTTCATGACCATGGTGCATTTTGAACTACCTTTTTAAGAAATTGAAGAACCATTATGCTTCCAAAGCAGTGTATATTCTTGGACAGAAAAGCAAAGTGTATGCTACAGATTTGTTATGAGATATAACTGTACAAACTTATTGACGACAACGTTACTACAATGCATAAGTAAAGAAGAATCTTTTACTAGCGATCATTCAATTGTTAACAAATATAACTAAGTGCAAGAGTGCATGAATTGATGATGTAGCAGATAAACAAATTGTGATTTGGCATCAGTTTTTCAAATTAGAATTATTTCCGATTACAGACTGTCTTTGGGAATTATCACCAATGCAAAATGTAATGAAAGAGAGTATTTTGACATCCATTCAAAAACTGAATGTGTAGTTTGATAAACATTTTCATTGCGTTTAACTGTGATTTTACAGAAGATATTTACACATTTTACACCATTTGTGTTAGTCTACAATATGTTAATGTTATTTGATATTTTCCTTTTCATGAAAATTGAATCATTATGAGATATAGTGGGTATTTAAATATATGTAGAACTTAGATTATGTTTGCAAAATACTTTGCAATTCATTTGGACACATTTTCCTTACAATGAAACTGAGACTTACCTCATCCATTGCTGAGATATTGTTCATATCTCATTAACTTTAGTTTTCAGCTCACCTGAGCACAAGTGCTCATCCTGAGTAAAAATTAGGATTGATGAATGTGTCTTCTATCCGACTGTTTGTCTGTTGTCAACAATTAGTTGTTTTTTTTCGCTTTAGAGGCTTCATTTCTTAAGCAATCATCTCCATACTTTATGACAATGTTCATTGCCATAATCTCTCAGTTCGATTTTGGCAATATCGCCCAATTAGGTAAGGAGTTATGGCCCTTTTGATATTAAAAATTGAAAGATTTCACTTCATTTACACTGAAGCAGCTTTTTAGCTCACCTGAGCACAAAGTGCTCAAGGTGAGCTTAATATGTGATCACCCTGCGTCCATCATGCGTCGTCCGTCGTCAACAATTTAATTTAAATGACATCTCCTCTGAAACCGCCAGGCAGAATTTGATTAAATTTGGCAGGGATGTTTCTTGGGTGACCCTTCACATGAGTTGTTAAAATAAATATGATCCATGTGGAACTCTGGTTGCCATGGCAACAGAAATAAAAGAATTATGAAAAATTTGAAAATCATCTCCTTCAAAACTATTGGCAAGATTTCAAAATAATTTGGTACAGATGTTCCTTGGGTAACTCTCTACCAAGATAGCTAAAATTATCCCAATCGTGGGGAAAAACATGGCTGCCAGGGGCGCGGCTAATTTGCCTGATATGTATATAGTGAAATCTTTAAACTACATCTTCTCTGAAACTGCTGGACAGAATTTGATTAAATTTGGCAGGGATGATCATTTGTGAAGCTTCACAAAAGTTGCTAAAATTATTCCGATTGGTAAAAAAAACATGGCCGCCATGGACAGGGCTAATTTGCCTTATATGTGTATAGTGAAATCAAATTTCTAAATGACATCTCCTCTGAAACCACTGGACAGAATTTGATTTAAGTTGGTAGGGATAATCCTTGGGTGAAGATTCACAAAAGTTGCTAAAATTATTCTCATCCATAAAAAAAAAACCATGGCCTCCAGGGGTTTGGCTAATTTGCTTTATATGTATTTAGTGAAATCATTAAATGACATCTCCTCTGAAATTGCTGGACAGAATTTAATTATATAATTGGCAGGGATGATCCTTGGGTGAAGCTTCACAAAAGTTGCTAAAATTATTACGATTTGTAAAAAAAACATGGCTGCAAGGGGCGGGGCTAATTTGCCTTATATGTATATAGTGAAATCTTAAAACCACATCTCCTCAACATTCACTTGACAGAATTTGATTAAATTTGGCAGCGATGATCCTTGGGTGAAGCTTCACAAAAGTTGCTAAAATTATTATGATCCATAAAAAACATGGCCGCCAGGGGCGGGACTAATTTACCTTATATGTATATATATGTAGTGGGTGGAAATACGACCAACACCAGCGGTAGTTCGATAGTTTATTTGACGGTTGTAAACCAGAAATGGTATTAAACCTGAAACCTAAAAAATAATTAAAACATTTCGTTAGACATAGTTTACGGACACAAACTAATAATTAATACGAAGTCAATCGAGGATTTTACAAATCATCACCAGGAATAAATTACTTAGAAAATACATATTTAAATCACTTTAGTACAAATATAAACTTACCAGGCACGTCTAAATAAAGTTACATTCTAATATAGAAAATGCTCAAAGGTAAGAGCGACATAAGGTTTAGGAGAATATATCTGGATCTAACAATCAACTTGCATCGACGGTGATCGATCGGTGAATGATTAGTAAGAAAGACGGAGGCTTATGAGCAGGAAAAAGGGACAAAGAGGCTGGACCAACCAATCGGGGTATTTCCTTAAAATAGAACACTCACTCAACCAGTTTACATACGGACTCACTCAGACATGCTTACTCTCTTGGACAATAATAGACATGTACAAACATAGAGTAAACAAGGACATCAGTACTAACAAGACACACCAATACAGAGACACAAAACTGCACCTTGCTACATATAGTGAAATCTTTTAACGACATCTCTTCTGAAACCGTTGGACAAAATTTGATTAAATTTGGCCAGAATGATTATTTGGTGAAGCTTCGCAAAAGTTGCTAAAATTATTCCGATCTGTAAAAAATATGGCTGCCATGAGCAGGGCTAATTTGCCTTCCATGTGTGTAGTGAAATCTCTAAATGACATCTCCTCTGAAACTGCTGGACAGATTTTGATTTAATTTGGCAGGGATGATCCTTGGGTGAAGCTTTACAAAAGTTGCTTATATTATTCCGATCCATAAAAAATATGGCTGCAAGGGGCTTATTTAGCTTATATGTATATTTATATAAAACTTAAAATGACCTCTCTTCTGAAACTGCTGGACAGATTTTGATAAAACCTCGCAGGGATCATCTCCTTCGAAACTACTGGCCAGATTTCAAAATGTTTTAGAACAGATATCCCTTGGGTAAACCTCTACCAAGATTGCTAAAAAAAATTCCGATATAAATAAAACATGGCCATCAGGGGCGGGGCTAATTTGCCTAATATGATTGTATATAGTGAAATCTTTTAAACCACATCTTCTCTGAAACTGCTGAACAGAATTTGATTAAACTTGGCAGGGATGATCCTTGGGTCAACCTTCACAAAAGTTGCTAAAATAAACTTGATCCATGTAGAACACTGGTTGCCATTGCAACAAAAAGAAAAAAAATATGAAAACTTTAAAAATCATCATCTTCAAAACTACTGGCCAGATTTTAAAATAAATTGGTACAGATGTTCCTTGGGTCAACCTATTTATCTCAGGTGAGCTATTTAGGGCCATCATGGGCCTCTTGTTTACATTCTAGGAACCTTATTTAAATTATAAAGCAATCATGGTGAAATTTGGAGACAATGTATAAGGCTATGATATCTTAACCATATTAATAGTGCCTTGATTAAATTTACATTTTTACTGTGATTAGAAAAAGAACATACATGTAAATAAGGTAACCACATATATTTCTAACAGAAATGAGATTCAAAGAAATTATGATCATCCAAATTTTTAGCAAAAGATTCATGCTTAAAGACAGCAAATATATTATGTTACAATAATTAGGAATGAAGGCTCAAAATGATATACATGCATACACATCAAATACATATGCAAAACAATTTATTTTTTATATGTAAAATAGTATACATAAGTGTCTTGTTTAAATCTCAAGGAGTCATTTCGGTTCATTGAAGTGATGATTAATGTCAGAAAATGATAATTCATTAAAGCTGAGATAAACAGAATGGTGATTGTGGGTGGTAAAATGTAATTTATATTTTATATGTACATTGTTCATGAATAATCCATGTGCCTTTTATGTGTGTGTCTTCATATGGCAATATCATGTTATGTTTCTGTATAATAAGTGCATCCTCTGCCAAATAAAGTTTGAATGGGATAAACAGCAGTTATTGTGTGGTCAGCCGGTTGGTCCGATGCTATTTCTTTTGTCTGAAGCATAGCATGAAAACTATCAAATAATATAAAACTTGTGATTTAGATAGATGGTGACTAGGAGAGGTGCTGTGTCCTAGAAACATAACTCTGCGTGATATTGCTAGTCAGTGTCCGGCATCAGTCTGTCCAACATTTTCTTGTATACATTCTAGCGTCTTCATTTCTTCAGCATTACAACAATGTTTATGGTTATAATTTCTCAGTTGTTTTCAACATTGGCCAATTAGGTCAGGAGTTATGGCCCTTTAACTGTCAACAACTTAATTGTTTACACTCTAGAGGCCACAGTTTTATCCAGTTTTCCTCAGACTGTGTCTTGATAATTTCTCAGTGGAGTTTGTTCATGGGTGGGGCGTGGTCAAAAAAGGTCACAAGGTCAAATCTTGGTTAAATCCATTTTTGTCTCAGTCTTTCTCAAACTTGCTCAGAATGTTTGTCTTAATAATATCAAGTTCAGTCATGGGTGGGACGGGGTCAAAAAGTAGGTCACTGGGTCAAATCTTGTTCAACCCTGTTTATACTCTAGGGGACACATTATTAGCCGAATCCTTCTCAAACTTGATCAGAATGTTTGTCTTGATGATATCTCAATCATGGTAAGGCATGGTCATTAATCTGTTAAGTGATTAAGGACAATCATGGCCCTGTTATTTATTTATTTTTTTTTTTTGTAAATGTTTCCTTAAACAATTACTTATTACTTGAATAAGTGAGCAGAAAATAATGGACCGTCACAAGATGATCATTCACATGATTTACTGAAATAAACTCTATACAGGTTGTCTTAGCAATAAAATACAAATATAAATTATTGGTAAAAAATCTCTGAAACCTGTTGCTACAATTAGTTTTCATTTAGCACATAATTTAATTTTTTAACCTAAATTGCTATCTTAAAAAAAAAAAATAGGCTCCCAGGGTTTGAAGAATATTTTTTATAAATTCTTAAACAAATTCTGTAGAATTTGGTTGTGGCTGATCATATATGTCATTATCAGTAGTATGTTCTAAATCTGGTTGATTTTGGTGATTACAAGGTCAAAACCTAAGTTACCTTTATAATTTTATTTAGGCTTATAGGTGTCACTGGGGTGATTGACCTAGGGCCACTTTGGCCTTGCTACAATGTATGTTGGGGGCATGGTTGTTTGTGTTTTGTTTCAGATTTTTAGCTCACCTGAGCCAACGTCCTCATGGTGAGCTATTGTGATCGCCTTTTGTCCGGCGTCCATATGTGCGTGCGTCCGGCATCAACAATTTCCTTTAAACAACATCTCGTCTTAAACGCTAAATGGATTCTAACCAAACTTCACAGGAATCATCCTTATGATGCCCTCTATCAAAGTTGTTCAAATTATTTTGATTGGTTGAAAAAGTAGGTCACAGGAGCTAATAAATAGATTTTCAAAATGCAAACTTTGAAAATCTTTCTGCAAAACTGCAAGGCTTAGAGTTTAGATATTTGGTGTGTAGCATTGTCTAGTGGATCTCTACCGAGTTTGTTCAAATCATAGCCCTGGGGTCAAAATTGGCCCTGCCCCGGGGGTCATTTGATATAACATAGAATTATATATATAAAAAAAAATTAGAAATATCTTCGCAGAAACCACAAGCTGTAGAGTTAAGGGGTCACTTGATTTAACATAGGCTGAAAAAGGACATTCTAGAAAAATCTTCTAAAAAAAACACAAGGCCTGGGGTTTAGATATTTATTGTGTATTAGATATTTATTGTGTATTATTGCCTTATGGAACATCTACCAAACTTGTTCAAATCATGGCCCTGGGATCAAAATTGGCTCCGCCCCAGGGGTCTCTTGATTTTACATAGACTTACATAGGAAAGATTTTTAAAAGATATCCTTGTAAGAAACCACAAGAACATGGGTTTAGATATTTGACCTTGTGGACCTGAACCAAGTTTTCAAATCATGGCTCTAAATTGGGGTCACCTGATTTTTTTACAGTTTCTGTTTTCAATTAAGATTATTTTGCCGTTTTATTAAAGGCAATGAAGGCAAAATTAATCAGGTGAGCGATTCAGGGCCATCATGGCCCTCTTGTTTAATTCTAACAATGGGTTTTATTATGATATGACATGTGTCATCCCTCTGTCCATCCACCTGTCCGTTAGCAATTCCTTGTGTGGACAACTCATACTTCATTATTCAATGGAATTTCTTCACACTTGCATAGAGGATTGATATTAATGTGCAGTTTTGCATAAAGGTGAGATAACTTGATTGCATGATTTGTTCTGGCATTATTGCCCTTGGTTTATTTTCCTAAGCAAATGCTTGTGCAGATAATTCAACAGAATGTCTTCATATCAGCTTGGAGGATTGATATTGATGAGCAGTTTTACATAAAGGACAGTAAATAACCTAGATTGTATTACATGTATTTGCTCTGGAGTTATCGCCCTAATGTACAACTGTGCATTCTTCATCCTGATCTCTGAAGGATATTTAAAGTGATGCTTATTCTTCGGTTTATAATGCTCTTATTAAATATGATAGCTCCAAAATAAAATCAGGGGCTATCTTCCAAACTTAAGCTAATACTTAAGTGTATTAGATCAGTTAAGATCTTGATGCATGTTACTTGGGAAGAGCATAATAATCAACACACTTATTTTTCTTTTTTAGCATATACATGACATTGTGTATAATTTCTATAGTGGGAATGTGGAAATGACGGAGGGAAAGACCAAGGACTATATCAATGTAATTACTTTTGAAGTAACAAATGTTATATAATCAAAATTAATCATATTAATGCAAAATAAAAGATGCAAATAAAAGTATTTTATTCAGACAGTGTGTTATTTACCTTTGGAATGTCCCATTACACAATGTACAGTAGAGTACATATATTTTCATTTAAATCCAGACCTAATTAGAAAGGAAACATTTATACCAAATTCATGTGTAGTTCCAGTATTTGGTACCTGAGATGGCTTGTAGCATTGAGAGGCCCTTCCATGTGCAAGGTACATCTCCAGCCGAATTGTGCATCTTAAAATGCTATTTTCAGACTGTCTAACATAGTGGTAAATCAAAAGCAGGCTTTGTTGGTTTGCATAATTACTGCAGTGGTTTTCACTATACTGTATCACTCTGTGCTCCGTAGCATATAAATTCAATGCGAGTGGCATGCATTCATTGAAACAAATCAAAGCGCTCAAGGCACTGAGAGACTGTCTATGGGGTTATCACAAAATAAAGAACAAGTTAAGCCGACTTGCTTGTACAAGAGTTGCAGGAAAACATGTGAAGTTACTTTTTTGGGGTCATGACCTTTGTCTCAATCAAGTTCAACCCTGCTTAAACACTGGATTAAAATTATAGCTATTTAACTGTGTAAATTGTGCTGACAGTCTCTCAGCACATTTGTGAGCTTTGATTTTCTCAGTGAACAAAAGATGACAAAATTATGTTGTCGCCATTACACAAGTATCACATTTGCGCAGTGACCTCCCCTTAGTTGAAAGAGTCAACACATTGTCGCTTCTTATGAGTAGACTCTAATTCTTCAGGGCTTATAGAGTTATTATGAACTAGAACACAAGTAAAATGGTACAAAAGTTGAGCCACTTTTTCTCCTTGAGCCATGTTTTGTACCCATTTATTAGTTCACCTGAGCACAACATGCTCAAGGTGAGCTTTTGTGATCGCCCTTCGTCCGCCATGCGTCGTGCGTCAGTCGTCGTCAACAATTTGACCTTGTTAACACTCTAGAGGTCATATTTTTTGGCCAATCTTCATGAAACTTAATCAGAATGTTTGTTTCCATAAAATCTCTGACAAGTTCGAAATTGGGTCATGAAACTTGGTCAGAATGTTTGTTTCCATAAAATCTTGGACAAGTTCGAATTTGGGTCATGTGGGGTCAAAAAGTAGGTCATGAGGTCAAATCTTAGAAAAACCTTGTTAACACTCTAGAGGCCACATTTTTGGCCCAATCTTTATGAAACCTGGTCAGAATGTTTGTCTCCATAAAATCTTAGACAAGTTCGAATTTGGGTCATGTGGGGTCAAAAAGTAGGTCATGAGGTCAAATCTTAGAAAAACCTTGTTAACACTCTAGAGGCCACATTTTTGGCCCAATCTTTATGAAACTTGGTCAGAATGTTTGTTTCCATAAAATCTTGGACAAGTTTGAATTTGGGTCATGTGGGATCAAAAAGTAGATCATGAGGTCAAATCTTAGAAAAACCTTGTTAACACTCTAGAGGCCACATTTTTGGCCCAATCTTCATGACACTTGGTCAGAATTTTTGTTTCCATAAAATCTTGGACAAGTTTGAATTTGGGTCATGTGGGGTCAAAAAGAATGTCATGAGTTCAAATCTTAGATAAATATTGTTAACACTCTAGAGGCCACATTTTTGGCCCAATCTTTATGAAACTTGGTCAGAATGTTTGTTTCCATAAAATCTTGGACAAGTTCGAATTTGGGTCATGTGGGGTCAAAAAGTAGATCATGAGGTCAAATCTTAGAAAAACCTTGTTAACACTCTAGAGGCCACATTTTTGGCCCAATCTTCATGAAACTTGGTCAGAATTTTTGTTTCCATAAAATCTTGGACAAGTTGAATTTGGGTCATGTGGGGTCAAAAAGAATGTCATGAGTTCAAATCTTAGATAAATATTGTTAACACTCTAGAGGCCACATTTTTGGCCCAATCTTTATGAAACTTGGTCAGAATGTTTGGTTCCATAAAATCTTGGACAACTTCGAATTTGGGTCATGTGGGGTCAAAAAGTAGGTCATGAGGTCAAATCTTAGAAAAACCTTGTTAACACTCTAGAGGCCACATTTTTGGCCCAATCTTTATGAAACTTGGTCAGAATGTTTGTTTCCATAAAATCTTGGACAAGTTCGAATTTGGGTCATGTGGGGTCAAAAAGTAGATCATGAGGTCAAATCTTAGAAAAACCTTGTTAACACTCTAGAGGCCACATTTTTGGCCCAATCTTTATGAAACTTGGTCAGAATGTTTCCATAAAATCTTGGACAAGTTCGAATTTGGGTCAGTGGGGTCAAAAATAGGATAGGTCAAATCTTAGAAAAACATTGTTAACACTCTATAGGCCACATTATTGGCCCAATCTTTATGAAACTTGGTCAGAATGTTTGTTTCCATAAAATCTTGGACAAGTTCGAATTTTGGTCATGTCGGGTCAAATCTTAGAAAAACCTTGTTAACACTCTAGAGGCCACATTTTTGGCTCAATCTTTATGAAACTTGGTCGGAATGTCTGTTTCCATAAATCTTGGTCAAGCTTGAAAGTGGGTCATGTGATGTCAAAAAGTAGGTCAATATGAAAAATCCAACATATGTTGCTCATTTATAATCAGGTGAGCGATTCAGGGCCATCATGGCCCTCTTATTTTACAAAGAGCAGTTATAACAATGTTGGTATCAAAATTGGCTGTATTTTAGTGCTTAAGTTTTAAGTGTTTAATTTATTTGGTGCTGTTTTCTATAATTTGTGTTTTAAGGGGTAAGTATATCATTACACTATTTTTACAAGCAATGAATAAAAATAAAAAGAGAGTAGTAATATACCATTCAGTACCGCGTTTCATTCATGATATGGAACAGCAAAAAGCAACATCTAAATATAACAAAAATATGACACAAAGAATATTATTTAATAATCTATACATGGGGTATGTTTGATTCCATAATTGTCATGCACATTTTTAGAGACTTGGGAAAGAGAGAGTCTGATAGATACACAGACAAACCTTTAATGAAGGATTTATATAGTAACGATATTTCGGGTACCTTAACTGAAAGTCTTTATTCATTTGACAGAAATTTTTGAAGCACCTATTTAAATGTACAATTTCGTCAGTGATCCTGCTGTTGGTAAACAAAAAACAGGTGATCAAGCTGAAGATAAACCACCATTGAACCAACAAGCAAAATGCTTTAATGATTAATTGTTCCAAGTGCTTTATTATTATCCCTTTCCCTCATAGAGGATACCATGAAAAGACCTATGCGAACAGCATTAAACCAGATCAGCCTGCCAGTAACTCGCAGGCTGATCAGGTTTTATGCTGTTCGCTGCTCCTCAGTGGTCTGGAAATGAGGATTTTGTAATTAAATTTGGTAAGGTTTAACTGTGGTTTTCTGCAGATCAGGCTTTATGTGGTACCTATTGAGTGCGTCAAAATGAATCTATATGAGGGAAAGGGTTATTATACGATGATGATACATTGATGCAAATGACTCTAAGTAGTGTCAGTTAAGGTAATCCATCCATCCATTAAATCATAATCATGGTCTTTCAAATGCTTAAAAGGCGCCTCCGTGGCCGAGAGGGTAAGTCAGCGACTTAAACACTCACACAATCCCTCACCGCGTGGGTTTGAATCCTGGCAGGGTCATTCGGATTTTCATGTGAGGAAGCCTTCCAGCTGGCTTGCAGTAGGTTGGTGGTTCTACCTGGATGCCTCCTTGCATTCAGGGTCTTCCTCCACCTGTAATTAGCTGGACGTTGCTATATGACTGAAATACTGTCGAAGCAACGGTTAACTGAAATAGTCAAGTCAATTGCTTAAAAAAACTTCAGTGCAGATGCAAGCATCCATGGACTCTTTTGCTCAAATTCTATAAAGGCATGTATTTACTATAAATGGACAATGGTCACAATGATTGGTGGTTTACCTTAATTATGACTGATATATCAGCAGTTAAGGTTGCTCCTGTGGTTAGTGCATCAGTGAAATAAAATCTCACTGTACCATATAATTGGTTGAATTCTTAGAGTTGCTTGTTTGTTTCAATTAAAATCACTCATTTTCTAGAATATTGGGCCTGGTCAAATTATCCCGACACCTGGTCAACCAGTCAAGGAACTGAATTTATATACTTCATGCCAGGCATGATAAAACCAGTACCATGTTTAACAACTTTGGGTAAAAACTACCATTGCGCAGTTAAAATACAGTTATTGACAATAAATATTACATTCCTTGTAATAAACAGTCAAACTAATATACACAATATATTTAAAAAGCCAAGATTCAATTACTTTATTTCACAATGGTTTACATTGAATGTTAGCAAAAACAATCAATAACAAACATGTTACATGCTCTATTGTTTCATGGTCTATTGTTGTAGTGTTAGTTAACATAGGAAAAAAATATACCAGTACATCTTGTTTTTAGACCACCCTTTATTCCATTTTCTAAGTGAAATGTATCAAAAAAATATTTTCTCCCTTGAATTCGAGCACCATCTGATTTAAAACTACATGCAAATGAAAACTCATTAAGCTTGCAACTTGACCCAGCAAACCATCAATTGATTCCTTGTCAAGTCATGTACACAACCTTGGTATCTGTACAGTATACAGAGTAAAAAAGAGTCAGCATCATAAAATTCATAAAATACCATTGTATTACACAAAACTGTAAACGTAATTTCATACAATCCCCTGAAAACTGACACATCCGTCTTGTCAAACAGGGATACAAGTAGCCCTGTCAGCATATACAGATCAAGATACCTAAATAACTCAAGTTGGAAACTGTCACAAGTTTACAATTCAAAGTTAGTCTGTATTCCTATACATTTTGAACTAGAACTATCACTGCAGGTGATGAATACCAATGCACACTCCACCTTGTCTTTATGTAACGCCTGTGTTGGATGTGACATGAGAGTGATTCCTATAGAACCCCAGGTCTCTGAAGCTGGTGCTATATAAATTGTTTTTAATCTGAACACTGTATGTTCCAATACCAGTACTGTGTTTTGTACAGCTAGATATCCTGTCATCATAACATGTCATGTCTGGTCTTGGATGGTAATTCCTCTCAATACATATTTATCAAATTTATTTATAAAGATTTTCAGTTCTTTTAAAGGTAAACCTTTTTTTTTCATATTAACCAAATATATGTTTTGGACAAATCAATTAGTACAAAAAGAAAACAGCACTTCTACAAAATCACTCCCACAGCTTAATCAAATCTACTATCCCATTATTATTTGCTCTAGACTCAAGGTATATATAGCAAACCTACAGTACTCTGCATGTGTCTCATAACTGTTCTCGTCTTTTAAACATTTATTAATGAAGGCAGATTGCCAAGAGATTTCTTGTTTTCCTAGAACATACAACTTTTCCACACTGGTGTAATTCATCTCCACCCAGACTTTCAATATAAGTGCAGAACAATGGAAATACTCCTCTATCCAAATGTCTAAGCTTCTAGGAATTCTCTGAGAATTTTGGGCAAATCAAACGACGTATCTTATGTGTAAGTTGTCTTCTTCTTCAAAAAAAAAATCCTGGAAACTCCTGCTTTAACCTGGAGCACACACATGCCGTCACCTGAACACGAACCGTTTTCTCACCTCTTGCAACACTGTCTTTTAGTGTATCTGGTACAAGCAGACACTAACACACATAAGACTAAAGTTTATCCATTTGTATGTATCACAGACGATGCTATCTCTTGCTGGTTGTTTGTCGTAACTTTTTCTCAATTTCAAATTGTCTTAAATCTGTCCTCTGCAGAAAATTCATTCTTTCAATATAGCTGAAACAAAAAGTATAAATGATTTAAAACAAATTAGAACTAGAGGGTTGTGTTCTTTACATTTAATCATGTCTCCTCCATAAGCATATGACTTCAAATATTTATATACATTCCTGTAAAATGTTAAGACCCAAACTAAAATACTTCGGAAGACCCAAGGTTTTGTGCACATTCTAATTAATCAAGGGCCCGTCAAATCTGCTGTAAGTGGATGACTGTGGAGAAAAAAAACCTTAGGGCACAGGTTCAAAATTAGATGTAAGTTTTTTAGTTTCTCAGCTGCACAAGATTTTACAACATGTAGGACAGACAGAAAGATGGACGGACAATCCTGACAAAGACAATATGTCTCTCTCCCAACTATCTTTAAAACATATAAAACTGTAAGCTTAACTAAAGGTGATATATCCTCACATCCCACCTTTTCTTCTTGTAATGCAAGTATAAGTCAGGGTGTATCCTGATGCAATGGTGATACCTATATAGCCCTGATTTCAGGGAAGCATGGAAACAATTATTGATACAATGGAGGGACGTCCATCTACTTATAAAGGAGAAAGATCCCTAGTACATAGAACTATCAACCATATATAATGATAAAATATCTCAAGCTTGAGTTTAATTTCTACTGAATAAAAAGAGGAAAGGGTGGCAGAAGTCTGAGACCTTTCATAGAATTAAGTACTGGTCCAACCAAGGAACAGTGAGAGGGATTTGTAGCAGGCTAGATACTTACATATTAAAGGATCCCATTGCTTACAGTTTACGTAATATCTTAAAAATATCACTGTCGATCTAAAGGCTTTAACTCCAACCAAACAAGGTAAACAAAGAGTATAATATCTCCCTAAGTTCCAATTCCTACCTTTCCTTCCCTCTGTTGTGGATCTTGAGCTCCTCATTGATACCTTCTTTCTCCTTGAATGTTTCCCAATCTAATTTGGACTTTTCCTACAAAAAACAAAACATAAATTTGCATATATCTCCATCTGACAAAACAATGTGTCTGAAAAGAAAGCTTTTATTTAAATGGGCAACAAGCTCTTACAATCAAATTTGAAGTTTAACTTGACTAATTTAAAAGTTAACATAAAATGGTACCATTTACAGGTGTAACGATGCATTTCTGCCATGATATGAAAGTTATAATATTAAAAAGATACAAAATATAACATAATAAGGCTGTTTAGAATAATGAATATTCTATTTTTTTTTTTTATCAAATGAATACATGTATTGATGACAATCCAATCTAGAGTAAAAACTAACCAAATCTTAGCAACTAAACCAATCACTACGTGAGATTAATCCCCTTCACCCCACCTTATATTCATGTAATACAAGCCTAGCACAGGACGTAGCATGATGTGAATAGTGATGTTATACCCTCTTCTGTTTAGAACAATCAGCAACGTCAGACTAAAGTCCTCATGTTGGGAGTCAGACAGAAAATTTACTATTAATTTAAAGCACATAAAACTGATCAACTATTGATTAATAATCAATTTCTAACTTATATTTTATATGGGTATTGTATTAAAATGTCATGAATGAATACACATACAAATGTATCAATATTCAATAACAATTTTTTACATATCGGTTTGTTAATATGCTATCTGCTTTTTAAAGCAATTTATTTAACACATTAAAATATGTGTTTATCTAATGTTAAAAATGATATACTTCATAAAATATCTTAATAAATTTTTGTTTGCATCCTTTCAGTCCAACTCAGCCATTACTTTAGTCTTCTAAATGGACTGCACAAAAACTCAGATACTGAAAGGGCGGCAAGTCACTTTTTGAGCAAAAAGTTGAAATAATCAAAAATGTGGATTTCACTATCAACAGTCTCCAATATAAGCAATAATAATCAACTTTCAATTACAATCGATAACTAGACCAATACTAGGCTCAGCACAAAAAGAAAATGCTCTAAAATATGACCTAAAAGATAACTAGCTTGATGACACAATAAACAAATACAGACAGATATTTCATAATAAGTCTTAGCAAAATATACATAAACAAAATGTACCATTTAACCCTTTCCCTCATATTGACTCATTTTGACGCACTCAATAGGTACCACATAAAGCCTGATCTGCAGAAAACCACAGTTAAACCTTACCAAATTTAATTACAAAATCCTCATTTCCAGACCACTGAGGAGCAGCGAACAGCATAGAACCTGATCAGCCTGCGAGTTACTCGCAGGCTGATCTGGTTTTATGCTGTTCGCATAGGTCTTTTCATGGTTTCCTCTATGAGGGAAAGGGTTAAACACATGTAGAATTTCAATACAGACGGTATACTCACTAATGTTCCAATTTTTGGCTTTTTGTTGATCTTCTCCAGCACACTGCCCAGTCCGACCCCACCTAGCTTCTTCCCGCCCCTGGAGGAACATGAACAAATCATTTTATTCTAAGGACCATCTTGATTTCAACAAGCACACTTAACAATCAGTGATAATTAAACAATTTAAATAAGATTAGAACACATATCACCAATTTTGTTTCCTGAAATATCTAACTGAATGACAAGTTGACATTACAAGTTACCTCACTAAATTACAATATTTGTTAAGGAATGAAATATTTTTGCAGTTTTATCATGGGAAAATGTTTGATGAAATACATCATTGAGTTTTTAAAATTACTTAACAATAAGACAAGTTGGTGGCATTGGTGTCTGGTTAGGATATCATGAAGGCATCCATAACACAGTGCACACCCTTTTTACAATTTTGGAATTACCCTGGAGTTTCACAATGTAGAGCCATGCAGTGCATTATTACCATTATAAAAAAATCCACCATTAACAATATCATTCAACAACCTCATCACCACCACACTCACCATAATCATAATCATCATCATCATCATCTTTAACTATATCATAAAATAAACCAGACCTGAACAAGACATAGTCATGTGGAAATTGTTAAACTAAGAAACTGGTATCAGTAGTATTACAGAGATGTATGTCACTGGGGAAAAAAAACCATCTTTCTTCCTATTTACTTGCAATACATGCATTCAATTAATTGCTAACATAAATATCCATCATAATATAGTTTTTCATTATCAGTATTTAGTATCCATGATGCAGCATCAGCATCATGCATCATTATCAACATGACATCAATACAGAAAACAATAATATGTACATTGCCCCTGTCCCAGCAGGTTTAGCTTCCACCTCTGTCTTCTTTCCCCCTCCTTCCTTCTCCTCTTGTTGTCTCTTCAACTCTGCCTTGCCCTCCTTAGAGTTGATGTCAAACTCCTTTGTAACTCTATTACAAAATTATATTATAAAATACAATCATTATATTATCAGCTTAATGTTGTTTATATTAAAGGACAAGAGTGTTCTTTGGAACAAATGTGTCACCTGCTGAAGCATGACGGAAAAAGTGTGATGGACAGACAGACGGACAGACAGACAACAGAAAAGTGATCCCTTTGTTTCACCTCTGCTTACAGCAGGTGACACAAAAATTACATTCAACAATTTCAACAATCAAAATACTTGCAACTTTCAACGTTTTCATTTTACTGGGAGCTTCAGCCAATTTTCGTACTGAATGTAATTATTGCATAATTAATGTTAAGTATTCAAAAATATACATTGTATCAATATCTTATTTTATTTTATTTTATCCAAGACCACTCACCAGCCCTTGAAAAAAAATTCACTTTCCAGCTCAAACTCAAACTATGGCTGTTAAACTCAATGGTGATTTGAATGACCTGACTAACAAGTTTGAGCATTATATCGTACTTCTGGTAAGTATGTTTCATATTTCTAGACCTGGGGGACTGATGGCTAATATTTGAGTCTTCAAGGACCGAGGGGTTTAAAATTGTCACTTACTGCACAGCTTCCCCAGCAAAGTCATACACCTTGGTGACTGTGATAGTGGATTTGGGTGTGGGTGTTGAAGCAGACCCTGGCTTCTGTGTTGAGCTGCATCCCGTCTTAGATGCTGGGGAAGAAGATGTGGCGGAAACTGGCTGTATCATGGAAAGATTACAGATGAATTACTGAGCGACAGGTTTTATTGAATTGTGTTCAGCTGTTCACGGCACTGACTGGGTAGCATGTTTATATTATATAGAAAACATTTCTCATAGAATGCACTTAATAATAGGAGACTACATATCTCAAACTGAAAGTAATTTGTCAATAATTCTCATTTGTATCAAAGTGAAACACAGCAATATAAAAGTATCAAGCATACAGTATCAGATAGGAACCCTATACCTTTGTCAAGGAACTAAGCGATCCAAGTCCACTTGAAGCTACTGGCTTCTTTGGTCTTGGTCCAACATCTGACATGAAACTTGACCACAGATCGTCGGCTTTCTTCTTTTCTTGCTCTTCTTTCTTCTTCTCCTGCTCCAGTTTAATCTGCTCCTCCAACTCCTTGTTGTGATTGTCAGTTGTCTCTCCTTCAGCCTCCTCATCAGCAAGTTTTATTCCACCTGTTCGTTTTCTGTGAATAAAAATACCTGAGCTCTTCATCATGTTTGAAAGATTTAAGTCAACACTTATACTGGATACATCAGGGCTACAATTTCATATTTCTTGGTACTCGCTAAAGGTTGCAAGTGCCTAGAGATTCAACTTCCTAAAATCGCAAAAGTGGACTGGTTAATAAAAACATCACAAATTGACATGGATATATCTTATTTGCCCTATAGACAATCATGATTTCAAATACTTTTTTTAAATCTGTATAACAAGAGGGCCATCTTGGCCCTAGAACACTCACCATAGAACCATCAGCTTAGTAAAACAATTCAGTTTAACCTTGATTTAAATTTACAGACTAAATACGAAAACTAGCCAACCATCTCCAGGACTAAATATTTAGGGGATCAAAAACATGTTAAAACAGTATGGGACAAAGGGTTTATTTATCATAGGTTCAAAACAGAATTTAATTTTGTGTATTGATTTGAGAGGAGTAAAATATTATAGCTTTATATCAATTGTTGCATAATTTTTTTTACAACATAAGCATAGTACACTCATATATCAACAGAGCAGTCTATATTTTTATTTAATAGTTAAAATATTTGTTTCTTTCAACATGGTTTAAAAGTTCGAAAAACACTATGCCCCTGTCTGTGCAGGTCAGATGTCAAATAACATGTCAGTAGAAAGCCATTCATGAGTGGAGTAACTAAGTATGTCAAATATATAGATTACTTAATATAGTAATGGAGTAATGCTTAAAACAAAAACAAGACGGCCATAGAGGCCCTGGATCACTAACCTGAGTAAAGGGTTACCCAAGGAACATCTGTACCAAAACATATTGAAATCTGACCAGTAGTTTTGAAGGAGATGATTTTTAAAGTTGTTTTTTTCTTTCCATTGCCATGGCAATCAGAGTTATACATGGATCAAGTTTATTTTCACAGCTTTTGTGAAGGTTCACTCAAGGATCATCCCTGCCAAGTTTAATCAAATTCTGTCCGGTGGTTTCAGAAGTAATGTCATTTAAAGCAAATTGTTGATGACGGACTACGCACATTGATGGACGATGGATGCAGGGCTCACCTTGAGCACAATGTGCTCAATCGTTAAAAAATATAAAGGGAGATAATTAAAAAAAGGAACAAAACAGAGTTCTGTTTTGTAATAATTACACTTCTGCTACTCATTGATTATCTATTTATATTTCAAGTTTCAAAGCATTTCCTCAAATAGTTCATGAGTTAGGAAGTTTCAGGTCAATATTTTTGTTTAGTTTTCAATTATTTAGTAAATGAGTTATTATCTGGATAGAAATTCATTGTAAATTAAATATAGGGAGATAATTCAAAAATTGTTCCAGGTAGAGTTATGGTTCTTGGTTACTGTTCTTCCCAATCTAACTATTTATATTTAAAATTTCAAGTCAATACCTCATATAGTTTATGAGTTATGCTTCCAACTAAAGTTGAAATAAAAAGGGAAATAATTTCAAAATGGCCATTATGGGCCTGAGAGAGTTAGTCAATGCACTTTTAGTCACATTCTATTCATAGATGAAGTTTCAAGTCAATACCTTGCAGGGCCTTTTTACCCTTCTTTGCAGTAGCTGGTTAACGGCTACTTCCCCAAGTCAATTAACCACCTTTTTTCCCCAAAATATCCTCCAAAATTCCCCTTCCTCAGAAAAAATCGCCATTTAATTGTATTATGAACAACAGTAAAAAAAAAATCATCAACGCATGAATTTTATTTTTGTGAATTACCTAGGCAGTCAGACTGGTTATCAATATTGCTCACGTGGATATATACGCTGAACCGAGAAAAATCGATAAGCAGTCTACAACACGACCTTCACCTGTGTATTTCACAGTAAGGGCAGTTTTGATAGTTGACACTTCATTGTTGAAGGGTTTAGCAGGTTTTCAGCAAATTACACTGATTGTATGGGTGAATGAAGGCTACCCTCAGATATCATTATTATTTAATTGCTGGTAGAATCAAAAGACAGTCGTTGGTTAAGTTGTTACAGCTCTGATTTACGATCTAGTTAAACTTTATTGGCAAATGAAAATGAGTGGTACAAACTAAATTATTGACTACGATACAGTATTTTTTTTATCAATCTCATATAAGTGTTTTAAGAGTAATTTAAAAAAGATTCAGTCAATACGCCAACCCACAATCAAAGTCGATGATGTTAACTCCATATTAAGGGAGCATGGAAAATTAAGTTACACATGAAGACTATCTAGAGCAATGTTCTGTAACATCTGCATTAAGGCTTATATATAACTGATTTCATTTCTAACTGCTAACAATATATATATATAATCTTAAGCCTGTTATAGAGTTTTTTTTAAGGATGACTGATCTACATGGAAAAAAAATCCCCAAAAATTGTGAAAATTGTGGGGGGTTTTCCCCACAAAAAGAAAATTGCATTTTTTTCCCCACAAAAAGGGCCCAAAACTGAAAAAAGGCCCTGCCTTGTATGGTTTTAAAGTAATGGCCAATGTCAAAGTTGCTGAGTGACAAAACAACAAACAGACAGGGCAAAAAAAATATGCCCCTGATCAAAAATCTTGGGCATAAAAATCTCAAACAACACTGCTGGTTTAGCTATAATTTACAATCTATTCAAAGAAATGACAGTAATGATGATGTCTTTATTGTGTGCCCTAGCATATGCCCTTATTACTGTTAAATATTGAATATAAAATAATTTAATAATGATAAAGTAAAATGTTTTCTTATAGAATTTACAGTAAATATGATCATACTCCAATTTGGCAGTTCTTACTGTTGTAAACATCTTAAGCAATTACCACATGCATTCAATGTAAAAAAAGTTGGTGTGTGTGTGTGTGTGATTTTTTTAAAACTTAAATAAGATAAACTAAGAAATGGAAATAAATAATGAAGGACACTAGTATAAATACTGATTTTGGAACATTTATTAATAACATGGAGAAAATTTATATCTTGAAAATAATGAGTAATTTACCTTGGTCCATCAGGTTTTTTAGGCGTCTTTCTTTTCCGCTTCCCGGTCTTAATTGGTTCACCATCATCCCTTAAAACATCGAGATTTTCTTCTTCTCCAGAATGTTCCTCTTCTGACACAGCCTCTCCCTCTAAATATTTGATAAAAGAGCAGATATTTTCACCATACTTAAAAATTGATTTTGTTTAATATTTGTTTAACAATAATTAACAGTGATTGACAAAAGATGCAAGAATAAATAATTTTGCAAGAATTTGTGTATTAAAGTATAATTATATTCAGTTGGGCCTGGTAGGTAACTACGTTATTATAAGAATTCAACTATTTTAAATGTATATATTTACCGCGATGAGTATTTTCTTTCGATGATATGTAAAACACTTATTCTATTCCATATTTATTCTTTGTGTACTTAAAACTATGTCCAACGAATTATATGTTAGATTTCTAGTTTACAACTGTCAATTTAATAAACAACCGCTGGTGCTGATTTCTATATCCACTCACAACACAGACCATATACTGTATACAGCCATGGTCCAACATTGGACGCCAAGTGTCACAGGGTAAGAAAATGAGAAATATGTGCAGCATCACCAGGACTTGAACCCAGGGCTTTTTGCTTGAAGGGTGATTGCTCTACCGACTGTGTTAACCAGCGGCTTACACACATTTCTCTTGTATCAGTACCATGACACTTCATTGACCAAATGCAAAGGTAATAAATGTACATTGCTGATGAATGATCACCTTGTGATGAATGGGAAACTTAATAGTCCCTATACAGACTGTCTTTCCCCTTGAGGTCTGTTTCCCTTGTCGTCCGCTCAAGTATTGGTCTCACTCAATAAATAGTATAGATCTAACATGGATCTTTTCCACTGCTAGTGTTTGTAAAACTTTAGATAAAACAAATTGGATTATACCTGTAGAATGATTCTGGGCTCAATTGGAAGGACTGAGTCCTTTTAAAGCCCGTCAAAATTTTGTCTTTTTTCTT
>CM037787.1:30016936-30034195 GCA_021229015.1 Solen grandis | reverse complement strand
AAAAATTACTTTAAATAAGAAGCGTTAAAATATTTTTTAAGATAAGGAAAAATCATTTATCTAACCATGAACTAAATATTGAGGTAGGGATTGAGATACTATGGAACAGATAGAAAAATGGATTATGTGCTTGTAACTCATCTATGATAGAATCTGGATATCATTTCTGGCTTGTGTGTCCAAAATATAGATGTGTAAAAAGAAATACTTTCTATTAGTATATGTGAAAACAAAATGATATTAAAAGTATATTGCTCTTTTTGAAAGAGAGATTCCAGTTGCGGAAACAATTTTCATTAATGCATTAAAGGACTAAGAATGACATATCGAATGTGGTATAATTTAAGATGATTGTAAAAATTTAAGTATCATGTAACTTTAAAATATCAATATAAGTTCAAAAAAAATTTACCGTTACTGATATTAAATAATTGTAACTTATTAATATACACATCACCATGAATTGTATACATACAATCTTGTGATTTTATTGTTCGTGCATTATCAATTCATTGTAATTATTAATGTATTTGGGAAAGAGAGCTGCGCTGTTGACTTTGAAAATAAACTATTTGAGTGGAATTGAATTTAACCAGTATTTACTGATTGTTTTGTGTGGAACTTATAATTTAATGATTTAGTAATTTCTAATTATATGGTTTAAAAATATTTTAATAGCCATGCATCAAAAAAAATATTATGCGATATAATAACTGTTTTCTTCATTAAATCAATATACGTGCGTGTTTATATATATGGTATTAAACATGCTATATATTATTAATACAATGTAAGTACTGGTAGTTGCTGGACGCCCCCCTAACCCAAAATCCTGGATCTGCGCCTGTGGATATATATTATTCGGGACATGAACAAGCACACCTAGGTATTTTATTGTGAAGTTAACAGAGTTTTGGCCTTTGTTTTTGAAAGATATTGAATTTTATGCTTGTGACGCATGTAACTCTGCAAGTTTTCGTACAACACACTTGAAATTTCATTGATATATTATTCAGGACATGAACTTGTGCACCTGGGTATTTTTATCAAACCTTCATTGAAATTGACAGAGTTATAGGCCTTTGTGTTTGAAAAATATGAAATTTTATGCTTGTGACGCACGTAACTCTGAAAGTGTTTGTACTTCAGTCTTGAAACTTCACACATATATTTTCAGGATATGAACTTGTGCACCTGGGTATTTTAACGGATCACTGTTGACAATGCCCAATTTGCCAGATGTTTGAGCACTTGTCTTGTGATGCTATGGTTGTTGTTATTGTTAGAACATATAAAAAATGATGTTATTTTCTAATAAATTTGTTAGAAAAGATTATTGCTGTGCTCTCTTGCATTTTTATGCCCCCACCAAAAAGTGAGGCATATAGATTTGCCTTTGTCTGTCCGTCCATCCCAAAACTGTGACACAGGTAACTCTGAAGGTAACTGTGCCACAGATTTTATGGAGTTTCAAATGTTTAAAGTTTAAAATTACCTCATGAAACCAATGGTCAGCGCTGTGTTTCATTTGGCACAACTGGTCACTTCATAGTCCTCTACCATAATTGGTAGAATGAAGTTAAAGTGAGAAGGTATTTTCAATGGTCTCAACGCCCGTTTCATAATTTACATGTTTTGACACCAGTATAGCACACACATCGCTTAAACCAAAGGATTTTGATACGACATTTTTATAGAGTCTGAATCTTATAGGAGCCTTGAGTGACGCTGAGATATGGGATTATATATGTTTGATCATTTGTGGAGTTTCTGTGAAAGGTGGGCGCCCAGGGCCGGGTTCATTACTTATATGTCGTTATTTTCCTCACGAAACAAGCTGCCAGTAATAAAGAGCTCTAGGTGATCTGCATTAATTTTTAAAATCATAAAGATAATCTTATCATGGAATGCTGTTCTTCATATACACATTGACATCATGTTACTATGTATTCATACACCAGATAAATGTCTGATTTTGACATAGCACAATGACCAATTAAAGTAAGTAGCTGAAACTGTCCTGCTAGTTACATGCAGATGGAGAAGACCACAAGTGTACAGAGACACTCAGGCAATGTTACACACCAAATATCTTAACTCCCACGCCTTGTGGTTTCTGAGAAGAATTTTTTTAGTATTTTTTTCCATATAAGTCTATGTAAAATCAAGTGACCCCCATGGCAGGGCCAATTTTGACCCCAAGGCCATGATTTGAACAAACTTGGAAGAGATCCACTAGACAATGCTACACACCAAATATCTAAGCTCCAGGCCTTGTGGTTTCTGCGAAGAAGAATTTTCTAGTTTTTTTTCCTATATAAGCCTATGAAAAATCAAGTGACCCCTGGGGTGGGACCAATTTTGACCCCAGGGCCATGATTTGAAAACTTGGTTGAGATCCCTAGACAATGCTACACACCAAATATCTAAGCTCCAGGCCTTGTGATTTTTTTTTTGAAGATTTTTGTATTTCTTTTTCCTATATTAGGAATGTAAAATCTAAAAATGTTGTTGTTGTATTGGGGTTTAACGTCGCTGCGATAGTATTTCAATCATATAGCGACGTCCAGCTAATTACAGGTGGAGGAAGACCCCGAGTACACAGTAGAACCACCGACCTACCGCAAGCCAGCTGGAAGGCTTCCTCACATGAAAAATCCGAAGTCCCTACCGGGATTCAAACCCACAGCGGTGATGGGCTGAGAGATTTGTAGTCCACGACTGTAACCGCTCGCAACGGTGGCCCACACAAAAAAAATCTAAAAATAAAAACCTATGTAAAATCAAGTGACCCCTGGGGCTGGGTCAATTTTGACCCCAGTGTTGTACAATCTTTATAGAGGTTCATAAGACAATGCTACACACCAAATATCTATGCTCTATAGGCCTTGCAGTTTTGCAGAAGAAGATTTTTAAATTTTACATTTTTAGAATTAATTTTTAGCTCCTGTGACCTACTTTTTCAACCAATCAAATATCATCAAATTTGAAAATTTTGAAAATATTCTCCAAATTCAAAGTTATTTGTCACAGATGTTCCTTGGAGCACTCTCTCCCAAGATTGTTCAATTTTTTTGATCCGTGGAAAAACATGGCTGCCAGAGGGCAGAGCCCGTTTTCCTTTTCCCTCTCGACTTCCTGGATGGCCGCAAACTTCTCTTGATAGGTTTTGGAGTTGTGCCTACGTTTAACCCCCTTCCGTCCTTATCCTCCCGGTTTGGTTAACGGGCCCTTCTCTAGATTGCTCGACAGCGGATAGGGTTGAGACAAACCCAGTTATTCCCCCCGGACACACCGGATTGTTCTGACATTGACAATTGTGAGGAATTATCTTTGGAGACAATAATTCTTTCGGACGTAAGTGTGCAGAGACGACAGAGATACAATTGATAATTAATTGATTGATTTTAAGTTTTTATTTTGTATCGCACCTTGAGCTTGTCATTTTGGCGATTTGTATATTAAAAGGTGTTTATATGATGTAAATGATGTTTATATAAATATGTTCATTATATAGTAAACACAGATGTTTATAGTGTCTTTGAAATATTATCTATAATAGGGTGATTATCTTTATAAAACCCTGCTTATGTAAAATGGATACTATATTTTGTATATTATATAAAAATGTAGTCTTTTATAATTTCTTTATATTTATTTAAACTTTGCATTAGAATACCTTTAAAGCTAATAAGTTATAAATAATTGTTGATTATGTAATTTTTCAACTTGTACTCTTATATTGTAATTTATCCCGTATTCTTAGAGATAGATTACCCTAACGTCCCCAGTAATTTAGAATTAGAGGGGAAATACGTATGTACAGGGGTGTATAATGAAGTATAAACTTAAAAAAAAAACTGAGTTCCTCTTTCCAGTGACGCCGCAAAATAAACTGACCCCTGTACGATGAAGTTAAGGGCGATATGTCTTCGAAAATGTACGAAAATTGACTTCGAAATAAAAATTGAAAAATAGGTATAGTGAACTCGGGACCGGGATTTAACTTCGAAATAGCGCAAAAATCGAAATAGCGAAATTCGGATTAAACTTATTTCATGATATCAATATTTTTGTTATAAAATGTGTTTTAAATTGTTACTTTGTATCATTGGGGGGTCCCACGCCGATAGCCTGTGGGTTTTGACGAGGTTCTACTGTAGTAAAAACTTCAAATATCTTCTCCTCTAAAAGTACTGGCTGGATTCCAAAGTTATTTGACATAGCTGTTCCTTGGGTCACACTCTACCAAGATTGGTCAAATTATTTTGATCCGTTAAAATACATGGCCGCCATAGGGCGAGCACGTTTTCCTTTTATGAATATAATACAAATTTGAAAAACCTTCTTGGCCAAAAGACTGACTGGATTTCAAAGTTATTTGGCACAGATGTTCCTTAGGTCACTTTCTTTCAAGATTGTTCAAAGTATTTTGATCAGTGGAAAAACATGGCCGCCAGGGGGCTATGCCCATTTGCCTTACATGTATATAGTACAAATCTAAAAAAAAATCTTGTGCAAAAGTGCTGGCCGGCTTTCAAATTTATTTAGCACAGATGTTCCTTAGGTCACTCTCTACCAAGATTGTTCAAATTATTTTGATCCATTGAAAAAATGGCTGCCAGGGGGCGGAGCCCGTTTTCCATATATGTAATTAATACAAATTTGAAAAAAAAATTTTTTGCAAAAGTACTGGCTCGATTTCTAAGTTATTTGGCACTGATGTCAGGGCTCAAAATTAACACTCATATTTCGGCAAAATGCGAGTAGAAAATGAACTTTGCGAGTTACTTTTTAAACCACTATCATTTTTTTTGCGAGTGAAAATTTTGGCTTAAATAATTTCTTAAACATGTCTTAATGAGATTATGTCAATAAAATAATCAACAGCATCATCAGAGTCAAAACTAAACAATCCTGGCTTGTTTTAAATTGACACCGGTAAGT
Organism: Solen grandis; assembly: GCA_021229015.1. Lineage (NCBI taxonomy): Eukaryota > Metazoa > Mollusca > Bivalvia > Adapedonta > Solenidae > Solen > Solen grandis. The sequence goes on along the minus strand of CM037787.1, from coordinate 30,029,248 downwards.
TGTATGACTAGTATAAAACGCTGTCGTTTGTCGACTACGGTAAACAACACATGAACACATATATATGTTAAAACATTTGCTGTTTAACCATGATATTTCCCCTAATGAATATCAAATAATACTTAATACCGCTTTATTTTTTCTAATTACTAAAATTTAATTCCTCATCAATTGAACAATGTCGAAATGAAAGATATCTATTTTGTTTTATCAAATCTGGTGATGTCAGTGAACTTAGCACAGAATCTGTAATCGACAAGCCAAACACACATATGCAAAAAATAAATAAATAAATAAATAAATAAATAAATAAATAAAATGAAATCAGTATAAATATTGAAATGCATCATTATCGAAGCAGTTGTAGACAAACAACATTAGATCTATCACTTAAAAATCCATGAATTTATGAAACAATGATCCAAATAATATACAATCCTATCGAAAGTAATTTCCATGAAAAGTGAATAAATATGCGAGTAATTCTGGTTTGCGAGTTGAAATTAAGGGCACTTGCATTTTTTTTTATTTTTTTTTTTTTGCGAGTGGAGAATAAAATTAAATTTGAGCCCTGGATGTTCATTAGGTCACTCCTTACCAAGATTGTTTAAATTATTTTGATCCATTGAAAAACATGGCCGCCAGGGGACAGAACCCTTCTTCCTTATAATTATGCTTATAGTACAAATTTGAAAAATCTTCTTGTGCAGAAATCTTCATAAAAAATTGGTCAGGATGATTGTACATGCTGTTTTTGATGAGTTCGATATTGGATCATGTGGGGTCAAAAAGTAGGTCACCAGGTCAAATCATTAAATTTTAGAAAAACTGTTTTGTTATTTTTGTTTGGTGCCATTGGTTGGACTCTCTTGTTTGTTGTTTTTTTGTGTTGCCGATTGGACTCTTTTTTGCGCAGTTGGTAGGACTCATTTCAAGTGTATTTTGTTTTCTTGTGTGTGTTTGTCTATTGAAACCAAATTGCTCCATTCATCCACCTGTTTTATGTACGCCTTATTACCTATACTTATCTTTTGTTTTGCTATATCCTAAGATTCAACCAGCAATGCATATGTTTAAAGAAAAAATCTTCTCACTTTTATTATTATAAATTACTAATTTAACATTAACTTGCTCTATCCCCCCCCCCCCCCGACAGAATTCTGGACAGACTTTGATAAAACTTGGCATGTATGATCCTTGGGTGGGCCTCTACAAAAAAATGCTCAAATAAAGTTGATCCATGAAGAACTCTGGTTGCCATGGCAACAAATAGAAAAAATAATTGAAAACTTTGAAAATCATCTCCTCTGAAACAAACGGTCAGAATTTATTTTCCTTCGGCACAAATAGTCACCTCATGAATGTCTACCATAATTGCTAAAATAAAGTTGATCCCTTGAAAAATGAGACCCCTAGGGGGCTGGCTTATTCCTTATATACTCTATATAGAAAACATCAAAATACTTTTTTTATGAAGCCAGCTGTGAGAATTTAATTTCCTTTGGCCGAAATGGTCACCTCATAAATGTATACCAATATGGCTAAAATAAAATTAATTCCTAAAAAAATGAGGTCCCTAGGGTGTTGGCTAATTCCCTTATATACTCTATATAGAAAACATCAAAATTCTTCTTCTGTGCAAAGGCCAATTTGGGGCCGAAATTTGGCCCCATTCCCATCCGTAAAAGTATATATTTTTCCTCAACTGTAGGTGAAAATCCCCCCCCCCCCAAAAAAAATAATAAAATAATAATAAAAAAATAAAATAAAAGACCGTTAAATGATCCGCATTTTTGGCTTTTCTCCACATTTTACACACTTCTCCTCAATTTTTTTTTTTTTATTTTTGCTCATGTAACTGGTAATCCGCCTGGTAATCTAGAGAACTAAAAAGAGAGAGGAAAAAACTTGAAATGAGCTTATCTGTTTAACTTTTTTTTCATTTTTTCCCACTTTTTCTATTTTGCATAAAATTCTGCCAGATTCATGGCGATGTCACGTACGCAAATTGCCGATTTTGTTACGAAAATATTTTAATGTAGAGATGCACTGTAGGTAATTTGGAGAGTACTTTTAGTATTTTGTAAAATAGATTCACAACTTTCGCTGACCATGTAAATAAAATTAATAACCAAAAAAGCTTTGCATTTCTAAATGTCATCAGTTTTCGCGGATTTACTTTCTCTTTTGACAACTTGTAAATAAGAGGAATCTGAAACGATATTAAAGAATTTTCGAAATATTTTGTTACAGATTGTTATTTAAAAGTTTAATCATGTTATGTAAAAGTTAAATCAACCATTTTAACCAACTGCTTTCATTTTCTTCCCGTACAAAAAGCCCTGTGTCTTTCAAACTATCATGATAAATTCTGCTAGTTTATTTTTCGAACACCATTCACATCGTGTAACTGCAACTGATAATACAATATATTATATTATCTTCAATTAATAAATTTCAGAATTTTACTTCCATGAAATTAATGGTCAGGACTGATTTCATGAATGTCTGCCATGATTGCTAAAATGAAGTTGATCTCTGGTTTGTCATTTGATTTCCTTATAGAAAAAATCATCTTGAATATGCTGATGTACACTGGTGAGCGTTTATGGCCATTGGGCCTCTTGTTTATGTGTGCTGTTGGTGGGATTCTCTTGTTTGTTTGTTTTTTGTGCTGTTGTTGGGACTCTTTTGTTTGTTTTTTGTGTTTGCTGTTGGTGGGACTCTTGTTTGTTTGTTTTTTATGACTCTTTTTTTTAGACTCTCTTGCTCTTGCTGTTTTTGTGATTAAAATTTGCGTTTGATTTATTTATTCTCAAAACGGAAGCATAGATGTTGTTAAGATAAAATTACTTGATTGCGTTACGCTACACTATTTGAATTATTGATGTAAAATAAAGAATTCAAGGGTATCCATTATGTTGCTTAGTGACCTTACATATATGTATAAGGTCATTGATTTTTTTTAATGAGCAGCAAACATACCGGTACCTTTGAAAGAAATGAAATGGGTTTTGTTTCATCACGGCAGACGTGACTCTGCATTTCTATACTGAAATAATTATATGAGTTTCGAGTAAGTGTGTCCTTAGGGTATAACTGTAAGAGATGTGAATCAATCAGTTGCTGATCTTATTGCTAAATTAATTATCATATGTCTGGTTAACATTTCAGTAATACAAAACTAGGGCTACCATAAGAGGTTTGTGTTTCAACTGTAGTCTACCATGGATTCAAAGACAGTTATTGTCACCAAATGTCAGGATGATAGGATTATTTTGTCTGTAAAAGATTAACCTTACCAATTCAACAAGTCAAAAAATGCGAGGTATGCCAGTGGCGCGCTATACATGAAGTGCAGCAGTTCACTCACTTCTGGCAGGTGTTTGGCAATTCAATTATGTCGTTCATTTAAATGTTCAGCTCTCACATTAAAATGACTTTATAATAGCTACGAGATCTATTTGATGAGGAAAATCGATAGAAACGCTTCCAAATTACAAACGACTTGACTTTCCCCTGTATTGTTCAAGTTTATGCTTAACGAAACATTAGGACTCTAAGTCCTTTTATCAAATTTCACCCTAGTTGAATTATTTTCATTTTGCGTGATATATTGCAGAATAATGTGTTCAGTTGCTTTGTAATTGATCACACAGGCTACGGCTTTCGTGCTTAGATTACTCCCCCGTGCATTATTGTGGCTAAAGGCCCTATCACTCAGAACGAAAGTATAGATCTATATCAATTATCATTGACGTCCGTTGTTGGAAGGGAGGTGAATTAGAAAAAAGCCAATTTTAAATAAATATGTAATAATAATATATTTAAAACATATATTTTATTAAGTTAGTGTAAAATAAAGAAATGATATGTGACATAGTGAAAATATAATTGTTTTGTATGGAACAATTCAAATAGTAAAAATATGACTAGGAAATTATCTGCAGGCTCGGATTCACCGGGGGGGGGGGCGCTTTATTACCACAGGTTGGGGCTAAAACGAGTCCCGGGGTATCCGCGGGTCGGGTAGAAAGTTGCCGGTACCCAGGTACAAAATGTCGACTACTTCGTGTACTTTTTTTCTTTTTAACATATGTATACGTCAATAGCCAATTCGTAATGATGGCCTTTAACAGAATTCTACACTCTATAAAGGGAAATTACCTTCACATGCATCAAGGTGGAAGTATTTTGGATTTACAAAGTCCGTATCGAAATTTTATTCAGGTGGTGAAGTGTTTTGTATGCTTTTATGTTTTTTATGATTGCATCTGTACGGGTACCCGGATGAAGCAATTTGACTTGTTTCAGCCCTAATATGGGTATAATGCTTTGTTTAAGCACAATTTCTAATGTAAATATCCATGTCGTCAGTGAAAGCGAGTTCGCCTGCGTTAACGTCAAGTGGGGTCACTTCATTCAGCTGGCATCTTCTGTCAAAACTACCCTTTGTCCCATAAATCGAAACCTTTGCATGCGTTATCATTATTACAATATGTTGCGCATTCCGAGACTTGGCGGTTGTTGTAAGTATCACTGTTGTGATTCCATATACTAGTATCCGGGTAGTGTTGATACGTTTGTCCATATGTACCGCAAGCTGAAGTACAAGAAAGAAATGTTCCACAAACAAACTTCAACGCTCAGTTCCACAAATGCAAGATTTGCAAACCCTATTTTCAAGTGAAAGTTTTCAGGCAGAAACAAGATCCGAAATACGGTAAAAAATTAAAGCTGAAAAAAAATTGAAATTGTAATATATGCTGATCGTCAGCTATTTGATTTTTTTTTTTTTAAAAGAAATTGGTCATGGAATAATGCTTATATAAGTCCTTCAGCTTCAATAAGCGCTAGCAATTTTTAAATAGAGTCCTCTTTTCTCCCGAATGAAATTGTATGTCTTAGAAAAAGTGCTAGGCAGGGAAGTAACTATTTTATGTCAACTTATTACTGTCACGAAGTCACTTAAAATGTCGTAAACCAAAAAAGAAGAATCTGTTTAAACATATTTAAGATTTTTCGAATTATTTAGCGTGAGTAGCGTTGATGGAATTTGAGAAAAATACTTAACAAATTTAAAAAGTTGAATCACCTCAAGACATTATAAAAATATTTACTAAAAAGATTATCCTGATGGTCACGTGGGATTGGACTGGTTTTCCCTTTTAAATACACTACATTAATAATACTTCTGTAATATACAGTATGGAGAGATTTGTACTTGGCAACAGCGGAAGCCCGGTGGGCTTTCATTTTAAAAGAAAAGACACTGTAGCGACATTTGGGTTTGGTAGTGGCACGGGGGAGGTTTAAAAACCTGTGGCGATAATGTTACCCCTGTATCGAATAATGTTGACTGTATATTTTAAATTTTCTTAATCTGAAATGATCCCCTAAAAACAGACTGCGAATGCTGAAAAGTTTAATGTTGACTGTTACTCAGAAAAATGAATTTATTTTGTCATAAAAATCATTGTTCTGTTCATACCAGAAATAGTTTAACAGGTACGGTCCGTTTTCAAGATAAGGCTGATCATGCCGTTTTACGAAAATGGGCATCATAAAAAATTGAAAATTGATTTTTCTAATGCAAGCATATGAATGAATTTGAAGTAGTCCATTGCGTTTTCATATAAAGATTATTGATAACTATATGAAAACATATGAACCGTACTTGAATACCATTACATTATGTTATAACGTGCTTTACATTACACAACAGTAGATATAGCTCCAAACGCAGAGTGGTTTTTATCATATGGCATTGTTTCTGGTTTCGCATAACCGTCTCATATTTTCTTATATTGAACACGTTACATATAACTTTTAGGCCGAATAACATTACTCTGCGTCCCCGCGTTTTGTATTCTATTTGCACACGTAGTGTGTTTGAACTCGAACAGCTGGATTCAATGTGTTTGAAATTCATTATCCCCCTGATGTTGAAAGTGTATGAGAATACCCCACGTTAAAAACGTTATTTTCAGTTATTATTTGAAAAATATTTTTTTGGTGTTAGATTGCAAAAGTAATTCGTGCACAGTCCGATCAATCATGTTTTTGTTTGTTGTTATAATTATAGCGATATACTGTCACTAAAGGTCGTGTGATAAAAGAATCTGACCTGAATTGTCATTTCATATCAATTTTTCCTAAACTCGTCAATGAAATTGTTATTAAGCGAGACTCTGGCGAGCTTAACATTTTCATGGACTCGTTTAGTAAAATTTGATATGAAATAACGTTCATGTCAGATCTTATATATATTGAACAGTAGTAATAATATGTTATATATTCCAGCTTTACACTGGAAGATGCGGTAAACAAACGCAGAAATAAACTCTTCATTGGAACATAACTAGCCAAATAAATCAGCAGAAATTACTATTCTTGCCATGGTAATTCGCGGAATATTTTTACCCACAGAAATATCCCGCTTTATTGTAAATCTCAAATTGTTTAATGAAAATAAAAGCAAAAACAGAATTTTTATTAAAAAAAAAATATTGTGACCAATTTATACAAGTATGATAAAAAAGGAGGGGGGAGGAGGATTTCAATTGCCAACAGAAATGAGTAAATATCGTTCAGAAATATCCTTCATCACGACCTTTATGCACGTATATGATATAAAACCAAATACTTTTTGATGCAATTCCTTACTCATATTGTCTGTAGATAAAAAAAACTGAGGTCCTAAAATCAGTTTAATGTGCCCATTAAAACAACAACAAAATTAAATAACTTAAAATATTTATATGTTAAAAGATACATACAGGTGACACATGTCCATGTCTGGGGATTGTATTTGTATCCAAGTTTACACTGACATTTGTCATGCAGACATACCATATCACCACGACAACTGGTCTGACAGGGTTTTCCAAATCGATCTGCAATGATAAAAATATCAAAACACATTTAGTATCATACGAAACAAGACCATGACGTCAAACAGTATTTGACTCATTGTTAATAGAAAGCAATGCTTCAAAAAGAATCAAAGCAATAACTTACAACAAATGAAACTTGGTTCTGTTATTTCCTAGGACGAAGTATTTGAAGAGTCTCTATAACAATATTTTCGACTTTCTACAAATGTTAAGTTTATTTCTATAATCGCACGCGTTCTTCGTTTTTTTACAAAAAATATTTATAGGATAACACTGGCTTCTATTGTCTGTAGAAATGTCCTAATGAATTCTCTCTCGACTTTGAAGTCACCCTTCATATGTGAAATTTTGTCAAATAGATCGGTCTGTTTCGTGCATGGGAAAATAGAAAGGTGTTCTATTGAAATTAATCGCTGATAAATTTAAATTTCAGAGCTTCTGACTGGCCATAAATTTAGGATGATTCTAAATATTATATAAGATAATTTTACCGATATATGGGTGTAATAGTTGAATCCCGGATTGTACGTAACATCATACGTTTTGCAACCATAGCAATGGTCTGACCCGTGACTAAAGCCACGACACTCCTCGTTTGAGACACATTTCCCGGCACATCGTGTCAGCGACGTTTGTGGTGAACTAAACAATATGTCCGCACAGGAGTGTCCTGCCAGGGAATGTTCGACCTTTAGATTTTTAAGAAGTGTGGCCACGTTTTTACAGAGGCGAACAAAATAAGACATGTTCTGCGCCACAACATTTTCTGCATTTTAAATTGAATAACGATCCTTCCTAACTCAGAAAACGACCCGCGCACAGTTGCTCCCAAAAAGGGACACTAACGACGCTATGTACAATGCTGTGCAAATTAACCTAAGCATCTGATTTACACGCATCAATTGATTCTTCAATTACTTGATTTGAATATGTATATTTCAAAAAGATCGCAAAAATTATTTTCATGACACTCTAGTGTATAACATTCCCATGAGCTTTGACGGAAACCAAACTCGCAGTGGATTGGATTCACATCTTTAATTGCCCCTTACCACGTGTCCATGGTTTGTTCATTTTGTTGTTTTTGCTAAAGACGTACATACCAAGCAGTTTGATTAATTAAATAAAATTGGGAAGAAAAGTGTAAAATCTTTACCTTTTTCAAAGATGGCTGTCGTCGGGCGCTGCTAACATATAGTGCTTTTTATATAGATTTTGGTCTCTTAGCACTAATGAACCATTTAGCACCTAGGTCAACTTTAAAATGACAGGACTTTTCTGCGAGTAAACAATTCATGTCTTTGTTATAAAATAATTGTTTAGTTCTGATTTCACTGTATATTTAAATGCTCCATTACAGGAATCAAAACTGTAAGCTGACCAATAAATTTGTTGGTTCGAAACAATTTTGGGCGAAAAGACTTGATTTGAATATTGGTTCCACTATTGAACATTCCACTTCCGTGACAATGCGGTAAGCAATAGGTCACGTGCTATCATATTTAAATACAAGGCGCTGATGCGCCGTGTTAATAACAAAACCCCTCTAGCTTAAAATGCGGAACCTTATGGAACGCCAAATCTACATAAATCAAATATTTGAAGATCTTCAAATATTTAGAGATATCTTCAAATGAAAATTTTTAATATCAACAAATCATTTGAAGATATCAACAAATGATTTGGAGAGATCTTCAAAAGAATCAATGATATCAACAAATCAATTGTTGATCTCTACAAAAACACTTCAATTAAAGATCTCTTCAAATCATTTGTTGATATCATTATTGAAATATTGATATCAAAAATTTATTTGTTGATATCTTAAAATCAATTACGGATAAGTATTCATTTCATTTAATTGTAGATCTCTTCAAATCATTTGTTGATATCTCCAAATCATTTGTTGATATCAATAATGCAATTGTTTATATCAACAAATGATTTGGAGATACAATAATTAAATATTGAGATCAACAATTGATTTGTTGAATTATTAAATTCTTTTTGAAGATCTCTCCAAATAATTTGCTGATATCTTCAAATATTTGGTTATGTAGATTTTGAAGATATCTTCAAATTAAGAGTTTTTAAAATTTAAATTATTGATATAAAAAAAATCTTTTGAAGATATCAAAATGATTTTAGAGATTTTCAAATGAATTGTTGATCTCTACAAATCCCCTCAATTGTAGATCTCTTAAAATAAATTTTTGATATCATTTATTAAATTATTGATACCAACAATTTATTTGTTGATATTTCAAATAAATTACGGATAATATTCATTTCATTTAATTGTAGATTCTTCAAATCATTTTTAATATCTCCAAATTATTTGTTGTATCAAATTAAATTGCTAGCCGTCTTTATAAAATTTGAAATATGCAACGGCAAAAATTGTCTTTCTAATGGGGGAAATTCCCCAAAATTGTTTACCTGATTTTTACCCCTCAAAACACACCCTTTTTCTTTAGTATCACCACGCATCTGGAGACTAACGTTATGGTTTAGTAAAAATTATGGTGATACTTGTCTGAAAAAACTTTGCTTAATAATTTCGGCTTTGGTGAAAATCTTGATGAAACATTTCTGTCGAAATTTTCTTGTAAGAGGGTTTTGTGTAAAATATGGCTAATTCAGAATTTATTGAACCCAGTTTAAGCAGCGTTATTTTTTATATATATTTTTTTTTTAAATTTAAAAAAATGGCGTGCGGATATAAACAATAAAAGTGTATTAGGAAATTTATTCAAATTTGCTATCTGTTTCTTTTTTTCCCCGAATATCTTAATATGTGTCTAATAACGAAAAGACATATTTAAAGTTAACTTCGTTTTTATGCAGATATGGACCAATAGATTCCAAGAAATGAAAGATTATGCTTATTTGAACTCTTCAAATTGCAAACAAGATTACTTTAATCGAAAATGTAGCTGCTTTAATTTTGATTTAATTATCGAAAAATATCATAATAAAAAGCCCAGCATGTTAAAAATTTTCAGTCAATTTTTGATGAACAACTCAATTTATACAAATTTTTATTTTGCATTTACGAAAGAAAAGAAAAAGGGGCTTCCATTTGTTTTCGTAATTCACACATTTTTTGTTGCCTATAGTGGCTAAAAGACTTAGGAATAAAATTTCTGAATTCCCTAAATAAGGTTTTTTGTAAATATGACATTTTACGTATTTAATGCATGGATAGTCTTTTGCCAAAGGGTTTTTGGTGGTTGCGCCCCTTAAAAAAAAATCAAAGACCTTATATATGTAAGAAGGTACGTAAATTCGTCCATTAAAACTATTTCCTACCTGGGTTTTTATATTTAAGGTCATTGATTTTTTAATGGACAGCAACATACCCGGGGACCTTTTTTTTGACAATATGCTTTGTGATTAAGCTACGATAAAGTTTGTTCTGTCCATAACCCTACATTTCAAAATTATAAAGCACCTTCGATAATGGTCAAATTTTCGTAAATTCTTGATTCAAAGTGCCGATTTTTAGTTAATCTATATTTTACACGGGAAAAAATTTGTGAGGTTCCCCCCTTTTTTGTTTTTTTGTTTTGGGGTTTTTTCGTTGTATGTCTTTATTCATCATTCCCAAAAATAAGACCCAAATTTTTCTGAAAAACTACGAAATTTTTAAAGTAGTTACGGCATTTTAAACGACGGGTGTAGTTTTCAATGGAAAAAAAATTACCTACCCTTTTTATTTTATTCAGGTTGTTGATTTGTTTTTTTAAAAAGGGGGTTTTCAGCGGTCAAAGTAACTACCCGGTACCTTTGTATGATTGTGGCTAAATTGCTAAAAAAGGGGTGTGAGCACATATGGAAAATATTTTGAAAGTGAGAAAATTATCTTTAAATGCTTAACCCCAAAAACGTTTTACATTCTTAAAAATATTTAGGTACAGTCAAACCTGTCTTTGCGGTCAAACAACAAAACAAGGACCGGGTTTCAGAGGTGGCTGGTAAATGAAGGTTAAAAAATAACAAATGTATAGTTGGTAATAAATTTAATTACCAAATACAGGTTGACCCCTTAATAAGGTGGCACTAGAACGGGTTCGATTTTAAAAGATATTTTATAAAATTTTTCATTTTTATTTCATTAACATGCACAACCAGGTTTAACTTTCATCACTTACATAAAAATATCTGACCAACAGTAAAAAAAAACGAAGTGCGTGTGCAATGAATATTAAGATACTTTTGCAACAGATTAACGTAAAACTATACGAGGGATAATACATCAAATTGCATCATATGTATGCCATACATACCTTTACTTTTTCTATAAGTAAGCTGTAAAAAACTTATTACGTTTTTTAACATTTGCCATGCAATGCCTCTTTTATAGAAAATAATGAGGAAGGCAACACATGTTTGTTAACTACCTAGTTCACGGAGAACAAACAAGGCGGTTTAGCAATCTCTAGTGCTGCCACACTGCAGTATCATGCTGTAGTCATGTGACGTGATACAACGCCCAGTTATTTTATCCTGACACTGAGCCACAGTGTAATAATACCACATGACCTTGACGTCACTCAAGGCGCCAAGACCAAAAAGGCCAAAGCAAAAAATGTCAAAATTGGCTCCAAATATTGTTTTTCCCTGATATAGGTCGTTAACAAATTAGTCTGGTTGTGCATGTTGATGAAATAGAAATGCGACATGTGGTTTTCATTTTTAGCTCACATGAGCACAACGTGTTCAAGGTGAGCTATTGTGACCGATTAATGTCCGGCGTCCGTCGTCCGTCGTCAACATTTAACTTAAACGACATATCTTCCAAAACCACTAGGCCAATTTTAAAGAAACTTCACAGGAATATGTTCCTTGGGTATGCCTTTTCATAATTGTTCAAAGATTTTGATTCTATGCAGAACTCTGGTTGCCATGGGAACGGAAAGATAAGGCATATGAAAATTCTGAAAATGGTCTTCTCCAAAATTACTGGCCAGATTTCAAAGTTATTTGGCACACATGTTTCTTGGGTCACTCTCTGCCAAGATTGTTCAAATCATTATAATCCATTGAAAAACATGGTCGCCAGGGGGCGAGAACGTTTTCCTTCTATATTTATTGTAAAAACTTCAAAAATCTTCTTGGCCAAAAGAACTGGATGGATTCAAAGTTATTTGGGACAGATGTTCCTTGGAACACTATCTACCAATATTATTCAAATTATTTTGATCCGTTGAAAAACATTGCCGCCAGTGGGCGGGGTCCGTTTTCCTTTTATGTACATAGTTTAAAAACTTCAAAAATCTTTTTGGCCAAAAGTACTTGCTGATTTTAAGTTATCTGACACAGATGTTCCTTGAGACACTCTCTACCAAGATTGTTCAAATTATTTTGATCCATTGAAAAATTTGGCCAGGGGGGGATCCGTTTCCTTATTTTG
>CM037787.1:29966836-30016836 GCA_021229015.1 Solen grandis | reverse complement strand
CTTAAGCAGTCTTTTTCAAACTTTATGACAATATTTATTGCCATAATCTCTTAGCCAAGTTAGATTGTAACTTATATGTGTCCATTTGGTCTGGAGTTATATCCCATGAATAACAAAAAATGCAAGATTTCACTTTGTGTTTACTCTAGCATCTTTATTTCGTAAGCAATCTTCTTAAATATGTATGACAATGTTTATTGCCATAATCTCTTATCCAAGTTCGATTGTAACTGATAACTGCCCATTAGTTCTGGAGTTATGGCCCTTGAATGATAACAAATGCAAGATATCACTTTTAATACTCTCTAGCACCTTCATTTCTTAACAATCTTTTTCAAACTTTATGATAATATTTAAAGGTATAATCTTTTAGCCATGTTCGATTTTAGCTAATATCTACTCATTATGTTTTGTGTTATGGCCCTTGAATGCTAAAAAAGAAAATGCCAAATTTCGCTTTGTGTACACTCTAGCATCTTCATTTTTCAAGCAATCTTTTTCAAACTGAATGACAATGTTTATAGCCATAATCCCTCAGCAAAGTTTTATTATGGATGATATCTGATAAAGGTCTAGAGTTATGGCCCTTGAATGATAAAATATGCCAGATTTGACATTTTGTACACTAGCATCTTCATTCCTAAGTGTATAAACATAATGTCTGGGCTAAGTTTGGTTATGGCTGATTTGTCCCATGAGGAGTTATGTCCCTTGAATGATAAAAAAAATGTCAGATCCTACTGTATTTACATTTATGTACACTATAGAGGTTTTATTTTCCATTGAATTTTTTATGAACATTATCTAGATTAAGTTTGAATATGGGTTATGTTGGTCAAAAAACTTAATTGAACACTAGGTCAAATCATTGTGAAAAACTTGTGTACACACACTATAGAGGCTTTGTCAGATGTTTGATTGAACAATATCTAGGGCAAGTATGGATATGGGTCATGTTAGTTCAAAGATTATGTCACAAGGTGAAGCCTTTAGTGTACACACAAGATTTTTTTTTCAGTGTATGCTTGCAAGACTTTGTCAAAATGTTTTTGTTTTGTTTTTGACAATGTCTAGACCTTAAAGTTCAGATACTGGCCAGGTAGGGTAAAACTAGGTCTTTAGGTCAAATTTTAAAGAAAACCTGATGAAAACTACATAGGCTTCATTATGTTTCCCCTTGTATTTATATGAGGAAGACATTATTGTATTTGTCAGAGATGTTTCTCTGTCACACATTTTGTCTGGAAAAAAACTCCTCTTCTACTTATGCTATTGAAGTAAAGTCTCATTTATAGAAAGAACTTGATGAGAGGAAGTGTCATGCCCAAGGACCATAACTCAGGCATCAGTATTTTTGGAGTTATCCTCCTTTTTCACATTTCTTGTCCAGAAGATAACTCCTCTCCTTCTTATGCTTTTGAAGTCAAATTTCATTTATTGAAAGAACTTTATGAATGGAAGTGTCATGCACAAGGTCTATAACTCGTATATTTTTGTGTTATTCCCTTTATCACAATTTCATGTCCTTAAGACAACTCCTGTTATACCCAGGCTATTAAAATGAAATTTCATTTATGGAAAGAAGAGTCACACACAAGGTTATAACACTGGCCTCACTATTTTAGGATTTTTTTTTCTTGTCTGGAAAATAACTCCTTTTTTACTGATTCTTCATCTGTAAAAAGACTAATGCTGTTGAAATGAAACTTTATTAATTTGGGAAACCCAAATTTCATGTTTGACTTCAGCTACACGCTGCAAGATTTTGCATCACAGAATTTTGGGAAATGGGGGAAGACCTCAGTTTTCTATGAACTCAAACGTCTAGATTTCCATTAAATCTTTGTGAAATAACACCAGACAATAATTTAGTCTGCAGGTTTGAAACATTCACTATATTAACTTAGGTGAGCAATCAAGTGCCATCATAGCCCTCTTGTTTCTAAGTTAAAATCTATTAAGCATGATTATATAAGTGTATGCGTTAGTGTTCTTATTTCACTCTCTCATGGTTTTCTCTTTCATTTGCTTTATATTGCTTTTCTGTTTGTATTTATTAACTGTAAATTGTTTTAATAACAAACACTGCATATATGAAAATATAGTCTTAATTCTTTGCTTGTTTCCTGTTGTAGTGTTGTTGTTTTTTATCTTTTCATTGTTGTCTCATGGTGTACTTCTTTTCTTTTTGTCAAGCCACATGGGGAAACTTGATATGGTCGCAACAATGTCTGTTTGGTGTATGTGTTTTAATGTATAAATGCACCAGTTAATTTGGATTTGCTTGTCCAGGCTGTAACTTAGACATGGATTCCAGGATTTTAAATTAAAAAAAACTTGGCGGTTATGTTTGCCTCAATGAGATGAAGAGTAGCACACAAGAGTTGGTCCCTAGCTCCAATGTCAAGGTCATAATAAGAGACAAAAGGTCATGGTGCTGGATTTGCTTTTCCAGGCTGTAACTTAGACTTGGACCACAGGATTTGTAAATAACCTGTGAGTAATGCTTCCCTTGGGACTTCATAATGGTTTTCTCCAGTGCATTTCTTCCATCATTTTTTTCAATTGCTTCATTTTTACATTAAATAAAAAACAAATTCTGCTAAGACCTGACTTTGCAAAACATCTTCATTTCTTTCCATCACATTCTGTTTCATTTGACTAGACTGTATCCCATTTTATGTATGTCACACATTTTCTTATATATCACATTGCTATTACATTTTCTTAATCAATGAAGCTCCCTTATAATGTTTTATTTGGACTCCAAGTCTAGATACCACATTATATTGGACCACAATACGTACAGGATTCTGAAAATGCAAGTTAGCTGGATAGCTTAGTGGTAACACACCTAGCTTCTCACCAATATGTCCCGGGTTTGATTCCTTTTTTTTTATTTTATTAGCTCACCTGAGCACAACGTGCTCGAGGTGAGCTTTTGTGATCGCCCTTTGTCCGGCGTTCGTTCTCAACAATTTGGCTTGTTAATACTCTAGAGGCCATATTTTTTGGCCAATCTTCATGAAACTTTGTCAGAATGTTTGTCTCCATAAAATCTTGGACAAGTTCGAATTTGAGTCATGTGAGGTCAAAAAGTAGGTCACGAGGTCAAATCTAAAAACTTGTAACACTCTAAGGCACATTTTTGGCCAATCTTATGAAACTTGGTCAGAATGTTTGTTTCCATAAAATCTTGGACAAGTTCAAATTTGGGTCATGTGGGGTCAATAGTAGGTCATGAGGTCAAATCTTAAAAAACTTGTTAACACTCTATAGGCCACATTTTTGGCCCAATCTTTATGAAACTTGGTCAGAATGTTTGTTTCCATAAAATCTTGGACAGGTTTGAAATTGGGTCATGTGGGGTCAAAAAGTAGGTCATGAGGTCAAATCTTAGAAAAACCTTGTTAACACTCCAGAGGCCACATTTTTGGCTTAAACTTTATGAAACTTGGTCAGAATGTTTATTTCCATAAAATCTTGGACAGGTTCGAAATTGGGTCATGTGGGGTCAAAAAGTAGGTCAGTATGAAAAATCCAACATATGTTGCTCATTTATAATCAGGTGAGCGATTCAGGGCCATCATGGCCCTCTTGTTTTTCTTTTTCATTTGATTCCTGTTCAAGTATATAAGAGGGTACAGTGGTTGCCCGTCCAGACACGTAGGTTTTCTCTGGATTCACTTGTTTCCACCCACAAAAATGGCCATTATAAGTTGCGAGAAATTGTTTCATAATCTCTGTAAAAGAAATAAAATTTAAACTAAGTCATCTAAACAAGTCACAAAATATAGATTTGGTGTCTTATGCTGAACTATTATAAATTATATTGTGGTGGTGTTGGTGGTGGTGTTGTTGCATTATAACGGAGTACGGTATAATGGCTTTACACTGTATGTCCCATTACTTGTATATTGCACATTATTATATTGCTCATTTTCATATATATTTGCAGGGGTTGGATGCAGATCAGATGGACATGGAGGAGGTAAGTCTTTTTCAGTATTTGCAGTGGGTTTTCTCCTGCATTTCAGTCTTTTTCTTTTTTTTTCAGACCCATTACACTTCCCAGGATGCATTAGAATGTTTATGCTAAATAATTTTGATGTGCTGCTGTACTAACAAATCTTGTAAATTGCATGAAATATGTTTTTTTTCTCCCTTTCATAATTAAAGAAGCTTGTTCACAAAATGATGATTGGTAGAAATAAAAAAATAATAAAAAATAGAATCTCTACTCTCCCTCAATTTATTTTGGTGAAGTCTTTATTTACTGACAAATAAACTCTGCAAGTGTAGGTCACATTACACAGTAAAACACGATTTTCATAAATGCAACTTTGGTGAAATTGGTTAATATAGAATACGGTATACCCAAGCACCATGTGGCACCATTTCAGGGTAGCTAAGCGATTTCATAAGTTGAAACCATAAAGTTAGAACTTGTGTGAAAAGTGAATGTGATCAGTGTCGGCAATAGAAAATCTGAGTATAGGTTTTATAATTCTAAATTTAGTTTCATTACCGTCTGTGATGGTTTTGCCTGTGTTGGGGAAACCACCCAGTTTTTATTCCCCCCATCAAAAAAAGAGGGGGGAAATAGTCTTTGTCCGTCTGTCCGCGCATCAATCCGTCTCAAAACTTAGTCACATGCATAACTCTAAAAGTATTGGTACTACAGACTTGAAACTTCATGGATATATTATTCAGGACACGAACATGTGTGCCTGTGTATTTTCATTGTATCATCATTGCATTTA
Source organism: Solen grandis (assembly GCA_021229015.1). Lineage (NCBI taxonomy): Eukaryota > Metazoa > Mollusca > Bivalvia > Adapedonta > Solenidae > Solen > Solen grandis. Next base: position 30,012,073 of record CM037787.1, on the reverse strand, counting down.
ACAGAGTTATGGGCCTTAAATTAGTGAAAATATGGAATTTTGTTTGTGTCGCACGTAACTTCAAAGTATTTGTACTACAAACTTGAAACTTCACGGATATATTATTCAGGACATGATCTTGTGCACCGAGGTATTTTTGTAGAATCAACATTGCTGTTGACAGAGTTTTGGGCCTTGAATTTGCGAAAATATGGAATTTTAAGTTTGTGACACACATAACTCAACTTGTATTTGTACTACAGACTTGAAATTCATGGATGTATTATTCAGGGTATCAACCTGTGCACCTAGGTATTTTCATCTTAACACCATTACCACTGACAGAGTTACGGAGCTTGAATTGATGAAAATATGGAACTGTAAGTGTCGACCCTGCAAAAAAGAGAACACATAGATTTGCCATTGACATTTTGTTTTCCTTTTTTTACATCTGGCAAGTGAGATGTGTTTTTTATCATTCCTCATGTGTACTATGGTATAACTAGTTATTTTTGCTGCAGTGTCATATTTGTAGAATTTAGAAGACCCTATCAGACTGCAAATATCAAATGTGCAAATTTGCTCCTAGAGCAGTCATGCAAAATAATCTGGTCAGTCCCTGCTTGTTTAATCTCAAACATGTCAAAAACCTACCTGCTCCCCATGAACATCTCAGTTTCTCACACCTTCACACACATTTTATATGCAAAACTGCAAAAATATCATCTGCCAAAAAAAGGTAATTAAAAAATATAAGAATAATCTGACTTTATCTTTTATTTAATTGTAACAGTATTCTGTACATATTTTTACCCTTGTAATTTACAAAGTGAAAGGTGGGGGCATCTGTGTCCTGTGGACACATTTCTAGTTTACAATCACGGATTGGGTGACCATGCATCTGTAGATGGTTACATTGATAGACGTAATAACACACATATAGTTAATAATACAAAATATTAGCTAATGACTGTCCATCTGTGAACAAGCTGATTTAAGGCTATTTCAAGCTATTTTGCAGTTTGTCCTACTTGATTGTCCAATGAAATGCTTGTATTTCGTTCAAAATTAAAAAAATATATTGCATAAAATGGACCGTGATATCTTGATATGGAGAAAATATGGTACCTATGTGACCAAAGATCAATATGGGCAGAGCTTGATGGAATGGCTAATGATTACATCATAATTTGTTAGCTAAAATTATAAATGTACCAAGTAACATTGACTCTGAACCAATACTTAAAGCATCACATGTGTGCTGGTTCCATAATGCGAGGTTAAAGGGAAAGCTTTGTGGCATATGTGACAAATTTTTATAGTTTATATTTTAAATTATAAATGGATTTATCACAGTGCTCCGCTTCGTGTCATTTGCAATAAATACCATAGAATTTAAAATATAAATAATAACTAACACATGTAATGAATGTCTTTTTTGCTTATACAGGATAGAAAAGTGCAACAAAAACATGTTTCTTCAACTTTTTCATTTCAGCTGTATACCTTCCTTGGGTCTTTTTCATTTTCCTTTAGTTTTTATACACCCCCCCCCCCCCCTCCCCCGGATTCAGCTTGTCTGTCTGGCCGGCCATCCATCCGTCTGTCGGTTTCTTTGTCCGGGCCGCAACTCAAAAAGTATAAGAGGCATCAAGATGAAACTTCATATGTGGAAAGATCTCATTGAGGGGGAGTGCAGTGACCAAATCTATGTTGCATAATTCTGTGTTTATTGCCCTTTGAAAATTTTCATACTTAATTTTTGTCCGGACCATAACTCAAAAAGGATAAAAGGTTTCAAGATGAAACTTCATATGTGGATAGATCTCATTTAAGGAAAGTGCAGTGCCCAAGAACTGAAACTCTCATTTGTCTCATTTAAAAATGCCTGTGACAAAGCGGAATGTGGGGGGTATTTGCACCATGACAATGGCAGCTCTAGTTTCTTAGTTACCAAATCATTTACAAAGCAGGTAATATTTAACCCCCGCATTTCCCTTCTCATATAGACTCACTTTCTTGAACGCTACCCCCAAGTTACGGTACCACATAAAGCCTGATCTGCAGAAAACCACAGTTAAACCTTACCAAACTTAATTATAAAGTCCTCATTTCAAGACCACTGAGGAGCAGCGAACAGCATAAAACCTGATCAGCCTGCGAGTTACTCGCAGGCTGATCTGGTTTTATGCTGTTCGCATAGGTCTTTTCATGGTTTCCTCTATGAGGGAAAGGGTTAATAATGCTACCCTTAGCACATATTGCTCTGAAATTTCCTTGTATGTAATATATTTCTTTGAAATATAAAATAAAAAAATTCAAAATATTTCAGGTTTGTGTCAGTGAAGATGAAAAGCAAAATCAGAAACCGGTGAGATTTTTTTTCCATAAAATTCTTTTAAGATACGAAATTCATTTGAATTCCATCAATTTATTGGTAAATTAAGTTTAAATATATTTATTTTATTATACCACCCTCAACAAAGTTGAATCAGCTGCTCCTTTGGTCTGTCTGTATACACAATTTTGTCCACTCTTACGCTTGTCAGATCCTGACACATTCCCTCCTACACTCACATTACGTGAAGTTTGGCAACAGTTGTTGATAATGTCTGATTAATTATGATAAGACCAATCAGCAGACAAGTGCAGATAACTGTGTCAATGATTTTGCATAAATTACAGCCCTTTTTCTGTGTCAAAGCAGTGTATAGGGGTATTAATCACCTTAACTGATAATTTTGGTCTTAAGTCTAATGTAAAATCATTTAAAATGTTTTGGTAAGAAAATGAATTAATACCATGCTTTCAGTGAAAAGACTGAGAAATATTTGTTATTAATAAATCATATCTTTAACCATAGAATTTCCAATTTAGAAAAAGCTTCTTGCAAGCCATTTTTAAAGTAATATCGGGTTGACTGAGCCATATTAAAAACATCAATTTAAAAAAAAAAAAATGTCAAAAATTGATATAAAATGATGTCATGTTTAATATGTTTCTAATATGTAATTTCAAAGAAACTACAGAAATAAAGAGAAAGACTCAGTCATGGCTTGTGGTCTTAGAAAATGTATATTATATATATATATATCGTAGATATTGTTTCATGTGACCTTGCCTAAAAAGAAAATATCTTTCAAAACTTCAGCAAATATCCTCTGTATTTTGAATTATTTTCCAACAGTTTGGGAGGCAGTTCAGTGGTGACAGCGGAGTGATCACAAGTCCTTCATCCCCAACATCTCCTGGTTTCTATAACAACGGTTTCTTGGAACCAGAAAGTAAGCAGGATCTCAAACCTCCATCTAATGACTATGTCAGTGCTTTTACTATGCCTAAAGACCAGCAGGTTGCTACAATTGCTTTTGACCAGAGTGCACCAATGGAAAAAACATCTACTCAGAATGGTTTAATCCTTCAACAAACTGAGTCAGGATATACCAAGATATTGATGTCTCACCCTGATAATGGAAATCCATCCATGAAAGAGTTACCAAATAGTGACTTTAAAAGAACAACACTTGAGCATGGGAATGATATATCTGGTGCAATGTTTGAAGAAGGTTTTAATGATGCTGGAAATAGCAGGGGCAGAAATGATGATAAGACTGATATTGATATAGACCTTAGTAAGCTCAAAGTTAATGATGACTATGTAGCACCTCCAGGGTTAGATTTAGGTCATTTAAATGCTTATTTGAAGGCACTTGTAAAAGGAGAAGCACATGAAAGAGATATAATGGAAGGGGTAATAGATAATAATGATGATTCCAAAATACATGGTTCGATTGCAAACAGGATGAAAATTGAAGCTCTTGAAACTGACATTGAGTATAAACTTGAAGAGAATATCCAGAACAAAGTAGATGATACAATTGATAAGAATGATCATAGTGTAGTCTCACCTAAAAACATAGAAACCATTCCACCAGATGGCTATGTTGATCATAGTGTGGTCTCCTCTGACAAAACTAAAACCATGCCTTCTGATGGAGATGTTGATCATAGTGTGGTCTCCCCTGACAAAACTCAAACCATGCCTTCTGATGGAGATGTTGATCATAGTGTGGTCTCCCCTGACAAAACTCAAACCATGCCTTCTGACGGCTATGTTGATCATAGTGTGGTCTCCCCTGACAAAACTCAAACCATGCCTTCTGACAGAGATGTTGATCATAGTGTGGTCTCCCCTGACAAAACTCAAACCATGCCTTCTGACAGAGATGTTGATCATAGTGTGGTCTCCCCTGACAAAACTCAAACCATGCCTTCTGATGGCTATGTTGATCATAGTGTGGTCTCCCCTGACAAAACTCAAACCATGCCTTCTGACGGCTATGTTGATCATAGTGTGGTCTCCCCTGACAAAACTCAAACCATGCCATCTGACAGAGATGTTGATCATAGTGTGGTCTCCCCTGACAAAACTAAAACCATGCCTTCTGACGACGATGTTGATCATAGTGTGGTCTCCCCTGACAAAACTCAAACCATGCCTTCTGACAGAGATGTTGATCATAGTGTGGTCTCCCCTGACAAAACTAAAACCATGCCTTCTGACGGAGATGTTGATCATAGTGTGGTCTCCCCTGACAAAACTCAAACCATGCCTTCTGACGACGATGTTGATCATAGTGTGGTCTCCCCTGACAAAACTCAAACCATGCCTTCTGATGGAGATGTTGATCATAGTGTGGTCTCCCCTGACAAAACTCAAACCATGCCATCTGATGGCTTTGTTGGTCTTCAAGGGGTCTCCTTTGGCAACACTTAAACCATTCCACCAGATAGCTATCTTGATCGCGATTTTAGTGTTGTCACCCCTGACAACATACAAAAACATGCCATCTAATGGTTTTGCTTATTATGAAGTTGTCTCCCCTGGCAGTACTAAAGCCATTTCCATCTGATGGTTTTCTTGATTATACAGTCACAGAAATAAAACCGTAAACAATTGTGTTACCCATGAAGTTAAATCAACATGTCACTTAACAGACATGATTCAAAATAGCACCCTTACACACACACAGGTGTTGAGAGCTAAAAGAAAATGATTGTATAAAAATAGTATCTTCGCTCACGCGATATATAAAGGCAGTTTATAAATATGACTTAGGTTGGTGACATGAGCATGCTTAGATATTGCTAAATGTGTTTTTATCATTGTTGACACATTATTCATTAATTTCTAAGTGCTATCGTAGATTAAGCATGTAAATAAGAATTTAATATCCTACTTTCTCTTACACCTAATTAAGCATTTTCGGAAAATGTAATTTTACAGATGTGAATTTTTATCACAAAAAGTCACATAAAATGCCAAAATACATGTCAGTGCCATCATTAATTGATATTACTAGCTAAACGACTGTTGAGAATGACTTAATAGTGTATTAATTCATTTTATTTGCAATACTTATACATATAAGTGGCAGCCATGCATTACCCATAATCCTTTGAACGCTTTTACAAAGGTCAAACAAACCAGTGTTGCCACATTGCAGTTCCCAACTTTATTTTTACATCAACAGATAATTAGTGCACAAGCTATATTTATACCCCCGAAACAAAGTTTGGGGGGGTATATAGGAGTCACCCGGTGGTCGGTCGGTCGGTCGGTCGGTCGGTCCAGCGGTCCGTTGCATTTTCCTTGTTCGGAGCATAACTTGAAAACCACAAGTTGGAATTCAATAAATTAAAAAAAATTTTTTAAAATTTATGGTCAACCACAATATGAGGAAGTGCAGTGCACAAGAACCATAACTCTATCAAGAGTAATTACAGAGTTATTGCCCTTTGTATTTTTTCCTTGTCCGGAGTATAACTTGAAAACCACAAGTTGGAATTCAATACAATTTCATACAATGGTCAAGCACAATGAGAGGAAGTGCAGTGCACAAGAACCATAACTCTATCTAGAGTAATTACAGAGTTATTGCCCTTAGTTACTTTTCCTTGTCCAGAGTATAACTTGTAAACTACTGGTTGGATTTCAAAACAATTTCATACAATGGTCAACCACAATATGAGGAAGTGCAGTGCACAAGAACCATAACTCTATCTAGAGTAATTACAGAGTTATTTCCCTTTGTTACTTTTCCTTGTTTTTCTTGTCCTGAACATAACTCGAATATTATACATGGTATATACTTGAAACTTAAAATGTAAACAGATGGCGACTAGGAGAAGTGCAGTGTCCAAGAACTGTAACCTTATATTTTTAAACTACTGTGACAAACAACCATTATTGACTCTCTATCAACTTTAAATAAAAACTTTACTTACTTATTACTATCACAACCAATATACTATGTATACAGGTTCTTATCTATGCTCTGCCTGAAGTCTGGCTTCTCCTGCATTAAAGTATTTTGCGGGGGTATTAATCACCTTCAGTGATAGCTCTAGTCTAAAATTATAATAATTGAATAGTTATGTGAAAATTATGTCTTATAATACAATGTTATTTAATTGTCAGTTTAGATAACATGAGATTTCGAAGGCCCACAATGTATGTGAACAATCGCAATAAAAATTCAGCCGATTAAACCAGTGAGGGCATGTAGCAAAATGTACAAATTATAGATGCTTGTATGTTTTGAAGATCAAAATGTAGGTCAAACCACTAAGGTCTACCTAATTTAATCTACATGGCAACTTAGCTATTTTTTTCTATAATAATTTTTGGCACAAATGTCAAGCTCAGTGAGACAAAGTGTCATGCACAAGAACCAGATTCATAGCTCAAAGGTCAAGGTCACAGATGGAGGTCAAAGTTCAAAAGCATGTACTTTTTTGCTTGTCCAGGCTGTAACTTCATCATGAATGGAAGGATTTTCAAATAATTTGGCACAAATGTCAAGCTCAGTGAGACAGAGTGTCATGCACAAGAAACAGATTCGTAGCTCAAAGGTCAAGGTCATACTTAAAAGTCAAATGTTAAAAAAATGGTCTAAAACAGCTAATCTGCACCATTACTCTTTCATAATTGGGGGGAGGGGATCCTCAAATAACTTGACGCAAATGTCACACTAAGTAAAATGTTGTGTCATGCACAAGAACCAGAATCATAGTTCAAAGTTCAAGGTCATACTTTGAGGTCAAAGGTCAAAAATGAGTTCAATTTTGCATGTCCGTGCTGTTTCTCTCCCATGGATTGAGGGATGACACAAATGCCAAGCTAAGTGAGACAGTGTGTCGTGCACAATGTTCAAGTTATACATAGAGGACAAAGGTCATGGAGTTGGATTTGCTTGTCCAGGTTGTAACTTTGACATGGATTGCAGCATCTTCAAACAGCTTGGCAGTTATGTTAACCTCAATGAAGCGTAGTGACGTGCAGAAGAGTTTGGTCCCTAGCTCAAAGGTCTAGGTCACACTATGAGGTCAAAGGTCGTGGAGTTGGATTTGCTTTCCTGGCTGTAACTTAGACATAGATCACAGGGGTTTCAAATAACTTTGTAGTTATGGTAACTTCAATTAGACCTAGAGTTAGGCACAAGAGTTTTGCCCCTAGCTCAAAGGTCAAGGTCACACCTAGAAGTAAAATGTCATGGAGTTGGATTTGCCTGTCTGGGCTGTAACTTAGACATGGATTTTTAAATAACTTGGCACTTATGTTAACCTCAATGAGATGGAGTGTCAAGCACAAGAGTTAGGTCCACAGCTCCAAGGTCAAGGTCGCACATATAGATTAAAGGACATTTGCTTGTCTGGGCTGTAACTTAGACGTTGATGGCAGGATTTCCAAATAAACTTGCAGTTATGGTTACCTCAATTGGACAGATTGTCATGTACAAGAGTTGTGACCCTAGCTCAAAGGTCAAGGTCATACTTAGAGGTCAAAGGTCATTTGCTTGTCTGTAACCTAGACATGGATAGAAGGATTTTCAAATAAGTTGGCAGTAATGTTTGCCTAAATGATCAGAAGTGTTAAGCACAAGAGTTGGGTCCATAGTTTCAAGGTCAAGGTCATATTTAGAAGTGAAGGTCATCATACTGGATTTGCATTTTTGGGCTGTTCTTTTTCTCTGGATCAGAGGATTCTCAAATGATTTGGCAGTAAGTTTTGCCTCAATGAGATGATGTATCACAGGAAAGGGTTGGGTCCCTAGCTCCATGATCAGGGTCACATTAGAGGTGAAAGGGGCACCTTAGGCCGCGGGCTCGATATGTTGCCCTTGGACATCTATCTCATATGTGAAATATATCATTTTACCCAGATAAATGCACTCCACCTAAATGAATCCTCCAAAATCTCATGGAAAGAATCCTGTTGCTTGGAAAATGTACCCTGGCAGAAAATAATGCATTAATAAATAGATGTGTTTTCTTTTTGTTGTTTGGAAAGAAGGGTAGTAAAACTAAATACCTTGAATTGTGGACTTTATTTTAGAGTGAAAGTAAGATCCAAAGGGGGTTTTATCATGATGTTAATACATGTAGTATGTATATGGTTACATCTACATCCCTTTTTTATATTTTCATATCACTTTAAGTGTCACATCACAATCTGCAAATTACTTTACCTGTTTATTATAAATCTATCTTTTGATATATATTTTATCATGTTTGAACAAAACCTCCATCACAACATTATATTGTATGAATGTATGAATTATTGTTGATAATTTTTATGGAAATTATTAGAATTACTATGTACTTTAAAGCATATCATTTCAGCAGGTATGGACCTTTTCCATGTATACACATATTCATATGAGATGATCAGATTATCCATTCATGACACTGAAATATCATGTGACTAGTGTTTGACCCAGTTTATTCAAGAAATAAACTGTATTTGTTTATGATATTGTTGACCTAGTCATAAATGAAGAATAATTACCTATAAATGAATAGAGCAGGGACTTACAGCTTTATATGGAAAGGTCCATTCAGCAGAAGCTACATGTCCCTTTTACATGCCTCTTTTAATATTAAAGAAAAGCCAAATTTCACATTGTTTGCACTCTAGCATCTTCATTTCTTCAGTAATCATCTTCAAACTTTAGAACAATGTTTATAGCCATATTCTTTCGGCCATGTTCCATTATGGCTGATATTGGCTTATTAGGTCAGGAGTTATGCCCCTTTTAATGTTTAAATTTGTGTGTTCAAAGCCAAAATTTCTCAGTCAAGTTTGACTTCAAATTTCTACCACAGGCACTGTTTAGTTCATAGAGTTATAAATGATCTCATGGATTATGTATTCAGTACAACTATGCCATAATTTATTAACTTGTACAGACAAGGAAGGCAGTTTTTTTCAGGTGAGCGTCATTAGGGCCATCTTGACCCTCTTGTTTTTTGGGGGTTTTTTGCATATAAGAAGGTTGCTCAAAAATAAATAGAACTGCAGCGATACCGTTCACATTTTTTAATTTACCTACATGATTTTACAAGTAATATACAGCAAAACTTATCATCTACATACAGAGAATATATCAATAACGTATGATAACAACTAAAAAATCTATGACAATTAAAAATAACCAAGGTTCTGCAACCCGACACACGAAAAAATATAACGACGTCACATGCAGCTATACACACATAACTAACTCTTCCCTGTTTAGTATCTCGTCCTCGTCGTATTTAAATCTTTTGTACCAAATAAAAACGAGTGGTCTGCGCACACTATTCTCAACCTTTGTTTCCTTGATTTTTCAGACGATTAAGAAAGATTATCGCCTTATATGCTGACAAAATTTGACAGATGCGCGAATTTTTAACTTTTCATTTGACGGAATGTTTGCACATTTAACGTTATCACCAGTATTATTCAAATCTTGTTAATTTGGCATCTAACATCTAAATGATGTCAAATCTGTACATTACATCACTTATATATACATGTATAATGAAACATGTTGGCGGAATATGAATTAAAGTAAACGACAAATAATGAATAAATTAGGAGAAAAATGGCGCTTGAACAGCTGACTTGATGCTCTGCGCTGGGTGCATGTTACCATGGTTATTCAATTGTAAAATGCACATGCGTATAATCAAAAAATATAATAGAATTATGACAGAAAAGTAGAAAACATTTTCCAATTGCCGTACATATGATAATATCTAAAATCTAACGGAAAAAGAAGATGCAAGACCCTTTAACTTTTAATTTTCACCATTCCGATTAATACCTTACACGAAACGAAACATAAGATACTTTGAATGGAAACTTAGGAAAGCATAAGCATTCATATTTAATTCATCAGTATTTAAAACATTATCTGATACACTCTTGCCCTATATATTGCTTATTCTGACTCTAAGTTAAACTTATATCTAAGAAAGTCACTAATAAATGATACTTTTTCTTCTTTCTTTAACAAATCCAAATTGTCCTGAATTGAGAATTTTATTGACAATATAATGCTTATCATGCTTCTTTTCTGAGTATCAAACTTAAAATTACTTCTATATTTCCAGCTTAATCTAAACTTATTTATTTTACGTCAATTGGGAAACAAGTTCTTACAACTTATACTAATCCTCTCGACGGTTCCTGGGTTGGACCAGTACTTTGCGCCTGGGAAGGTCATGAATAATTCTTGCCTCCAACGAGGTTCGAACCCACAACCCTCGGATCCGTAATCGGATACGTTACCACTGGACCACGGCGCCAAAAAAGCTTGACAATTTTACTTCAAAGATAATCATATAACATACGTGCATAAGTTTAAAAAAATCAAAAACTGATATTTTCAAAAGTAATTTCGTGGTATTCCTTTTTACATGCTTCAAATACAAACTTTAAACTTTTTCCAACAAATAATAAAATAAGTTTCACAAACAGACTTAACAGAAAGATTCATCACGTTTGTGTTCAGTACACACGATGTTATTCAAAAATTTCCATTGAAATTGTTTGGCTTTGACAGAAGATGGAGAGTGTTTGATATTTAGCCATATCTTCGCCTATAAGTTTTGATCTAGTTCTTTACCTATTTGTACTTCCCATTTAATTTCAGACTTTGATTTTTCTAACACTGTAGAGTCATACAAAGTTTGCCATGATCTTAATTAAAATTATCAGTGCAAAGTTTAAACATGAATTCTATGTTGTTAATTTACTTTTTTGGTGTAAATAATTTTTTTGAATTTTATTGTTATTTTTAGCTTGACTATTCGAAGAATATGAGAGCTATTGTAGTCGCCCTTGCGTCGGTTTTGGCATCGGCGTTGGCGTTGCAGCTTTTGGTTAAAGTTTTGCATGCAAGTAACTATCAATCTTATATCTCAATAACCATTTATGGTATTGACTTGAAAGTTTATAAATATGTTCAGGGGCATCAGACAACCAAGGTAGATAACTCTTGACTGAATTCAATATGAATTATGGCCCCTTTTTAACTAGAAATTTTGGTTAAAGTTTTGCATGCAATAGAAAATTTGGTTAAAGTTTTGCGTGCAAGTTACTATCTAGTTTGTATCTCAATAACCATTCATGGTATTGACTTGAAAGTTTATGAATATGTTAAGGGGCATCAGTCAACCAAGAAAGATAACTCTTGATGGAATATATTACAAATTATGGCCCTTTTTTAACTTAGAAATTTTGGTAAAAGTTTTGCATGCAAGATTATAACTCTCATGCTTATATCTCAGTATCCAGGCATTGGATTGATTTGAAACATCTTTAATATGTTTAGGGGTATCATACTTTCATGGTAGATAACTCTTGATTGAATATGTTACAAATTATTGCCCTTTTTAACTTAAGAAATTTTGGTTAAAGTTTTGCATGCAAGGTACTTTCATGCTAATATCTCAGTATTCAGTCATGGGATTGATTTTAAACATCTTTAATATGTTTAGGTGTATCATACTATCAAGGTAGATAACTTTTGATGGAATATATTACAAGTTATGGCCCGTATTTAAACTTAGAAATTTTGGGTAAAGTTTTGCATGCAAGGTACTTTCATGCTTATATCTCAAGAGTCCAGGCATAAGGGGTATCAGACTATCAAGGTATATCATTTTTGACTATTATTATGTACAGGGTATGTGAAGGGCAAGAATTCAAATAGGTTTCATTTGATTTACCAACAAGCATTTTGAATAGTCGAGCGTACTGTCCTCTGACAGCTCTTGTTTGTTGTTGTTTTTCTTGTTGTTGTTTTTTTTTTGGGGGGGTGCTTTTTTTTGTACAATTTTATTTTCATATGCTGAATGTCAGAATTTAAATTAACCTGAAACAATGACTTGCTGTATGTTACCACATAAATCAAGGAGTCAAGGCTCATTGAGGGTGTTTTGACACTCTGCTTGTGTTAGTTTTCTGATACAGTACATTTGCTATATTCCGAGAGCTGAGAAAGTGTAAAATGAAATGCTTCCTTTAAGAAAAATAAGGTAAAAATTGAAAAAAGTCATAAATAAAAAAAAAAGTTTAGCCAACCTACCAATCCTATATTTTTTCAGAGATATTAGTGAAAACAACATCTAATTTTATTTCACATTAACAGTATTTTCATACCCCCTGCTTCACAAAATTGAGGGTTACACAGAATCACAGCGACAGTCTTCGTAGCGCAGGTGGTTAGGTATCTCGTTTGCTAAACTGAAAAGCCCGAGATCGAGTCCCACTGATGGCACTACTTTTTATTTTAAGTTTTGCTTGTATTACATATTTTCCCTTTCTTTCTTCTTTTGTTTTACTGGCTAGTATATTGCATTTCCTAAATTTTGTGACAAATGTTTTCTAGCATTTTTTTAAAATCACAGACCATTTAAAACTTGCTAGCATTATATCAAATATAGTGTAATACTTTTACTCATTATGTATTATTATGATTTTGGTTTGTACCAGTCGCAAGACAGTCACAAGAGCTCACAGCAATGTTTGGTCAGTACCCGATTTTCACATTTTATATTGTTTAGTAAAATTATTTGTTATTATGAGAGAAGCTATTGGCTATCTCAAGACACTCCAAGTCTTAGGATTATAAAATACATGAACTGGGAACCAGGTCTGTATTTCATTGAAAAACCTCTTAACTTTCATATCTTTGTTAAAGATATTTCTTGTTTATATTGTAACTTATTACATAATGAGTGTGATTCTAGCTGTCTATAAGATAAAAAAAAGAAATACAAGGCCTGCAATGTGATGTACATTTTTCAAAGTGTAAGATGTGATGTAATAAATGTAATGCTCATGTTTGTGTTGCCTTCATAATTTATTACTGATTGTTGTCACGCCACACCATACTTAGTAACCATCATCAGCATCATCATCATCAGCAGCAGCTCATTCATCATTAGCCTGGCTGTTGTGAGGATGAATGTGGCTGTGCCTGGCATCATGCCAGTTGCAGGGTAATAGTTTTCCAGATTATTTTCGACCTCCATATAGGACATTTTTCCAAAGGGGCCCTGATGGCCTTTTGGCCTTGCTTCACCTGGTCCCCCAGATTAATTTTCAGGAGTTTCAGTTTTTCAAACTTTTATCCCTGCACTTGTCTATGGTATGATATCACAGTAAGGAAGCATTATATGTGTATCTGTCATTATATGTGTATCTGTCATTATATGTGTATCTGTCTGATATATAAACAAAATGCCTTTAATTGATGGAAAAACTGTTGGTGAGATGTTAAGTCACAATACAAACAACCATTCATCATCAACAACAAAATCAGTGCACCTACCACCACACAAATATTAACAAGTATTTGTATATCTAAGGAATTATGGGTCCAGTTTAAACCATTGTGTACCATAATAAAATCAGATCAAACTGTAAGTAATATTTAATATAAACTAATTTCTTTATATCATTTTGAAAACAAGATTATATAACTATGTCATTACTTTACAGATTATAATGTGGGGCCCAGTTAATAGATTCCCAAGTTCTATAAACTTAGATTAAGACTCATGAAATGCAAATATTTGATTTTTTAATTATCAGTGAAATCAGTAAACAGAATTATATGTCTTGATAATTTAACTACCATGCTAAATTTCTTTATTGGATTTCTTCATTTTGGACTATACCTTCTATAGTTGTTTATCTACACCTTCCATAGTTGTTTATGGGGGTGCTTGCTGAAAATCTATTAACTGAATAGCAAACAGTGCAGACCATAATCAAACTGCACAGATGTGCAGGCTGAATTTGGTTTGCACCAGTCGCAAGAGCTCACAGCAATGTAATGGTCAGTGTCCAATTTTCACATTTTATATTGTTTAGTAAAATTATTTGTTATTATGAGAGAAGCTATTGGCTATCTCAAGACACTCCAAGTCTTAAGATTATAAAATACATGAACTGGAAACCAGGTCTGTATTTCATTGAAAAACCTCAGAGATTTTCTTAAATTAAATAATCACAATTTCTTTACCACCACAAGTATGGAAATTTGAAGAAAGTAAGTACCTATCCTTTAAGAACATGCTATAGATACATGTATATCTAGTATTTTTCTAGTCATAATTCATTTCTACAAAATTCCATATTTGTGAAATTAATTATTTTAACTAGAATTTCCTTATTTATTGACCTAAAGGGTAGAAACAAGTCCAAATTGGGGTTTCCATGGTAATCAGCTGATCAGCCAAGATTATCAGATTTTATACTTGTACCATAAGTAATTTCCTTGGTAGCTTTTAAGTGGGTTAAATAAATGAAAATGTTAAAAATATTGTCAGTCATCATTAACAAGTTCTAATTTTCATGTTAAAGTAGAACACAAGGGTCTGCAATCTTTCTTTTCAATTTTTCATTGATTGACATTTTCTCCCAGTAATTATTTTTTTTATTATGCCCCCCCCCCCCCCACCAAAATGGAGGTGGGGAGCATATAGATTTGCCTTTGTACGTCTGTACATCTGTCCATCCATCCAAAAACATGCATAACTCCAAAAGTATTTGTGCTACAGACTTGAAACTTCATGGATATCTTATTCAGGACATGAACTTGCGCACCTTGGTATTTTCATCAAACCAGCGTTGAATTTGACAGGGTTATGGGTCTTTGTTTTTCAAAATATGAAATTTTATGCTTGTGACGCATGTAACCTTGAATGTATTTGTACAACAGACTTGAAACTTCATTGATCAAGGGCGGATTAAGAGGGGGCGGAAGGGGCGTATGCGCCCCCGCCCCCCCTAAAATCGACCAAGGTGGTTTTTTAGCTCACCTGAGCACTTGTGCTCAGGTGAGCTTTTGTGATCGCCTTTTGTCCGTCGTCAGTCGTCTTGTCGTCAACAATTGCTTGTGAACACGCTAGAGGCCACAGTTTTGGCCCAATCTTCATGAAACTTGGTCAGGATGTTTGTGTACATGATATCTCGGATGAGTTCGAAATTGGGTCATGTGGGGTCAAAATCTAGGTCACTAGGTCAAATCTTAGAAAAACCTTGTGAACACTCTAGAGGCCACAAATTTGGCCCAATCTTCATGAAACTTGGTCAGGATGTTTGTCTACATTTTAAACTCGGATGAGTTTAAAATTGGGTCATGTGGGGTCAAAAACTAGGTCACCAGGTCAAATCTTAGAAAAACCTTGTGAACATTCTACAGGCCATAGTTTTGGCCCAATCTTCATAAAATTTGGTGAGGATGTTTGTCTACATGATATCTCAGATGAGTTCGAAATTGGGTCACATGGGGTCAAAAACTAGGTCACCAGGGAAAATCTTAGAAAAACCTTGTGAACACTCTAGAGGCCACAGTTTTAGCCAATCTTCATGAAAAATGGTCTCGGTGTTTGTCTACATGATTTCTTGGATGAGTTCGAAAATGGGTAATGTGGGGTCAAAAACTAGGTCACCAGGTCAAATCTAAGAAAAACCTTGTGAACTCTTTAGAGACCACAGTTTTAGCCCAATCTTCATAAATTTTGGTCAGGATGTTTGTCTAATTGATATATTGGATGAGTTCGAAAATGAGTCACATGAGGTCAAAAACTAGATCACTAGGTCAAATCTTAGAAAAATCTTGTGAACACTCTAGAGGCCTACATTTTTGTCCCAGTCGTCATTAAACTTGATATGAATGATGACTGCATGAATTCCCAGTTGAGTGCAAATTCAGGTAGGATCAATAAGTAGGTCACTTAGTCAAATGTTAGAAAAACACTTTAGATATTATGCCTAACACAGCCATCTTACTCAGGTGAGCAACACAGGGCCATCTTGGCCCTCTTGTTTCACTTTATTAACACTTTCCCTGCCTAAAAACGTAAATCGACGGCACCAATGATGTGATAAAAAACTCATTTTATTTATAGAGTTATAATGGGCACGCATGATAATCAGGTAATTTACTAGTGCTACATCTGAGAATATATTTTAAAGCAAAAGCAAATACAGTCATTTTCTTTTCTTTCGCACTTGTCGAAAAAAACAAAAAACATCTCAAATCTGTCTGAGACAAGCTAGTATTACTGAATGGATCCAGCCTTTTCCGCTTCGATGGAGTGAACAATTTTCAATGTATCGACTGCTACTCTTGTTTAAATGGCAGAAAGGTGCCAAACCAGCAAAATGAAACTGATACGAGAAAACTTAAGTAAATCAAGAGGGCCAAGATGGCCCTGTGTCGCTCACTTGAGTAAGATGGCTGTGTTAGGCATAATGACAAAAAATCTGACATCTAAAGTGTTTTTCTAACATTTGACTAAGTGACCTACATATTGATCCTACCTGAATTTGCACTCAACTGGGAATTCATGCAGTCATCATTCATATCAAGTTTAATGACGACTGGGACAAAAATGTAGGCCTCTAGAGTGTTCACAAGATTTTTCTAAGATTTGACCTAGTGATCTAGTTTTTGACCTCATGTGACTCATTTTCGAACTCATCCAATATATCAATTAGACAAACATCCTGACCAAAATTTATGAAGATTGGGCTAAAACTGTGGTCTCTAAAGAGTTCACAAGGTTTTTCTTAGATTTGACCTGGTGACCTAGTTTTTGACCCCACATTACCCATTTTCGAACTCATCCAAGAAATCATGTAGACAAACACCGAGACCATTTTTCATGAAGATTGGCTAAAACTGTGGCCTCTAGAGTGTTCACAAGGTTTTTCTAAGATTTTCCCTGGTGACCTAGATTTTGACCCCATGTGACCCAATTTCGAACTCATCTGAGATATCATGTAGGCAAACATCCTCACCAAATTTTATGAAGATTGGGCCAAAACTATGGCCTGTAGAATGTTCACAAGGTTTTTCTAAGATTTGACCTGGTGACCTAGTTTTTGACCCCACATGACCCAATTTTAAACTCATCCGAGTTTAAAATGTAGACAAACATCCTGACCAAGTTTCATGAAGACTGGGACAAAATTGTGGCCTGTAGAGTGTTCACAAGGTTTTTCAAGGATTTGACCTAGTGACCTAGTTTTTGACCCCACATGGCCCAATTTCGAACTCATCTGAGATATCATATAGACAAACATCCTGATTAAGTTTCATGAAGATTGGGCCAAATTTGTGGCCTCTAGAGTGTTCACAAGGTTTTTCTAAGATTTGACCTAGTGACCTAGATTTTGACCCCACATGACCCAATTTCGAACTCATCCGAGATATCATGTACACAAACATCCTGACCAAGTTTCATGAAGATTGGGCCAAAACTGTGGCCTCTAGCGTGTTCACAAGCAATTGTTGACGACAAGACGACTGACGACGCACGACGGACAAAAGGCGATCACAAAAGCTCACCCGAGCACAAGTGCTCAGGTGAGCTAAAAATGCAAGAAAATCAAAAACATGCATTTTTGAAAAAAGAAAAAGGAGGGAAAAAAATGCCAGTGGAATATAAATGAACAGTTTATTTAAGTTGTCGATAAGTTCTGTTACCTGGATATTAATATGCTTTATATTGGCAATATGTCCTATGCAATTAAATCATTGTCTGAACAAGCAATGAGAGGGATGTCGGATTAGTTATATATTTTTCAACGTTTAAATTTTGATATACATGTACATGTATCAACAAAACTACAGTTATCACAATCCCCCAATATAGCAGTTTTTGGAGAACAAGGAAGGATTTTCATTATCTACAATATGTAAAGAATGCGCATTAAAATATTTTTTAAGATAAGGAAAAATCATTTATCTAACCATGAACTAAATATTGAGGTAGGGATTGAGATACTATGGAACAGATAGAAAAATGGATTATGTGCTTGTAACTCATCTATGATAGAATCTGGATATCATTTCTGGCTTGTGTGTCCAAAATATAGATGTGTAAAAAGAAATACTTTCTATTAGTATATGTGAAAACAAAATGATATTAAAAGTATAGTGCTCTTTTTGAAAGAGAGATTCCAGTTGCGGAAACAATTTTCATTAATGCATTAAAGGACTAAGAATGACATATCGAATGTGGTATAATTTAAGATGATTGTAAAAATTTAAGTATCATGTAACTTTTAACAATATCAATATAAGTTCATAAATAAAGTATGTATTATAAATCAATACATAGTATAAATGTTTGCCCATATATGATAACTGATTTACCGTTACTGATATTAAATATATTGTAACTTATTAATATACACATGCACCATGAATTGTATACATACAATCTTGTGATTTTATTGTTCGTGCATTATCAATTCATTGTAATTATTAATGTATTTGGGAAAGAGAGCTGCGCTGTTGACTTTGAAAATAAACTATTTGAGTGGAATTGAATTTAACCAGTATTTACTGATTGTTTTGTGTGGAACTTATAATTTAATGATTTAGTAATTTCTAATTATATGGTTTAAAAATATTTTAATAGCCATGCATCAAAAAAAATATTATGCGATATAATAACTGTTTTCTTCATTAAATCAATATACGTGCGTGTTTATATATATGGTATTAAACATGCTATATATTATTAATACAATGTAAGTACTGGTAGTTGCTGGACGCCCCCCTAACCCAAAATCCTGGATCTGCGCCTGTGGATATATATTATTCGGGACATGAACAAGCACACCTAGGTATTTTATTGTGAAGTTAACAGAGTTTTGGCCTTTGTTTTTGAAAAATATGAAATTTTATGCTTGTGACGCACGTAACTCTGAAAGTGTTTGTACTTCAGTCTTGAAACTTCACACATATATTTTCAGGATATGAACTTGTGCACCTGGGTATTTTAACGGATCACTGTTGACAATGCCCAATTTGCCAGATGTTTGAGCACTTGTCTTGTGATGCTATGGTTGTTGTTATTGTTAGAACATATAAAAAATGATGTTATTTTCTAATTAATTTGTTAGAAAAGATTATTGCTGTGCTCTCTTGCATTTTTATGCCCCCACCAAAAAGTGAGGCATATAGATTTGCCTTTGTCTGTCCGTCCATCCCAAAACTGTGACACAGGTAACTCTGAAGGTAACTGTGCCACAGATTTTATGGAGTTTCAAATGTTTAAAGTTTAAAATTACCTCATGAAACCAATGGTCAGGCTGTATTTCATTTGGCACAACTGGTCACTTCATAGTCCTCTACCATAATTGGTAGAATGAAGTTAAAGTGAGAAGGTATTTTCAATGGTCTCAACGCCCGTTTCATAATTTACATGTTTTGACACCAGTATAGCACACACATCGCTTAAACCAAAGGATTTTGATACGACATTTTTATAGAGTCTAAATCTTATAGGAGCCTTGAGTGACGCTGAGATATGGGATTATATATGTTTGATCATTTGTGGAGTTTCTGTGAAAGGTGGGCGCCCAGGGCCGGGTTCATTACTTATATGTCGTTATTTTCCTCACGAAACAAGCTGCCAGTGATAAAGAGCTCTAGGTGATCTGCATTAATTTTTAAAATCATAAAGATAATCTTATCATGGAATGCTGTTCTTCATATACACATTGACATCATGTTACTATGTATTCATACACCAGATAAATGTCTGATTTTGACATAGCACAATGACCAATTAAAAGTAAGTAGCTGAAACTGTCCTGCTAGTTACATGCAGATGGAGGAAGACCACAAGTGTACAGAGACACTCAGGCAATGTTACACACCAAATATCTTAACTCCACGCCTTGTGGTTTCTGAGAAGAATTTTTTTTAGTATTTTTTTCCATATAAGTCTATGTAAAATCAAGTGACCCCTGGGGCAAAGCCAATTTAGATCCCAGGGCCATGATTTGAACAAACTTGATAGATGTCCATAAGGCAATAATACACAATAAATAAACTCCAGGCCTTGTGTTTTCTAAGACGATTTTTCTAGATTTTCCTTTTAAGCCAATGTAAAATCAAGTGACCCCAGGGCGGGGTCAATTTTGACCCCAGGGCCATGATTTGAACAAACCTGGTAGATGTTCATAAGGCCATGTTACACACTAGATATCTTCAACTCCATGCCTTGTGGTTTCTGAGAAGAAAATTTTTCTAGTTTGTTTCCTATATAAGCCTATGTAAAATAAAATGACCCCCATGGCAGGGCCAATTTTGACCCCAAGGCCATGATTTGAACAAACTTGGAAGAGATCCACTAGACAATGCTACACACCAAATATCTAAGCTCCAGGCCTTGTGGTTTCTGCGAAGAAGAATTTTCTAGTTTTTTTTCCTATATAAGCCTATGAAAAATCAAGTGACCCCTGGGGTGGGACCAATTTTGACCCCAGGGCCATGATTTGAAAACTTGGTTGAGATCCCTAGACAATGCTACACACAAAATATCTAAGCTCCAGTCCTTGTGATTTTTTTTTGAAGATTTTTGTATTTCTTTTTCCTATATTAGGAATGTAAAATCTAAAAATGTTGTTGTTGTATTGGGGTTTAACGTCGCTGCGATAGTATTTCAATCATATAGCGACGTCCAGCTAATTACAGGTGGAGGAAGACCCCGAGTACACAGTAGAACCACCGACCTACCGCAAGCCAGCTGGAAGGCTTCCTCACATGAAAAATCCGAAGTCCCTACCGGGATTCAAACCCACAGCGGTGATGGGCTGAGAGATTTGTAGTCCACGACTGTAACCGCTCGGCAACGGTGGCCCCACAAAAAAAAATCTAAAAATAAAAACCTATGTAAAATCAAGTGACCCCTGGGGCTGGGTCAATTTTGACCCCAGTGTTGTACAATCTTTATAGAGGTTCATAAGACAATGCTACACACCAAATATCTAAGCTCTATAGGCCTTGCAGTTTTGCAGAAGATTTTTAAATTTTACATTTTTAGAATTAATTTTTAGCTCCTGTGACCTACTTTTTCAACCAATCAAATATCATCAAATTTGAAAATTTTGAAAATATTCTCCAAATTCAAAGTTATTTGTCACAGATGTTCCTTGGAGCACTCTCTCCCAAGATTGTTCAATTTTTTTGATCCGTGGAAAAACATGGCTGCCAGAGGGCAGAGCCCGTTTTCCTTTTCCCTCTCGACTTCCTGGATGGCCGCAAACTTCTCTTGATAGGTTTTGGAGTTGTGCCTACGTTTAACCCCCTTCCGTCCTTATCCTCCCGGTTTGGTTAACGGGCCCTTCTCTAGATTGCTCGACAGCGGATAGGGTTGAGACAAACCCAGTTATTCCCCCCGGACACACCGGGTATTTCACTGGATTGTTCTGACATTGACAATTGTGAGGAATTATCTTTGGAGACAATAATTCTTTCGGACGTAAGTGTGCAGAGACGACAGAGATACAATTGATAATTAATTGATTGATTTTAAGTTTTTATTTTGCATCGCACCTTGAGCTTGTCATTTTGGCGATTTGTATATTAAAAGGTGTTTATATGATGTAAATGATGTTTATATAAATATGTTCATTATATAGTAAACACAGATGTTTATAGTGTGTCTTTGAAATATTATCTATAAGAGGGTGATTATCTTTATAAAACCCTGCTTATGTAAAATGGATACTATATTTTGTATATTATATAAAAATGTAGTCTTTTATAATTTCTTTATATTTATTTAAACTTTGCATTAGAATACCTTTAAAGCTAATAAGTTATAAATAATTGTTGATTATGTAATTTTTCAACTTGTACTCTTATATTGTAATTTATCCCGTATTCTTAGAGATAGATTACCCTAACGTCCCCAGTAATTTAGAATTAAAAGGGGAAATACGTATGTACAGGTTTGTATAATGAAGTATAAACTTCAAAAAAAAACTTAGTTCCTCTTTCCAGTGACGCCGCAAAATAAACTGACCCCTGTACGATGAAGTTAAGGGCGATATGTCTTCGAAAATGTACGAAAATTGACTTCGAAATAAAAATTGAAAAATAGGTATAGTGAACTCGGGACCGGGATTTAACTTCGAAATAGCGCAAAAATCGAAATAGCGAAATTCGGATTAAACATTTTATTTTTAGTTAAAATAGGAAGGGGAAAAATCGGGACCGAAAAAAACAACTTCGAAATGGTGAGGAATTCGGTTTAACCACGGGCTATCGGCGTGGGACCCCCCAGTGATACAAAGTAACAATTTAAAACACATTTTATAACAGAATTTCACAATTCAAGAAAAAAAATATTGATATCATAAAATATTTCATGATATCAATATTTTTTTCTTGAATTGTGAAATTTTGTTATAAAATGTGTTTGTATCATTGGGGGGTCCCACGCCGATAGCCTGTGGGTTTTGACGAGGTTCTACTGTAGTAAAAACTTCAAATATCTTCTCCTCTAAAAGTACTGACTGGATTCCAAAGTTATTTGACATAGCTGTTCCTTGGGTCACACTCAACCAAGATTGGTCAAATTATTTTGATCCGTTAAAATACATGGCCGCCAGGCGGCAGAGCCCGTTTTCCTTATATAAATATAGTACAAATTTGATAAATCTTTTTGTGCAAAAGTAATGGTTGGATTTCAAAGTTATTTGGCACAGTTGTCCCTTAGGTCACTCTCTACGAAGATTATTCAAATTATTTTGATTCGTTAAAAAACATGGCCGCCATAGGGCAGAGCACGTTTTCCTTTTATGAATATAATACAAATTTGAAAAACCGTCTTGGCCAAAAGTACTGGCTGGATTTCAAAGTAATTTGGCACAGATGTTCCTTAGGTCACTCTCTACCAAGATTGTTCAAATTATTTTTATCCGCTAAAAACATGGCTGCCAGTTTTCCTTTTATGAATAATTTACATATTTGAAAAATCTTCTTGGCCAAAAGTACTGGCTGGATGTCGAAGTTATTTGGCACAGATGTTCCTTAGGTCACTTTCTACAAAGATTGTTCAAATTATTTTTATCCGTGGAAAAACATGGCCGCCATGGGGCAGAGCCCGTTTTCCTTATATGTATATAGTAAAAACTTCAAAAATCTTCTCCTCCAAAAGTACTGGCTGGATTTCAAAGTTATTTGGCACAGATATTCCTTAGGTCACTTTCTTTCAAGATTGTTCAAAGTATTTTGATCAGTGGAAAAACATGGCCGCCAGGGGGCTATGCCCATTTGCCTTACATGTATATAGTACAAATCTAAAACAAGAGCTCCGCTGACAGCGGGGCAATATACGCCCGAAGGTATGTATTGTCAGGGAATATCCTAAGACAAAAAGGATAAGCACAAACATGTATATATAAAGTATTATTTCAACAAGAAGGATTGGCAATGTTAATCTTCAAGGGCTTTATTATAACAGTGGCTACAAATAGGTTTTTCATGTTTCTTATTATGTGAATAGTGCTTTAATCAAGAGTTACCTCATTACCAGCTAACCCAACATAGTTTATGACCTTGACCTTGAACCTAGCCATCTGAAACCTATGTTCTGCACATCCTCTTACTGTGGGTGATACTTCTGCCAAATAGTTTCCATTTACATCCAGCAGGTCAAAAGATACAGAGCGGACACAAAAATACTAATTTTGCACCAGTTAAGATATTTGACCTTGAATTGTGACCTTGACCTTGAACCTAGCCATCTGAAACCTATGTTCTGCACATCCTCTTACTGTGGGTGATACTTCTGCCAAATAGTTTCCATTTACATCCAGCAGGTCAAAAGATACAGAGCGGACACAAAAATAAATTTTGCACCAGTTAAGATATTTGACCTTGAATTGTGACCTTGACCTTGAACCTAGCCATCTGAAACCTATGTTCTGCACATCCTCTCACTCTGGGTGATACTTCTGCCAAATAGTTTTCATTTATATTAAGTGGTTCAAAAGATACAGAGCGGACACGAAATTGCTAACGGACGGACGGACAGACGGACGGACAGACGGACGGACGACCAGCGGCATAACATAATACAGCCCTTCGGGCGTATAAAAAATTATTGTGCAAAAGTGCTGGCCGGATTTCAAATTTATTTACCACAGATGTTCCTTAGGTCACTCTCTACCAAGATTGTTCAAATTATTTTGATCCATTGAAAAAATGGCTGCCAGGGGGCGGAGCCCGTTTTCCATATATGTAATTAATACAAATTTGAAAAATATTTTTTTTGCAAAAGTACTGGCTAGATTTCTAAGTTATTTGGCACTGATGTCAGGGCTCAAAATTAATACTCGCATTTCGGCAAAATGCGAGTAGAAAATGAACTTTGCGAGTTACTTTTTAAGCCACTATCATTTTTTTTGCGAGTGAAAATTTTGGCTTAAATAATTTCTTAAACATGTCTTAATGAGATTATGTCAATAAAATAATCAACAGCATCATCAGAGTCAAAACTAAACAATCCTGGCTTGTTTTAAATTTACACCGGTAAGTTGTATGACTAGTATAAAACGCTGTCGTTTGTCGACTACGGTAAACAACACATGAACACATATATGTTAAAACATATGCTGTTTAACCATGATATTTCCCCTAATGAATATCAAATAATTCTTAATACCGCTTTATTTTTTCTAATTACTAAAATTTAATTCCTCATCAATTGAACAATGTCGAAATGAAAGATATCTATTTTGTTTTATCAAATCTGGTGATGTCAGTGAACTTAGCACAGAATCTGTAATCGACAAGCCAAACAAACATATGCAAAAAATAAATAAATAAATAAATAAATAAATAAATAAATAAATAAATAAAATGAAATCAGTATAAATATTGAAATGCATATTATCGAAGCAGTTGTACATGAATTTATGAAACAGTGATCCAAATAATATACAATCCTATCGAAAGTAATTTCCATGAAAAGTGAATTAATATGCGAGTAATTCTGGTTTGCGAGTTGAAATTAAGGGCACTTGCATTTTTTTTTTTTTTTTTTTTTTTTTTTTTTTTTTTTTTTTTTTTGCGAGTGGAGAATAAAATTAAATTTGAGCCCTGGATGTTCATTAGGTCACTCCTTACCAAGATTGTTCAAATTATTTTGATCCATTGAAAAACATGGCCGCCAGGGGACAGAACCCTTCTTCCTTATAATTATGCTTATAGTACAAATTTGAAAAATCTTCTTGTGCAGAAATCTTCATAAAAAATTGGTTAGGATGATTGTACATGCTGTTTTTGATGAGTTCGATATTGGATCATGTGGGGTCAAAAAGTAGGTCACCAGGTCAAATCATTAAATTTTAGAAAAACTGTTTTGTTATTTTTGTTTGGTGCCATTGGTTGGACTCTTTGTTTGTTGTTTTTCTGTGTGCTGTTGGTGGGACTCTCTTGTTTGTTGTTTTTTTGTGTTGCCGATTGGACTCTTTTTTGCGCAGTTGGTAGGACTCATTTCAAGTGTATTTTGTTTTCTTGTGTGTGTTTGTCTATTGAAACCAAATTGCTCCATTCATCCACCTGTTTTATGTACGCCTTATTACCTATACTTATCTTTTGTTTTGCTATATCCTAAGATTCAACCAGCAATGCATATATAAAAATCTTCTCACTTTTATTATTATAAATTATAATTTAACATAACTGCTCTCCCCCCCCCCTTTAAAATTGGCAGTATGATCCTTGGGTGGGCCTCTACAAAAAATGCTCAAATAAAGTTGATCCATGAAGAACTCTGGTTGCCATGGCAACAAATAGAAAAAATAATTGAAAACTTTGAAAATCATCTCCTCTGAAACAAACGGTCAGAATTTATTTTCCTTCGGCACAAATAGTCACCTCATGAATGTCTACCATAATTGCTAAAATAAAGTTGATCCCTTGAAAAATGAGACCCCTAGGGGGTTGGCTAATTCCCTTATATACTCTATATAGAAAACATCAAAATTCTTCTTCTGTGCAAAGGCCAATTTGGGGCCGAAATTTGGCCCCATTCCCATCCGTAAAAGTATATATTTTTCCTCAACTGTAGGTGAAAATACCCCCCCCCCCCAAAAAAAAATAATAAAATAATAATAAAAAAATAAAATAAAAGACCGTTAAATGATCCGCATTTTTGGCTTTTCTCCACATTTTACACACTTCTCCTCAATTTTTTTTTGTTTTATTTTTTCTCATGTAACTGGTTATCCGCCTGGTAATCTAGAGAACTAAAAAGAGAGAGGAAAAAACTTGAAATGAGCTTATCTGTTTAACTTTTTTTTTCATTTTTTCCCACTTTTTCTATTTTTTTCATAAAAAATTCTGCCAGATTCATGACGATGTCACGTACGCAAATTGCCGATTTTGTTACGAAAATATTTTAATGTAGAGATGCACTGTAGGTAATTTGGAGAGTACTTTTAGTATTTTGTAAAATAGATTCACAACTTTCGCTGACCATGTAAATAAAATTAATAAAAAAAATTTTTTAAATGTCATCAGTTTTCGCGGATTTACTTTCTCTTTTGACAACTTGTAAATAAGAGGAATCTGAAACGATATTAAAGAATTTTCGAAATATTTTGTTACAGATTGTTATTTAAAAGTTTAATCATGTTATGTAAAAGTTAAATCAACCATTTTAACCAACTGCTTTCATTTTCTTCCCGTACAAAAAGCCCTGTGTCTTTCAAACTATCATGATAAATTCTGCTAGTTTATTTTTCGAACACCATTCACATCGTGTAACTGCAACTGATAATACAATATATAATATTATCTTCAATTAATAAATTTCAGAATTTTACTTCCATGAAATTAATGGTCAGGACTGATTTCATGAATGTCTGCCATGATTGCTAAAATGAAGTTGATCTCTGGTTTGTCATTTGATTTCCTTATAGAAAAGATCATCTTGAATATGCTGATGTACACTGGTGAGCGTTTATGGCCATTGGGCCTCTTGTTTATGTGTGCTTGGTTTTTTTTTTTTTTTGTTTTTTGTGTTTGCTGTTGGTGGGACTCTTGTTTGTTTGTTTTTTTATGACTCTTTTTTTTAGCTGCTGGTGGGACTCTCTTGCTTGTTGAAGTTTTTGTGTGTGCTGTTGGTGGGACTCTCTTGCTCTTGCTGTTTTTGTGATTAAAATTTGCGTTTGATTTATTTATTCTCAAAACGGAAGCATAGATGTTGTTAAGATAAAATTACTTGATTGCGTTACGCTACACTATTTGAATTATTGATGTAAAATAAAGAATTCAAGGGTATCCATTATGTTGCTTAGTGACCTTACATATATGTATAAGGTCATTGATTTTTTTTAATGAGCAGCAACATACCGGGTACCTTTGAAAGAAATGAAATGGGTTTTGTTTCATCACGGCAGACGTGACTCTGCATTTCTATACTGAAATAATTATATGAGTTTCGAGTAAGTGTGTCCTTAGGGTATAACTGTAAGAGATGTGAATCAATCAGTTGCTGATCTTATTGCTAAATTAATTATCCTATATCTGGTTAACATTTCAGTAATACAAAACTAGGGCTACCATAAGAGGGTTTGTGGTTTCAACTGTAGGTCTACCATGGATTCAAAGACAGTTATTGTCACCAAATGTCAGGATGATAGGATTATTTTGTCTGTAAAAGATTAACCTTACCAATTCAACAAGTCAAAAAATGCGAGGTATGCCAGTGGCGCGCTATACATGAAGTGCAGCAGTTCACTCACTTCTGGCAGGTGTTTGGCAATTCAATTATGTCGTTCATTTAAATGTTCAGCTCTCACATTAAAATGACATATAATAGCTACGAGATCTATTTGATGAGGAAAATCGATAGAAACGCTTCCAAATTACAAACGACTTGACTTTCTCCTGTATTGTTCAAGTTTATGCTTAACGAAACATTAGGACTCTAAGTCCTTTTATCAAACATTGCAGCCTAGTTGAATTATTTTCATTTTGCGTGATATATTGCAGAATAATGTGTTCAGTTGCTTTGTAATTGATCACACAGGACTACGGCTTTCGTGCTTAGATTACTGCCCCGTGCATTATTGTGGCTAAAGGCCCTATCACTCAGAACGAAAGTATAGATCTATATCAATTATCATTGACGTCCGTTGTTGGAAGGGAGGTGAATTAGCAAAAGCCAATTTTAAATAAATATGTAATAATAATATATTTAAAACATATATTTTATTAAGTTAGTGTAAAATAAAGAAATGATATGTGACATAGTGAAAATATAATTGTTTTGTATGGAACAATTCAAATAGTAAAAATATGACTAGGAAATTATCTGCAGGCTCGGATTCACCGGGGGGGGGGGCGCTTTATTACCACAGGTTGGGGCTAAAACGAGTACCGGGTATCCGCGGGTCGGGTAGAAAGTTGCCGGTACCCAGGTACAAAATGTCGACTACTTCGTGTACTTTT
The DNA here is from genome assembly GCA_021229015.1 of Solen grandis. Classification (NCBI taxonomy): domain Eukaryota; kingdom Metazoa; phylum Mollusca; class Bivalvia; order Adapedonta; family Solenidae; genus Solen; species Solen grandis. Next base: position 29,983,475 of record CM037787.1, on the reverse strand, counting down.
TTTCTTTTTAACATATGTATACGTCAATAGCCAATTCGTAATGATGGCCTTTAACAGAATTCTACACTCTATCAAGGAATTACCTTCACATGCATCAAGGTGGAAGTATTTTGGATTTACAAAGTCCGTATCGTAATTATTACAGGTGGTGAAGTGTTTTGTATGCTTTTATGTTTTTTATGATTGCATCTGTACGGGTACCCGGATGAAGCAATTTGACTTGTTTCAGCCCTAATATGGGTATAATGCTTTGTTTAAGCACAATTTCTAATGTAAATATCCATGTCGTCAGTGAAAGCGAGTTCGCCTGCGTTAACGTCAAGTGGGGTCACTTCATTCAGCTGGCATCTTCTGTCAAAACTACCCATTGTCCCATACTCGAAACCTTTGCATGCGTTATCATTATTACAATATGTTGCGCATTCCGAGACTTGGCGGTTGTTGTAAGTATCACTGTTGTGATTCCATATACTAGTATCCGGGTAGTGTTGATACGTTTGTCCATATGTACCGCAAGCTGAAGTACAAGAAAGAAATGTTCCACAAACAATCTTCAACGCTCAGTTCCACAAATGCAAGATTTGCAAACCCTATTTTCAAGTGAAAGTTTTCAGGCAGAAACAAGATCCGAAATACGGTAAAAAATTAAAGCTGAAAAAAAGTTGAAATTGTAATATATGCTGATCGTCAACTATTTGATTTTTTTTTCTAAAAGCAAATTGGTCATGGAATAATGCTTATATAAGTCCTTCAGCTTCAATAAGCGCTAGCAATTTTTAAATAGAGTCACTCTTTTCTCCCGAATGAAATTGTATGTCTTAGAAAAAGTGCTAGGCAGGGAAGTAACTATTTTATGTCAACTTATTACTGTCACGAAGTCACTTAAAATGTCGTAAACCAAAAAAGAAGAATCTGTTTAAACATATTTAAGATTTTACGAATTATTTAGCGCTGAGTAGCGTTGATGGAATTTGAGAAAAATACTTAACAATTAAATAGTTGAATCACCTCAAGACATTATAAAAATATTCTACTAAAAAGATTATCCTGATGGTCACGTGAGGATTGGACTGGTTTCCTTTAAGTACACTACATTAATAATACTTCTGTAATATACAGTATGGAGAGATTTGTACTTGGCAACAGCGGAAGCCCGGTGGGCTTTCATTTTAAAAGAAAAGACACTGTAGCGACATTGGTTAGGTAGTGGCACGGGGTAGGTTAAACACCTGCGGCGATAATGTTAACACTGTATCGAATAATGTTGACTGTATATTTTAATTTGCTTAATCTGAAATGATCCCCTAAAAAAGACTGCGAATGCTGAACGTTTAATGTTGACTGTTACTCAGAATATGAATTTGTTTTGTCATAAAAATCATTGTTCTGTTCATACCAGAAATAGTTTAACAGGTACGGTCCGTTTTCAAATAAGGCTGATCATGCCGTTTTACGAAAATGGGCATCATAAAAAATTGAAAATTGATTATTCTAATGCAAGCATCTGAATGAATTTGAAGTAGTCCATTGCGTTTTCATATAAAGATTATTGATAACTATATGAAAACATATGAACCGTACTTGAATACCATTACATTATGTTATAACGTGCTTTACATTACACAACAGTAGATATAGCTCCAAACGCAGAGTGGTTTTTATCATATGGCATTGTTTCTGGTTTCGCATAACCGTCTCATATTTTCTTATATTGAACACGTTACATATAACTTTTAGGCCGAATAACATTACTCTGCGTCACGCGTGTGTATTCTATTTGCACACGTAGTGTGTTGAACTCGAACAGCTGGATTCAATGTGTTTGATTCATTATCCCCATGATGTTGAAAGTGTATGAGAATACACACGTTAAATCGTTATTTTCAGTTATTATTTGAAATATTTTCTTGGTGTTAGATTACAAAAGTAATTCGTGCACAGTCCGATCAATCATGTTTTTTGTTTGTTGATATAATTATAGCGATATACTGTCACTAAAGGTCGTGTGATAAAAAGAATCTGACATGAATTGTCATTTCATATCAATTTTTCCTAAACTCGTCAATGAAATTGTTATTAAGCGAGACTCTGGCGAGCTTAACATTTTCATGGACTCGTTTAGTAAAATTTGATATGAAATAACGTTCATGTCAGATCTTATATATATTGAACAGTAGTAATAATATGTTATATATTCCAGCTTTACACTGGAAGATGCGGTAAACAAACGCAGAAATAAACTCTTCATTGGAACATAACTAGCCAATATAAAATCAGCAGAAATTTACTATTCTTGCCATGGTAATTCGCGGAATACTTTACCCACAGAAATATCCCGCTTTATTGTAAATCTCAAATTGTTTAATGAAAATAAAAGCAAAAACAGAATTTTTATTAAAAAAAAAATATTGTGACCAATTTATACAAGTATGATAAAAAAGGAGGGGGGGGGGATTTCAATTGCCAACAGAAATAGTAAATATCGTTCAGAAATACCTTTATGCACGTATATGATATAAAACCAAATACTTTTTGATGCAATTCCTTACTCATATTGTCTGTAGATAAAAAAAACTGAGGTCCTAAAATCAGTTTAATGTGCCCATTAAAACAACAACAAAATTAAATAACTTAAAATATTTATATGTTAAAAGATACATACAGGTGACACATGTCCATGTCTGGGGATTGTATTTGTATCCAAGTTTACACTGACATTTGTCATGCAGACATACCATATCACCACGACAACTGGTCTGACAGGGTTTTCCAAATCGATCTGCAATGATAAAAATATCAAAACACATTTAGTATCATACGAAACAAGACCATGACGTCAAACAGTCATTTGACTCATTGTTAATAGAAAGCAATGCTTCAAAAAGAATCAAAGCAATAACTTACAACAAATGAAACTTGGTTCTGTTATTTCCCTAGGACGAAGTATTTGAAGAGTCTCTATAACAATATTTTCGACTTTCTACAAATGTTAAGTTTATTTCTATAATCAGCACGCGTTCTTCGTTTTTTTACAAAAAATATTTATAGGATAACACTGGCTTCTATTGTCTGTAGAAATGTCCTAATGAATTCTCTCCGACTTAGAAGTCACCCTTCATATGTGAAATTTTGTCAAATAGATCGGTCTGTTTCGTGCATGGTAAAATAGAAAGGTGTTCTATTGAAATTAATCGCTGATAAATTTAAATTTCAGAGCTTCTGACTGGCCATAAATTTAGGATGACTTCTAAATATTATATAAGATAATTTTACCGATATATGGGTCGTAATAGTTGAATCCCGGATTGTACGTAACAGCATACGTTCTGCAACCATAGCAATGGTCTGACCCGTGACTAAAGCCACGACACTCCTCGTTTGAGACACATTTCCCGGCACATCGTGTCAGCGACGTTTGTGGTGAACTAAACAATATGTCCGCACAGGAGTGTCCTGCCAGGGAATGTTCGACCTTCAGATTTTGAAGAAGTGTGGCCACGCTTGTTACAGAGGCGAACAAAATAAGACATGTTCTGCGCCACAACATTTTCTGCATTTTAAATTGAATAACGATCCTTCCTAACTCAGAAAACGACCCGCGCACAGTTGCTCCAAAAGGCACACTAACGACGCTATGTACAATGCTGTGCAAATTAACACTAAGCATCTGATTTACACGCATCAATTGATTCTTCAATTACTTGATTTGAATATGTATATTTCAAAAAGATCGCAAAATTATATTTTCATGACACTCTAGTGTATAACATTCCCATGAGCTTTGACGGAAACCAAACTCGCAGTGGATTGGATTCACATCTATAATTGCCACTTACCACGTGTCCATGGTTTGTATCATTTTGTTGTTTTTGCTAAAGACGTACATACCAAGCAGTTTGATTAATTAAATAAAATTGGGAAGAAAAGTGTAAAATCTTTACCTTTTTCAAAGATGGCTGTCGTCGGGCGCTGCTAACATATAGTGCTTTTTATATAGATTTTGGTCTCTTAGCACTAATGAACCATTTAACACCTAGGTCAACTTTAAAATGACATGACTTTTCTGCGAGTAAACAATTCATGTCTTTGTTATAAAATAATTGTTTAGTTCTGATTTCACTGTATATTTAAATGCTCCATTACAGGAATCAAAACTGTAAGCTGACCAATAAATTTGTTGGTTCGAAACAATTTTGGGCGAAAAGACTTGATTTGAATATTGGTTCCACTATTGAACATTCCACTTCCGTGACAATGCGGTAAGCAATAGGTCACGTGCTATCATATTTTAAATACAAGGCGCTGATGCGCCGTGTTAATAACAAAACCCCTCTAGCTTAAAATGCGGAACCTTATGGAACGCCAAATCTACATAAACTCAAATATTTGAAGATCTTCAAATATTTAGAGATATCTTCAAATGAATTATTAATATCAACAAATCATTTGAAGATATCAACAAATGATTTGGAGAGATCTTCAAATGAATTAATGATATCAACAAATCAGTTGTTGATCTCTACAAATCACTTCAATTGTAGATCTCTTCAAATCATTTGTTGATATCATTAATTGAATTATTGATATCAACAATTCATTTGTTGATATCTTCAAATCAATTACGGATAAGTATTCATTTCATTTAATTGTAGATCTCTTCAAATCATTTGTTAATATCTCCAAATTATTTGTTGATATCAACAATTGAATTGACTAGCCGTCTTTATGAAATTGACAATATGCAACGGCTAAATTGTCTTTCTAATGGAGGAAATTCCCCAAAATCTGCTTACCTGATTTTAATACCTCCTCAAAACACAGCCACTTTCTTTAGTATCACCACAGCATCTGGAGACTAACGTTATGGTCTAGTAAAAATCTATGGTGATACTTGTCTGACATAACTTTGCTTAATAAGTACGGCTTTGGTGATAATCTATGATGAAACATTTCTGTCGTAATTTTGCTTGATAAGTACGGTTTGTGTAAAATATGGCTCAATTCAGACATTTATTGAACCCATGTTTAAGCAGCGTTATTTTTTATATATATATTTTTTTCAATTTAAAAATGGCGTGCGGATATAAACAATAGAAGTGTACTTAGGATAATTTATTCAAATTTGCATATCTGTTTCGTTTTTTCCCGAATATCTTAATATGCTGTCTAATAAAGCGAATAAGACATATTTAAGTTAACTTCGTATTTATGCAGATATGGACACAATAGCATTCCAAGAAATGAAAGATTATGCTTACTTTGCAACTCTTCAGAAATTGCAAACAAGTATTACTTTAATCGAAAATGTAGCTGCTTTAATTTTGATTTAATATATCGAAAAATATCATAATAAAAAGCCTAGCATGTTAAAATTTACAGTCAATTTTTGATGAACAACTAGCAATTCATACAAATTTCTTCATTTTGCATTTACTGAAAGAAAAGAAATAGGTTCTTCCATTTGTTTACGTAATATCACTACATTTTCTGTTGCACGTATAGTGGCTAAAATGACTTTAGGAATACAAATACTGACATTCTCCATACAATAAGTGTTTATTTGTAAATATGACATTTTACGTATGTAATGCATGGATATGTCTTTTGACCAAAGGTTTCTGGTGCGTTGCTGCCCATTAAAAGAAAAATCAATGACCTTATATATAATAAGAAGGTAGGTAACTTCGTCCATTAAATCTATTACCTACCTGGTTATTATATTTAAGGTCATTGATTTTTTTAATGGGCAGCAACATACCGGGTACCTTTGCTTTTGACAATATGCTTTGTGCATTAAGTCTACAGATAAAGTTCTGTTCTGTCCATAACCCTACACTCTTCAAAGTTATAAACGCACACTTCGATAATGGTCAAATATTTCGTAAATATCTTGATTCAAAAGTGCCAGATATTTTAGTTATTCTATAGTTTTACACGGGAAAAATTAGTGAGGTTCCCTCTTTTTTGTTTGTTTGTTTGGGTTTTTGCGCTTGTATGTCTTTATTCATCAATTCCACGAAAAATAAGACCAATTTTGCTGAAAATCTACGAATTTTCAAAGTAGTTACGGCATTTGAAACGACGGGATGTACGTTTTCAATGGAAAAAAGTTACCTACCTTCTTATTTTATATCAGGTTGTTGATTTGTTGTTTTAAATGGGCAGTTTCTCAGCGGTCAAAGTAACATACCAGGTACCTTTGTCATGATTGTGGCTAAGTTGCTAAAAGGCGTGTGAGCACATATGGCAAACTATTTTGAATGTGAGAAAATCATATCTTTAAATGCTTAACCAGAATACGTTTTCACATTCTTAAATAATATTTAGTGTACAGTCAAACCTGTCTTTAGCGGTCAATCAACAAGACAAAGTGACCGCTTAACAGAGGTGGCTGGTAAATGAAGGTTAAACACATAACAAAGTGCTATAGTTAGGTAATAATTAACTTACCAAATACAGGTTGACCGCTTAATACAGGTGGCCACTAGAACGGGTTCGATTGTAAATGATATTTTATCAAATTTCGCATTTCTATTTCATTAACATGCACAACCAGGTTTTAACTTTCATCACTTACATATAAAATATCTGACCAACAGTAAAAAAAAACGAAGTGCGTGTGCAATGAATATTAAGATACTTTTGCAACAGATTAACGTAAAACTATACGAGGGATAATACATCAAATTGCATCATATGTATGCCATACATACCTTTACTTTTTCTATAAGTAAGCTGTAAAAAACGTTTTTTAACATTTGCCATGCAATGCCTCTTTTATAGAAAATAATGAGGAAGGCAACACATGTTTGTTAACTACCTAGTTCACGGAGAACAAACAAGGCGGTTTAGCAATCTCTAGTGCTGCCACACTGCAGTATCATGCTGTAGTCATGTGACGTGATACAACGCCCAGTTATTTTATCCTGACACTGAGCCAGTGTAATAATACCACATGACCTTGACGTCACTCAAGGCGCCAAGACCAAAAAGGCCAAAGCAAAAATGTCAAAATTGGCTCCAAATATTGGTTTCCATGATATAGGTCGTTAACAAATTAGTCTGGTTGTGCATGTTGATGAAATAGAAATGCGACATGTGGTTTTCATTTTTAGCTCACATGAGCACAACGTGCTCAAGGTGAGCTATTGTGACCGATTAATGTCCGGCGTCCGTCGTCCGTCGTCAACATTTAACTTAAACGACATATCTTCCAAAACCACTAGGCCAATTTTAAAGAAACTTCACAGGAATATGTTCCTTGGGTGATGCCTTTTCATAATTGTTCAAAGATTTTGATTCTATGCAGAACTCTGGTTGCCATGGCAACGGAAAGATAAGGCATATGAAAATTCTGAAAATGGTCTTCTCCAAAATTACTGGCCAGATTTCAAAGTTATTTGGCACACATGTTTCTTGGGTCACTCTCTGCCAAGATTGTTCAAATCATTATAATCCATTGAAAAACATGGTCCCAGGGGGCGGAGAACGTTTTCCTTCTATATTTATTGTAAAAACTTCAAAAATCTTCTTGGCCAAAAGAACTGGATGGATTTCAAAGTTATTTGGCACAGATGTTCCTTGGAACACTATCTACCAATATTATTCAAATTATTTTGATCCGTTGAAAAACATTGCCGCCAGTGGGCGGAGTCCGTTTTCCTTTTATGTACATAGTAAAAACTTCAAAAATCTTTTTGGCCAAAAGTACTTGCTGGATTTTAAGTTATCTGACACAGATGTTCCTTGAGGACACTCTCTACCAAGATTGTTCAAATTATTTTGATCCATTGAAAAATATTGCTGCCAGGGGGCGGAGTCCGTTTTCCTTATATGTATATAGTAAAAACTTCAAAAATCTTCTTGGCCAACAGTACTCTTGATGAATTTCGAAGTTATTTCCTCCCACTAATACCTGTTTCTCAAGTGAGCGACCCCAGGGCCATCATGGCCCTCTTATTAAGATATAGGGAGCTATAACCGTCAATTTTGAAAACAGGTACAATTCTATTTGTGAAACAGATCATGACCCAATGATCTTCTTTTGATAATTTAAGCTAAGGCCTTCAAATTTGGATCACTGATACAGTTTTGTGTGTGGCATTGAACTTTGACGTTGTATGACCTTCACCATGGCACAGTGATCTACTTTTGGATTTTTAAGCCACTTCCTTCAAATTTGGCCCAAAGGTACTGTTTCATGTCTGGAATTGAAATGATCTTGCTGTATTACTGTATGGATAAAATATTCAGTATAATTATGCTACAATCTATTAACAGACAAGCAAGGCAATGTTTCTCAGGTGAGTGGTTCGGGGCCATCATGGTCCTCATGTTCTTAAAGAATAATCATAATCTTTAATTTCTACAAAATTCCATATTTGTGGATTTAAGTGTTTTAGCTAGAATTTTTTTTATTTATTAACCTAAAGGATAGAAGCAAGTTCATATTGGGGTTTATTGTTATAACCTTGTTTCCGTGGTAACATGGACAACAGCAGGACTATTTCTGATCAGCTTAAAAGGGAAGATGATCAGAATTATACTGGTCCCATAGGTCATTTCCTTGGTAGCTTTTAAGTAAAAAAAATGAAAATGTTTAAAACGTTTTGAGTCTTTTTAAAGCACTATCATTAAAAAGTTCTAAGTTTCATATCAAAGTAGAACACAGTGGCCTGCAATCTTTTGTTTCAATTTTTCATTTGTAGACATTTTCTAGACTAATGATTTTTTTATTATTCTTAAACACATCAGCCATTCAATTTTTAGCCTCCAAATAATTGTATCTCATCGTTTTTTTTTAGCTCACCTGAGCACAACGTGCTCAAGGTGAGATTTTGTGATCGCCCTTTGTCCGTCGTCCGTCGTCAGTCGTCCGTCGTGCGTCGTCAACAATTTTTTAAATAACTAGAGAGAGTACTGTGTCAAAATTTGGCTTGTTAACACTCTAGAGGCCATATTTTAGCCAATCTTCATGAAACTTGGTCAGAATGTTTGTCTCTATAAAATCTTGGGCAAGTTCGAAATTGGGTCATGTGGGGTCAAAAAGTAGGTCACGAAGTCAAATCTTATAAAAACCTTGTTAACACTCTAGAGGCCACATTTTTAGCCCAATCTTAATGAAACTTGGTCAGAATGTTTGTTTCCATAAAATCTTGGACAAGTTCGAAGATGGGTCATGTGGAGTCAAAAAGAAGGTCCATATGAAAAATCCAACATATGTTGCTCATTTATAATCAGGTGAGCGATTCAGGGCCATCATGGCCCTCTTGTTATATTTATGGGGTTTCAAATGTCAAGTTTAAAATCATCTCATTTTCTGTGATTGTAAACAGTTCTATAAAAAGTTAATTAAAAGGAAGAAAAAACGTTTTTTGAGTAAGAAAATTGAAGATATAGAAAAACTGAAGAATTCTAATCCTAAGGCTTTCTGGAAATATTTTAAAAAGAAGAATACTAAGTCGGTAAATTCACCTTCATTAGGGGACTTTTTTCATTATTTTTCTAATCTTGAGGATGACATTTTTACATGTCAAGATAGTGAGTCTGAATTTTTTGCTAAAGACCATAATTTTGATAGTAGTTCGATTAATGAGGAATTTGATAAACCAATATGTGTTGAAGAAATTCAGAAAGCAGTGAAAAAATTAAAAACAAACAAAGCATATGGTCAGGATTGTCTTTTAAATGAGTATTTTATTGAAGCAGCTGATATTTTGTTGCCATATATTTGTGATATTTTTAATATTATTTTAGATTCAGGTATATTTCCAGAGCAGTGGAGACAAGGGATTATTATTCCATTACATAAAAAGGGAGATAAAAACGATGCAAGTAATTATAGAGGCATTACTTTGTTAAGTTGTTTATCTAAATTATTCACTTCAGTCTTAAATAATAGAATAGTATCTTTTTGTGAAGAAAATCATTGTATATCTGATGCACAATTTGGTTTTAAGAAAGGTAGTTCAACGATTGATGCTATATTTGCATTAAATACATTAATTGAACATTATTTGAATAAAAATAAGAGACTGTATGTAGGGAAAAAAAAAATGCATTATGGTTCAAAATATTTAAGTCTGGTATTCAGGGAAAAGTTTTGAGAATAATTAAAGACATGTATGATGTTGTGAAATCATGTGTAAAGCACTGCAATTCCTTCTCTGATTTTTTCGAGTATTCGGTTGGTTTAAGACAAGGAGAGATAATGTCACCAGTATTAGTGTCACTTTTTTTTGGAAGATTTAGAACTGTTTTTGCAAGATGATATTAATAGTGGGTTGTCAGTTGATGATATTGTAATAACCTTATTATTGTTCGCGGACGACATGGCTATTTTTGGAAAAACGCCGGAAGAATTACAGAATAAATTAGATTTGCTATACGGTTATTGTAATAAATGGGGTATTGAAGTAAATGTTCTTAAGACTAAAGTTATGGTGTTCAGGAAACGGGGAGGGCTGAAAGGTGAAAAAAATTAAAGGTTTTATGTCAATTATTTGATTCATTTGTAGGTACTATGTTAAATTATGGTTGTGAAGTAACTGGTTTTAAAAGGTGTAAAGAAATAGAAAGATTGCATTTAAAGTTTTGTAAACGCATATTAAAAGTACCTTTAAAATCTAGTAATGCTGCAATTTATGGCGAATTAGAACGGTACCCATTATATGTCACACAATTATGTAGAATAATCAAATATTGGTGTAAAATTGTCCAATCAGATAATATAATACTAGATAGACTGTATAAGTTAGCCTTACAAGATTGTATTTTAGGTTATACAAATTGGGTTAGCAGGGTTAAAAATATATTAAATGATTATGGTTTTTCAGAAATGTTTTTTAATATCAGTACCGGTTTGATTGATATTAAATCTTTTAATATACATTTTAAACAGCGTGTTATTGACTGCTTTAAACAAGAATGGTTTGGAAATGTAAATGGAAACAGCATCTTAGAAGAATATAAGCATTTTAAGATTAACTTTGTATATGAAAATTATCTTGATTTAGTTCATTATGACCTTAGGTTTCATATTACGAGATTACGTATCTCAGCACACAAATTGAGAATTCAAACCGGAAGATTTGGTGAAAATAGGATACCAAGAAATGAAAGAATTTGTTTATATTGTGAACTACATGATATTGAAGACACATATCATTTTGTTTGTATTTGTTCATGTTATAGTATTTTAAGGGTAAAATATTTAGACAGATATTTTTATGTAAAACCATCAGTTTTCAAATTTCATGCATTGTTACAAAGTCAAGATAGGAAGACTCTTTTCAACTTAGCGTGTTTTATTAGGGAAGCTTTTAAATGTAGGGAAAATATAAATGTAGTTAGCCAATAGTGTATTATTATTACGTTATCCAGCGTTCATTCTTTTGTTATTTTGAGTATGTTCTTCTACTCTCCTTATACATGTTTTGAAAATTTAAAAAAAAAAATTGTACATGCTTATGTCATTATCACGTGAGAACATTATTTGTGTTGTTTATTTATATAGACGATGTACTATGTACAAGTCGGAAATAAAAGTATGTTCTGTTCTGTTCTGTTCTGTTCTGAAACCAATGGTCAGAGCTGAATTTCATTTGGCACAACTGGTCACTTCATAGTCCTCTACCATAATTGCTAGTATGAAGTTGAAGTGAGAAGGTATTTTCAATGGTCTCGACGCCCGTTTCATCTTTTACATGTTTTGCACAAGATACATCGCTAAACCAATGGATTTTGGATACCGATTTTTTTATAGAGTCTGAATCTTATAGCAGCCTTGAGTGACTCTAAAATATGGGATCGGTATGTTTGATCATTTGTAGAGTTGTTTTCGTCACGAAAATTACCTACTAATAATAAAGAGCTCAAGGTGATATACATTCATTCTTAAGACTTTTACATATCTTTTTTTAAATCGAATTCAGTTAATATTCGGCTTTCCATCATACAGACAATCTTATCACGGAACGCTGTTCTTCATATACACATTGACTTCATGTTAAGTATTATGTATTCATACACCAGATAAGTGTCTGATTTTGACATAGCACAATGACTTATTAAAAGTAAGTAGCTGCAACTGTCCTACTAGTTGCATGCAGATAGAGGAAGACCACCTGTGAACAGAGACACTTAGATAGAACCTAACCTAACGACAAGCCAATCTATGTTTTTGCAGTTTTGGCAATTTCATAAAATTATGTCTGTAATTAATGTAATGGTTTGATTAGCGAGCGGACTATTGACATGATACATCAAGGGGCTTCTTACCGATCCTTTATTTCATGACTGCTAACTCCCCCTTGGTATGTCTTGTTCAGATTTAATCGTACTGTAAGGACTCCTTTGTTCTTTAGTGTTGTTGGGATTTTCTTGCTTTTTAGTGTTGTTGAAACTTTCTTACTTTTTGGGCTGTTGGACACAATTGCTGTTTAGTGCTGTTTGAACTATTTTGCTTTTATGTGCTGTTGGGACTCCTTTCCTATATGTACTATTTGGACCCCCTTCCTGTTTTGTACTGTTAGGATTGCTTGCTTAGACTTTCTTCCTTTTAGTGATATTGGATTTATCGTGATTTGTTGTTCTACCTGTAACACTTTTGTTTGTTTGTTTGTTTGTTTGTTTGTTTGTTTGTTTGTTTTTAGTGTGCTGATGAGACTCTCTTGCGTTTTGTGCTGCTGTGTCTCTACTGCTTTTTGTGCTTTTGTGACTCTCTTGCCTTGCTTTTTGTGTTGTTGTGACTCTCGTACTGTTTGTGCTGCTGTTACATTTTTTTTTTTTTATTTTGCTTTTTTTTTTTTTTTGTTGTTGGTCTCTCTTGTTTTCTTTTGTGCTATTTTATTTTTAACGGACTCTCAGCTTAGCTTATACTTCAAGGGGCTACTTAGCGTTCCTTTATTTCAGGACTACTAACTCCCCTTTTTATGTCTTGTTAAGATTTAATCGCACTGTTTGGACTCGTTTGCTCTTTAGTGTCGTTGGGACTTTCTTACTTTTTGTGCTGGTGGGACACACTTGCTGTTTAGTGCTGTTTTATCCCTTTTTGCATTTATGTGCTGTTGGAACTTCTTTGCTCTAAGTGCTGTTGAGACCCCCTTGCTTGCTGTTTTGTATTGTTGGGAATTGCTTGCTTTAGTGCTATTTAGACTATCTTCCTATAAGTGCTATTGAGATTTATCTTGATATGTTGTGCTACTGCGACACGTTTGTTTATTTTATGTGTGTGTGTGTGTGTGTGTGTGTGTGTGTGTGTGTGTGTTGGATTTCTCTTGCATTTTGTGCTGTTGTTACCATTTTGACTGTCCGTACTGCTGTGGCTCTCTTGCTTTTTTGTGCTGTTGGTCGGACTCTCTTGTGCTGTATTATTTTTAACGGACTCTCAACATGATACTTCAAAGGGCTACTTGCCGATCCCTTATTCATGACTGCTAACTCTCCCTAGGTATATCCTGTTAAGATTTAATCGTACTGTTGGGACTCACTTGCTCTTAGTGTTGTTGGAACACACTTGCTGTTTAAGGCTGCTGGAACTATTTTGTTTTTTAGACGGCGATTAGCCGTCTAATGCTGAAGGACGAAATCAGGCCTTGCTAATTTGCATATTTTCCACAACAATTTTAACTGTACCTCTCCACGCTTAGTGCGGATCCATGCAATGCGATTCTGCACTAACGAATACGAGTGGAATATGTTACACAGACGTTTAAATCATAACCGTAGCCGTTTTTAGTGTGTTATTGTTAGTTAACATGTTTTCTTTTTCCATTATTTTGCATTGGAAGCATCAATTTTAAGCGTGAAAAAAATATCCGTGACATTTCTTGACCAGAACAGCAACCCATCTTACGTATATGAAGATCTACTCCTGTAAAAAGAAAAAATAGTGCTCCGTATGTATGTAATTGACCTAAAGTAGTCCACACAATATTATGCATGATGGCGAGTTAGGTTCCCCCCAGGGCATTTCTTAACTTGGAAATAGATAGGCAAACATTCTAGTATCTTAAATAATCAAATACCTGGTCAATTTCTACATATACAAAACAACAGATAGAAATTCTGTAGCAACAGCGGGTGGAGTTTTTGTCATCATGTGACTGCTTCAATAACTTCAGAAACTCTGGGTTTATAATGTTGATTATCCCGTCACCGTCTCTAAGCGCATTGTGCGCTTTGATTATGTGCTGTTAGGACACCTTTGCTATAAGTGCTATTGAGATCCCCTTCTTGATGTTTTGTACTGTTGGGAGTTGATTGCTTAAATGCTATTTAGACTATCTTCCTTTTAGTGATTTTTGATTTGTTGTGCAACTGTGACTGTTATGTTTGTTTGTTTGTTTTTAGTGTGCTGATGTGACTCTCTTGCATTTTGTGCTGTTGTGACTCTCTTGCTGTTTTTGCTACTGTTACTTTCTTTTTTTTTCTTTTTTTTGGGGGGGGGGGGCTCTCTTGTTTTCTTTTGCGCCGTTTTATTTTTAACGGAATCTCAGCATGATATTATATATATATATATATATATATATATATATATATTATATATAAAGTCGAAACCCGGCTATTCGAAATCCCGGGGATTGGCGTTTTATTTCGAGTAAGGCATGTATTCGAATAACCTAAATCACGTCGATCGTTGAGACAAAAGCCCATCCCACCAACTTTTTTCATGCAGTGAACGTAATATATAATGTACACTTTTTAAGATATGTTATGATTAAGTAATGTTTTTGAAACCGACTATAGATAATTAATTTTTATTTTACAACTTTCATCTTCTTATGCATAAATGATTTCGATACATAAATATTTGTACATTTATCAGGTTTGACTAAATCACAAGCGACTACATGTATCAACGTTACATCAACGTCGTCTCGAAAAACGACGTAATCGTGGTCTGCTTGTTACACTTGTTTAAATTTTCCTTTACCAGCATATCTGAAATACTACAATCATTACCTCTTTGATTAAACTGGACTAACATCCAATCAATTAACAACTTATGCAAACTGTAAGCGACCATCTCCGCCCATTTTGGTAATTAATTGACGTTTGCGCCTTTCCATTGTTTGTTTTCAAATTGTCGCTGGTAATTAATGCTCGTCAGCGACTTCGGAGATATATATATAAATATATATATATATAATATCCCATATGAAAATAGAACATGTGCTAAATGTAATCTTACAATAGGAGATGAATACCATTATTTATTGAATCCCTTTAAAAACAAATTTAAAAATTTTTTTTAAAAACAAATTAATATTGTTTCCATAAAATTATTATTAGTTTTTAATCGTATTTATGTTTAATATAGGACAGTTTAATGAGAGTTCTCCCTCATTCTTAAACTTTCAACAACATATTTTCTTTACCTGATTATTTCATTACCATTAAAATTACTTACCTTGTATATGTATGTATACATGTATGCCTCGTTCGATATATTGATTATGTATTACCTCATGTTTACAATTGTATATTGTACTGAGAGTATCAATAAATCTGAAATCTGGAGAAGGGGTGCGAAAATCATACGAATTGATTGGCACGGGCCAAAAAATCTTTCCAAATGAGGCCAAGTATTCGAATGGCACACATTTGAATAACCCAGATATTTTTTTATATAGAAATAAGAAAGAGGGTGATCGGGACCATCGAAGTATTTCGAATGACGCCGGGTATTTGAATGAGAGGTGGTAGAGTAACCGGGGTTCGACTGTATATATAATATTTTAATGATATTGAAAAATGAAATGTAGATTGAACTTTATACGACAAATTAATATATGTACTTTAGAAAACAGCAAGAACTAACGGGAATGGCAAACGGGAATAGTAAGCCAAAACTTACAGAGTTTGTCCTGCTTAATTGTCCAATGAAATTATATTTCGTTCAAAAATATGACGTATACCAGGGCGAGCTATACATGCAGTGAACCAGTTCACTCACTTCTTGTAGGTATATGGCAATTAAATTATGTCGTTCATTTAAATATGTTCGGCTCTCACAGGAAAATGATATATCAGCTATGAGATCCATTTGATGTGCAACTTCCAAATTACAAACTACTTGAGAGAGGCAGCCATTTAATTCGATGACCAAATCTGATTTTTTTTTCACTTTTGATTTGAGATGAAATTTACAGAACGTTTTTCATTCATTTTCCAAATATTACAAACTAACTAATAGAGTACAGAAGTAATGATTAAGAAGCCGTAAAACAGAGAGCAAGGCGACCATTCTACCATGTAGAAGTGACGTCACGCTCCTCGTCTTTGAGCTCTAAATACTTTACCGTATTATATGACATTAGATCGGTTTACTCATCTTATTTCTGAAGAGTGCGCGCTTAGTGATAAAATATACAAACTGGCCGTCTTCATGAAATTGACAACGACTAAATTGTGATATACTAAATCATACAACGGTCTTTCTAATGGGGGAAATCCCCCAAAATCTGCTTACCTGATTTTAATACCTCCTCAAAACACAGCCACTTTCTTCACTATCACCACAGTATCTGGGGACTACCGTTATGGTCTAGTAATAATCTATGGTGATACTTGTCTGACAAAACTTTGCTTGATAAGTACGGCTTTGTTGATAATCTATGGTGAAACATTTCTGTCG
>CM037787.1:29916736-29966736 GCA_021229015.1 Solen grandis | reverse complement strand
AAATGAAAATGCTAGAGTGCATACATAAATATATTGACAGACATCTGGATGACAGAAATTGACTGACCACGATAGCTCACCTTGAGAACTTCGTGCTTAGGTGAGCTAAAAAATTACACTCCATCTTTTATCCATTTTTTTTTCCAATTTCAACATACATATTACTTTTTGGAAACAATTTAAACACATAAATCGGGGATAGCAAGACATAAGATTTAGCATCTAATACATTTTCCTAAATTCTTTCTAAAATTTCTTTCCTAAATTTCCCTTTGTGTACACTCTAGCATCTTCATGATTAATTTTTAGTAAATTATTTCAAAATTTCATTTTTGCATATTGGCTCTTGTCCATCTTGGTCAATGCTGAAAATTGATTATGCCACCCTTGCTTAAATATGACACTTTTGATAAATCAAGGACCATAACTCTGGATAAAATGACCCAATAATGCTGTCAATGAGCCAGTAAAACCGTGAGCATCCCAAAGGCATTTTTCTGAGTACAATATCTTTCCTGAGATATCTTCCATATCTCGGCAGACATTAATAAGAAAATATTCCTGACTCTCTGAACCTCAAAATAACTTGAGTTATTCAGATGCTTTGTAATAAATAACTCAGGCCTATGGCCTTTGTGATTAGATTACTGCACATCTGAACTTAATACTGTGCGTTATACTACGATATATCTCGCAAAACAAAACCATATTTCCTAAGTCATATTGTGAGCTTCCATCCAAGTTCTGTGTTCAGGAGGTTAAAAGGGTTAGAGGAATCTTTAGAGAAATGCAACAAAACTGGGTAAAAACTATAAAAGCAAACTGTCCAAACCTCCCCCCCCCAAAAAAAAGGGACTCGTATGTAAAACCAGTCTATGCAGGTGGTCTTGCATCCTGAGTGTAGTGGAAATAAATAACCTACACACAAAATGGATATTGTAGAAGAGAGAATTTCCAGGTTTTTTGAAAGGAATTACCCCTGAATTTAAATCAAGAGACAATGCGTCCCATGTATGCAACGCTCTTGATAAATTTTTGTCCCTGCTAATTTTGTTGTGTAATTTGATTTGAATACATTGTTAACGTGATCACTGAAATATATGCTTGTCTAATGAGACAAACTTTTAAATAGATAATTAAGTTTTTTTTTACCTTGTTTTCGTATCCCCTTTCATCCAGCAAGGTAGATATCATAGGCTGAGCAAACTTATCTTCCATCTTTTTCCTGGTTAATAAAAAAAATTGTGCATGATGTCTTTTACATATATCTCTTATATGTAAAACTGGAAAGATGTTATTACGAGTCATTCAAAGCAGCAGATAAGCTTAGTTTTATCGTTTTGACTAATTGTTTTTCAGGAAAAACAAATTGATTTCAAATTTTCATCATTCAAAAACGAAAATAAAAAATGGAAAATGAATTGTGCTTGAAGATGCTGTCGTTTTGTGTAGGTTTTTTTTTCATGTTTATTAGCGCAATGTTAGCAAAGGGAGGTTACTGCACACTCACAATCTGCAATGCTTTTCCATAACCGCATTTTAATTCATGAACAATAAAATCCAAGCTATCCAAAAATAGCATTATGGTTGAAAACTCCGCAACAAAATGTCAAAATCTAAGTTTGGAAGAGTCAGAAAAACAATAGAAACATCGGTTGCCAGCATTTTTTTTTTATTGAAAAGGAACCAAACCCTTACAAAATCGTCGGCAGTTTCTTGAACCATATCATTTCGAACACCATTTATGAGTACCATGGTTCTCAAGTACTGGCAAAATTGTTAGATTCTTGGAAATTGTCATTTGACTGTCTTATAACATGTCCATATCTTTATGGATAAAATTTTAATGCATGCACACAAGCAATTACATCATGTATATTTTACAATTTATTTCAGGTTAATTTTCACATACTGTGACACTATAAGCTCATTAGGATGTGGAATGAAGTAAACTAATTGAAAATTCAGAAAAACTATTTAAAAAATGCAGAAAAACTAATTGTTCTTGGAAAGTATTGGTAAAAAACTAATTGCCTTAAAAGCTTGTAGTTTAAGCTAATTGCCATCAAAAGTTATCTGTTGCTCTGGTCATTTCAGAAAGGACTTTGTAATCCAGTGTTAAAAGACAATGCATTAAAAGCCATTGTTGCAGGAGAGGGGCAAGGATTAGCATTATGGCATCCCAAGCACAAAGTACTGGTTAAACCAAGCACAAAGTACTGGTTAAACCAAGCACAAAGTACTGGTTTAACCAAAGAACTTTCAAGAGGAATAGAGGGTAAATTGTAATTTCTTGTTTTCCAGTTGACATAACAAGAAGTAAGTTAAAACAAACATAGCGTAATATTACGATGACTGCAGGAAAAAATCCAGAGGAACCAGAGAAAACCCATATGTCTGGACAGGAAACCATTGTACACTTTGATGTATGTGAATTGAATCAAACCCAAGACTCATTGGTGATGCATTACTTTTTCTATTGACAGTGATCTTGATCTTGACCCTATTTATATCAAACTCTAGTTCTTTTGACAACAGAGAACTGTTCAAAGTGTGGCTGAGATGCCATCAGTCACATATAAGATATCACCAGCATAAGAGATAATCAAAAGCATATAAGATATCACCAGCATATAAGATACCACCAGCATATGAGATATCACCTGCAAATTACATATCACCAGCATATAAGATATTACCAGCACATAAGATATCACTAGCATATGGGATATCACCAGCATATAATATATCACCTGCATATGTGATATCACCTGCATATAAGACATCAACATCATATGAGATATCACCAGCATATAAGATATCACCAGCATGAGATCTCACCAGCATATATGATATCACCTGCATATAAGATATCACCTGCATATGAGACATCACCAGCATATAAGATCACCTGCAAAAAGGGAAAAGGCGCAAAGAGATCAAAGAGACCTGGTCACTGCTTGACGGGTGATTCCAATAGAGTTGAGGTATAATCATAATGAATCAAAGTGGTAAAGGGTTAAAACTGATGAATCCAGCAGTTATTACTTAATGAAGAACAGTCCCCCAATCACTATAATGGACCCTGCGACGACTGCACACACAACGATCGTGATGAGGACCTTGTCTTTCTTACCTGAAACACAACATTGAAGATATGAAAGGGTAGAAATATAAAAACACACATACACATTCACATGATCACATACACACACTCATTCAAACACAGTTTTTAATACTAAAGGGGGTCTCCTAGGCAAAATCTTAATCAAGGACTACAAGTTTTAGATCCAAGAAGTCCGTCAGACTATGTGATGTCAACGGCTGTGAGAAACGATCAAGCCTAAAATATGATATAATCAAACAATGCACTTTGTGTTTTAATTAGATCTCAGAAATTTTAAGATGGATTTAAGACTGATGTTTCCAAGTCATTTAATTGAGTAACAAGCATGTAATACAGCACAATGATACAATTGTGACACAGTGAACAGCTACCAGTATTCTGAAATCACAGAGTCACTCAATTATCAGGAAATGTCAGG
Source organism: Solen grandis (assembly GCA_021229015.1). Taxonomy (NCBI): domain Eukaryota; kingdom Metazoa; phylum Mollusca; class Bivalvia; order Adapedonta; family Solenidae; genus Solen; species Solen grandis. Next base: position 29,963,191 of record CM037787.1, on the reverse strand, counting down.
AAATCCACTAAGTCACATTTGCTTATTTAGATTATTTTTAATCAAATAACTACATAAATATGCAGCCTTTTTGTTTCGATGTTTATTCATATTAAATGTACATCCCACCCAAAACCACTACCCACCAACCTGTGGGCGTGTAACAGACAGTATACTGAAGTTTATGCAAATATATAATCACGAGTGTTGTCCAAAACTAGCAAAGAATTTGTTAATAGTATGGTGACAGTCTGATAATAAATAGGGTCATACTTCTGTCTACTGGGCTGCCATACACTGGTTCACTCTCCGGCCCTATGTCACCTTCTTTAGAGATGCTGGCAACAGTGACGGAATATTTCTGGTTGGTATCTAGACCTTGAATCTCGAGGCTTGTAGATTCGTTCATGTTTAACGACTTTTTGTCTGTGAAAAATTATTTAAAATTAAAAGTAAGTAAACTTTATTGCATTCAAACTATAAACAAAAAAGATAATAGAGATTAGGTCAAGAAGATGTGGGATGGATGGTCTGTACCTAGTCCTGATCCATGTGGTTTACCAAAGAAGACATGGCATCAAACCATGAAAGAGGATCTAGCCCGTCTTAACCTCAAACAGCATATTTTATGCTATGGATAGGAAAGTTTGGACAGCAGTGATAGAAATAAGTCCTACCCAGTAAATGGAAGACAGACTATAAATGGATGATTTATATAAATGGATGACCCTTTATTTCCAGCCCCGAAATGAAAGCAAACATATGACATCACACAAAAATTGACATCATAAAAGATCCTTGTCATCCAGATGCTTATGATTAAAGTCTTTCCTTTTTTTGAGCCATGCATTTTTAAAGAACAAACATTTTTCCATCTAGAAGTTGATGACATTATAATTCAACTGATGACAATAGCTATCAATCAAGAGTGACCTTGACCCCAGCCATCCATAAATCAACCTTGAGCTGACCATATCTCTCGTACAATGACATGACCCTTGAAATCTCTCATACACTCACCTTGACTTCAACAAATTCTCTCATACACTGACCTTTACAGTGGCGTCACCTTTGGGGCGGCGACTGCTGTCCCAATATTTGTGCAAAAAACAGCGCTGTTATTATCTTTGAAAAATGTTCTTTAAAAAATCTCTCTTATATGGAGTGATGAATACAGCAGACAGCTGTCATTGGTTCCCAAGGTGACCAAGCTAGGCCCCTGCTGTTTCTGAGACCCCTGCTGATATAGTATCTGCTGTCACCTTGTCTGTGGTCACCTACTATATCGTTTACTGGCAACATCTCTGTCTGCTTTAATCCAAATCAAGTTTTCAAGTTTTACTGAGTATATCAAAGAATTGTTAATCAATTCAATTGAGTCAGTATTTTATCATCATAGCTATGTCATGTTTGTTTCATTATGCTACATAATTTAAATGATACTGGTAAAAAACAATAAAACAGTACTGTTTATATTGATGATTACATATTGAGAACAGTTTTATTGTTTATATTGTTGACATACTCGTACGTGAAACTGTTGTCCACTGTCTCGATTAGTACATTGATGCTGGGCCCTTGCTCTAAGTACATTTAATAGTATTTTTTTTATATAATTTATTACTTCTTTTTAATAGTTGTATTTATACATGTATGTGGCTGTTGTTTTTATGAGCATTAGATTAAAGTTCAAATGTTTGTCTTCCTTCTAATTTTATCTCAATCCCGCAAATTTCAAAATATCCTTATTGGAGCATGTTGTTGTATTCATAAATGAACAAAATATCAAAATTTCATGATTAAAAAAAACCAAAAAAAAAACAAGAGGGGTGTTGAAAGTCTGGTAATATGAAACCATTTCTATTTCAGATTTTAACATTTTCTCAGTCCATGGGAGGAGTCACCCCACCAGCACCGTCCATGGTTTAAGTCGCTACCTCAATGCCCAAAAACATGCAACACACCTGCCTTACACTAAACTAAGTGAATAATAAGTGACCTTGCCCCAACCATCTCTCATACACAAGCCTTGAACCCAAACACATTTCTCATTTAGTGACTTTAACCTTTTCTCACACAGTGACCTTGGATCTAACCATCTTTCATACAGTGACCTTGACCCTTATCATCTTTCATACATCAACCTCGACCCCAACTATCTTTCATACATTGACCTTAACCCAAACTTTATATCATTATGACCTTGACCCAACCACATCTTTCATATAGTGATATTCCACTCCAAAGAATAAAAGGGTGTTAAGGTGAGGTATCATGCCATTTGCTGATATCAAATTGAAAATGCACTGACATTGTGGTATCTTAAAGAAGACTATTTCGAGGGCTGAACAAGAAACTATTTTAAGTGCTAGATACAGTTCTAGGTGTCTCCAAATAACTGAATAATTGTAAGATCAGTCATAAGTAGAAGAAGAATATAACAGACTGTTTGAATGAAAATTGAGAACAAAAAGCAACAATACCACACCTGAACAAATTGTCGGACTGATGACCTTGCAGAAGGTCACCCTGTATTCCATAATGACTGGTTCATTAAGATGACAACTTAGACTGTCCCAGCTCACATACAGAGAATTGTCCTGGTTTCCAGGTTTGACTTTCACGCCATCTGGTGTTTTTGTCGGCTCTGCAACAATAAAAAATCTTTTTCATTTCAACTTAAAACAAGAACCTCCGGTATGTTGTCCTACTGAACACTTCTGATATTGTACCACAAGACCCCTCCCCCACCCCATTACTGTACCACCAGGAACTTACTGGCATAGACCAAACACCAGATTCTCTTGGTATTGTAAAACCTGGCACCCTAGTTGGGCCTCTGGAACTCTAGATGAAGACCAATGATTGGTTAAGACTACCTTTAGAAGAAGACTATCTTTGGCTGAAGACCAATAATTGGTTAAGATTACCTTCAGATGAAGACTAACTCTAGATGAAGACCAATAATTGGTTAAGACTACCTTTAGAAGAAGACTATCTTTGGCTGAAGACCAATAATTGGTTAAGATTACCTTCAGATGAAGACTAAGACTAGATGAAGACCAATAATTGGTTAAGATTACCTTCAGATGAAGACTAACTCTAGATGAAGACCAATTATTGGTTAAGATTACCTTCAGATGAAGACTAACTCTAGATGAAGACCAATAATTGGTTAAGATTACCTTCAGATGAAGACTAACTAGATGAAGACCAATAATTGGTTAAGATTACCTTCAGATGAAGACTAACTCTAGATGAAGACCAACAATTGGTTAAGATTACCTTTAGAAGAAGACTACTCTGAATGAAGACAATATTTGTTAAGATTACATTTAGATGAAGACTAACTCTAGATGAAGACCAATTATTGATTAAGATTACCTTCAGATGAAGACTAACTCTGGTTGAGGACCAACAATTGGTTAAGATTACCTTCAGATGAAGACTAACTCTAGATGAAGACCAATTATTGGTTAAGATTACCTTCAGATAAGAAAAAAACTAGATGAAGACCAATAATTGGTTAAGATTACCTTCAGATGAAGACAAACTCTAGATGAAGACCAATTATTGGTTAAGATTACCTTCAGATGAAGACTAACTGTAGATGAAGACCAATTATTGGTTAAGATTACCTTCAGATGAAGACAAACTCTAGATGAAGACCAATAATTGGTTAAGATTACCTTCAGATGAAGACTAACTCTAGATGAAGACCAATTATTGGTTAAGATTACCTTCAGATGAAGACTAACTCTAGATGAAGACCAATAATTGGTTAAGATTACCTTCAGATGAAGACAAACTCTAGATGAAGACCAATTATTGGTTAAGATTACCTTCAGATGAAGACAAACCTAGATGAATATCCAATATTGGTTAAGATTACCTTCAGATGAAGACTAACTCTAGATGAAGACCAATAATTGGTTAAGATTACCTTCAGATGAAGACAAACTCTAGATGAAGACCAATAATTGGTTAAGATTACCTTCAGATGAAGACTAACTCTAGATGAAGACCAATTATTGGTTAAGATTACCTTCAGATGAAGACTAACTCTAGATGAAGACCAATTATTGGTTAAGATTACCTTCAGATGAAGACAAACTCTAGATGAAGACCAACAATTGGTTAAGATTACCTTTAGAAGAAGACTATCTCTGGATGAAGAAAAATAATTTGTTAAGATTACATTTAGATGAAGACTAACTCTAGATGAAGACCAGTAATTAGTTAAGATTACCTTTAGAAGAAGACTATCTTTAACCCTTTCCCTCATATAGACTCATTTTGACGCACTCAATAGGTACCACATAAAGCCTGATCTGCAGAAAACCACAGTTAAACCTTACCAAATTTAATTATAAAGTCCTCATTTCCAGACCACTGAGGAGCAGGGAACAGCATAAAACCTGATCAGCCTGCGAGTTACTCGCAGGCTGATCTGGTTTTATGCTGTTCGCATAGGTCTTTTCATGGTGTCCTCTATGAGGGAAAGGGTTAAAAAAGATGTGTTGATAAACCACAATGCCCCTGTCCAAGCCTAACCCCTCTGGGCCCCACCCAAAGGGATCAGATGCAAATTAACTGATGTCAATTAAAAGGGTCTCTTTAGTTGAAGAAGTTTGTATGTGAATAAAGGCAATATTTAGGAATAGGCCTGTCTTTGACAAAGACTGACACCTTCAGACAAAAAGAGAAAAACATTTTTAGACAAAGACTGTTTTTGAATGTGTCGCAAACAAGCTCAGTCGGGGTATGCGGGTTCCAAAGGAGAACACGTCGGGTCTTGTACGACAGATTTTGTGTATATTATGATCCCTTTCTTTCCTGGAATGTACAATATGCATATACATTACATTTCCTGATAATCTAGTTTGAAAACAATAACAATGAAATACATGTACATTGGTGAACAATTGATAGCACAAGAGAATGTTAAAACAATAGGATACACATGATTATTACCTGTATATATATAAATATATATAGACAATTCGTGGTTTTCAACAGCATAGAAAAATTGGCGGCGTTTATTTTTTTTTAAAACAATGATGGAAGTGATTGCGATTGGTTATCAATCTGGAGCTGACAAAGGTTAAAGAGGTTAAAAAAGTTAGAAATTCAATTAGAGAAACAAGGGATGGATAAAGGAGAGAGCTCAATTAAGTTACATTAAACATAATTGAAACAACACTACGGTATCTACATGAATATTACTAGTTAATTACCAGGGACAATTCATTATATAAAATAAAGACGTTTTCGAAATACTTTATTGTTTTATTAAGTGGCTAAAAATCTGAAACAGAATTAAATGTGTTATATATATTATACACCCTTTGACATATTCCCCCCGAAAAAGAAATGGCATCCCGACATTCTTATATGACATAATACCTGAATATAAAAAACGAAAACAAGTAAATTAGTATGTCCAAATACTAAATATAATCCAGACTGCTACGATATCGAATTACCTTGAAATAAACGTCTGACACAAGAAATAAATGCATACAATTAGATTCAGCTTGTTTATTGCATAAACGATATGACAAACCTAAAATAGAATACACAATAAATTAGTGTAAATGATATATACTAAACCAGGACTACATTCAGACTTTATTAGTTTTATGTACCAAACTTATATATAATAAATCAGGGGCTGACAATAAAACCGTTCTAAGTGGATATAGAAACAGAAGACGATAGGAAAATTTCATGGTTAGACTGCGAATAAAATTTCTTTCACACTTACTTGCTCCACGTGTGTTGATACAGCTCTGCCAGTCCAGCCCACTGCTTCCTGCTTCTGTTGTTATGGAAACACCATAGAGATTTTTGCCAGGATTGGTCAGATTGAGGATGGTTTCCGTCTCATTTAGTGTTACCCATGCTAAACTGTTGTCATTCTATAATAAAAACACCAGTAACATTAATTAGACAATTGAGAAAACTTAGTGCATATGCACTTACGAGTGATAATTTAAATTTTATTTATTCTATGATTGGACAGAAAGCAAGAAGGCTCATAAAACTCTTCATGCTGTCACTGATGTTTGCATTCACTTGGCCCTGGATGGAAAAGGAAACCATATTACAAAGAATTATTTCTATGCCATGGCAGTAGCGCAAAGGCGCTTGGGTCCAGTGGTAATGTACCTATATGCAGATCCAAAGGTTATAGGTTTGAACCCAAAATGGGGGGGAGCAAGGATTCTTCATGAGGCATGAGGTACTGGTCCAAATCAAGAACTGTCAAGACAGACGGGTATAAGATATAAAAACTTCTTGAATATTCAACCAAAAAGAAATAAGACTAAACAAAGGTTAAACAAGAGTACCACATGCGGGTGCCAAGGCTCGTCTGTTTTTGCCATTGTTAAATATTTTTGTTAAACATTTAAAAGAAAATTGACCTTGAAATTCACAACTAAAACTGTATGCCTTTACATGCAAAAATGAAGTATATGTAACCATACCCCTTAAATATGACCTTTGACCTTGAAAGATGACCTTGACCTATGCATGGAATAGAATGTATACAACACAAAAATGTAAAATTTGTAGACAAAAAAGTACAATGGCTAATCCATTGAGTTTTTCAAAAAATCAACACAAAACTGTAAAATTCAAAGACAATTTGAACAAGAGAGTCATAATGCCCCCTAGAACGCTCACCAGAGTACCATCACTTATTAGACAATTCAGTTTAACCTTGATAAAAATTCCAGATAAAAAGTACTATTTCTCAATTTCTATACAGACTAAATAAGAACTACTAGCCAACCACAGCAGGACAAATTTCTTAGAGAAAATGACTGTAGAAGACCATGAGCAACTTAGTCAATTATTCCAACACTCAACAGAGAATGCTATAATGGAGAATTCCATTATATATCCTATATAGTTGTTTGTATCTTTTGACCAGGTATACAGTTAACAAAAACAAACAAAAAACAAACAAAAAATCTAAAGCAACACTGCTGGTTTCGCTATTATTAATAATGTGTTAATAGAATTTATACCATATATTAATTTAATCAGACTCTTTGAAACAATTCACATATATATTTATAACAACAAAACAAAAAAAAAAAAAAAAAAAAAATGAAAAGATTAAGGGGAGTTAACTAATATTCTGTATTTATTAAGTTTCAATATAAATTATTTATTATTTCCCTTACAAGTCTAAAAAGCAATTGTTTGGCTGTGTGTGGGGCTCATTTTTTAAGGGATCAACTTGATTTTAGCAAATATTGTAGAAAAAAATAAGGTGACCATTTGTGCCAAATGAAATTGAATTCTGACCAATGGTTTCAGAGAAGATGATTTTTTTATTTTTTTCTATATAAGTATGTATAGCTATATATAGAAATTGGCAAACCCCGTGGGGGCCTCATTTTTCAAGGAATCAACTTTATTTTAGCAAATATGGTTGAAAAAAAAATTAGATGACTATTTGAGCCAAGCAAAATTAAATGACCATTGGCTGCAGAGAAGACAATTTTTTAAATTTTCTATATAGAGTATATAAGGAAATTTGCCAACCCTGAGAAGGCCTCATTTATTAGGGATCGACTTCATTTTAGCAATGATGGTAGATGACTATGAGGTATATATGCCAAAGGAAATTAAATTCTGACCATCGATTTCAGAGAAGATGAGTTTTAAAGTTTTTAAAATAAAATGGTGTTGGTTGCCATGGCAACCAGAGTTCTGCATGGATCAAATTTATGTTAGCAATTTTTGAGAAAATTCATCCACGGATCATTCATGCCAAGTTTCATCGATTTCTACCAAGCGATTTCAGAGGAGATGTCTTTTAAAGCAAATTGTTGACGACAGACGGAGGGTTATCCCAATAGCTCACCTTGAACACGTTGTGCTCTGGTGAGCTAAAAATTGCTCTAACTTTTTTTTTATTTGTCTAGTGATCATGACTAAACTCACACCTGCACAGGTTCATATGATGACAAATCAGTATACAAAGTTTAAAAAAAAATCATTGACAAATGACAGAGAAATATATAATTATATTTAAAACTTGTCCAAAGTTACAGCAAAATAAGGTCAAAGGTCAAGGTTGATAGATGAAATATTGAGGTATATCTGAATAGCCCTTGTCAAGATGAATATGCATACCAAAATTAAAATGAAAGTTGTATATGGAATAGTAGAGAAGTTATGGCCAACGTTTAGATTCCGGACGACACCTGTTAAAGCAGAAATAGGTCAAAGGTCAAGGTTGATATATGACATATTGAGGTATATCTGAATAGCCCTTGTCAAGATGAATATTATGCATACCAAAATTAAACGTTGTATGTCAATAATAAAGAAGTTATGGCCAATGTTAAAGTTTTTTTGTGAAACATTTCACAAATAGGTCAAAGTTCAAGGGTCAAGTTCAAAAGTCCAAAAGTGTAATATAAATGAAAGGTCTTGACATAAGGAATTCACATGTGAAATATCAATGCCCTTTTGGTAATGGTTCTGAAATGACAGGCATTTTAAAGTTTTCAAAAGTTACAAAAAAAGTAGGTCAAAGGTCAAGGTCAATAGGTGAATATTTGCATATGTCTGCATAGGCCTTGTAAAGATAATATGCATACCAAAAATGAAAGTTGTATATTGAATAGAAGAGAAGTTATGGCCAACGTTAAGATTCCGGACACCAACAACGACAACGCGGATGCTGGAGTTACGACAATAGCTTGTATTTTTTTCTTTGAAAAACAGACAAGCTTAAAATAAGGCCAAGGACATCTACAGACTTACGTCACAGTCTGCATTCCCCTTTGTACACCAAAATAAGGTATAATTCCCATCCTCCCAATCCAGTAATGTGATGGCCAGTCTAGGTTGATAGTCATCATCCAACAGTTCCAACATGAACTTCGGCATTTGTGGGGCTGAGAAGCAGGAAAATATTAACTTTTACTATCACTGAACAAAAGTGATAAACTTCCCCTCTGATGGCATAGTCAGAAAGGATTGGTTAAATATTGTGACAGATAATCTTTCACCCCAGATTCTACACATGCAGTCTGCATGGCAAAGAAATGTCCACTCATACTAATATTTCATATACAGTTTAAAGTTTAGTTAATCAATATTCATCAAGTCATAATTCTACATGACTATTCATGGGGTTAAGGGTGAAAGGGCAGAGGGCAACAGGATTTCATAATTCCAGATCCAGCGTGTTACTTCACTTATCACTGGATAGAGCATGAGTCTAATATGGCCCAATAATACACAATTGTGATGTAAAATGACATAAGTGTTACATAAGGATCCTTATTTAACCCTTGCCATGCTTGTAACATGCACTGTAACAGTAGTTGTTTATGGAGGTGCTTACGAAAATTTATAAACTGTACAGTGAACAGTGCAAACCATGATCAGATTGCAAAGCATTGAATGATCTTGTTCTGCACTGGTCACAAAGGCAGTCACAAGTGCCTACAGCATTGTAAGGGTTCATAAGGTCACATATCAAAACAAATTTTCAATCATATGCTGTTATTCACTGAAACAAATAAATCTGAAAATTTTAAGTCACTCTGAAATACATACAATTTTGTTATTTCTTGCACTTAGTTGGTGTATTCTTTGACCACATTTATAACACACACAGCCAAGTTTTTTTTTTGAATATTTATAATGGCAGTTAAAACTTTGTTTCCATAGCAACCTAATTGGAAATGAGAGCCTAATGGGTACTACAGAGAATTGACAATTTTTACGAAATTTTGATAGATTCTTGCAAAATTCAGAAGACTTTTATCCATTTTTTGCATATTTCTTAGTTTTTTCAAGATAGCAGTTACCATATTTGATATTAAACTTAGCATGATTTATCCAGTAAAATACCTATACAAATTACAAAAATGTACAGTTATAGCTCCCTTCCTTGGCGCTCAGCATATAAGGGTAGTTGCAGGACTGGTTGGCCCTGTGTCAGGATAATGTGACTGGGTGTGATATCATGCCACATGTCTACGGCGTGATACTGCAGTGTGGCGACTATATCTGTCTCAAGTAGACATCGTCTCCAAATGACTGAAATACTGTCGGTGGGACGTTGAACCCAACAACAAATTACAAAAATAAAATAAAATACTTTCCTAAATCTCATCAGAGTGATACAGAAATAATGGTTAAAAAGAAAAAAGGGAGAAAAAATGACCCTTTTTGGATTTGAACTCACAACCCTTATATTCAAAGCAGTTGACTCTAGCATATTTATGGATGTTCTTCAATGGGCGGTAATGTATAAGGATCCCACTACCCTAAACAAAGGTAATGAACTGTACCTTTCACTGGCTGGGTGACACTGATCACAGAGGGATTGGGAGACATGCCAACATTGTTTTTCGCCTGGATCTTGAAGTCATACGATTCGTTGCAAAGGAGAACCTGTTTGAGTTTGTAGGAATTACTTAACACTTCCATAACTTCACCTTGGCTTGGTCTTGAGTGGGGATACTTTGTAACCACATAGGATTTAAGTTCACCATTCTGATCAGATTCTGGTAGACCCTAGAATAAAGCAAAATGATAGAGAAACCAAAATATCTTTGCAAAAAGAACATGTATCAAAACAACATTACTTGTGCAACATAAAAAAAGAACTGTAACACAGAATATCATAGCTGGCCCAAAATCAAGACTGATCCACATGTAGATATTTTGAGGACATAACATGCAAATGTATTTCCTAATTTTTTTTTTCGCAGCTTTCAAAAGCTCTGGATGCCACACAAACTGTTGATAGTCTTTGTCCTTCTCTACCAGTTGAAATGGGGATGAGAACCTGTGTGAGAAAAAAATTCTCTACAAAGATAAATGCTTTGAACTAAGTTTATCCATCAATCCATGAATATCAACTAAACTTTTTTTTCACACTAAAAACTGAAAATCGGGCACAACTTCAATTAATAACCTGCTAAAATGTCTGTAAGTTAAATAGAGAGGTTAATTGGTATATGGTCTGTGGTTTAAAAATGATTCTAAAAAACGCATTTATTGATAAAATTTAGGAGCGGTAAATATGCTTGACAGGTGAAAATAAAAGATGTATTTAACCCTTTCCCTCATATAGACTCACAATAGGTACCACATAAAGCCTGATCTGCAGAAAACCACAGTTAAACCTTACCAAATTTAGTTACAAAATCCTCATTTCCAGACCACTGAGGAGCAGCGAACAGCATAAAACCTGATCAGCCTGCGAGTAACTGCGAGTTACTCACAGGCTGATCTGGGTTTATACTGTTCGCATAGGTCTTTTCATGGTGTCCTCTGTGAGGGAAAGGGTTAAGGGAAGCAAAAAAAAAAAAAAATAGTCAATAGCCTGGGCTTGAAATCGAGACCCTTGGCTTTTTAATCCCAGTGTGCTACCAACTGCATCATTCAGACATTACACAATGTGTGATGTAGTTTTATATACAAGCCTGCTATATAAAAGCCCTGGGGCCGTATTCATAAAGCTCCTAAGGAGAAAAATTCCCTTAGTTTCGAAGATTTTCCTTAAATTCACATAGATTTCCCTTAGTTATTAGAGATTTCCTTATATCTTATCTATAAAAATCCTTAGGAGATTTATTCCAGTTAAGGAATTATTTTCCTTAAAAATTAAGGAGCTTTATGAATATGGCCCCTGGTTTTAAGGAATCTATTTTTTAAAAGATTTCCTTATATAAAATGTTAAATTTTTCATTTTTTAAATAGAAATATTAAATTGTTATTTGCAAATTGTGATCATGTAGAAAGAATTGGCATGATTGACATGAAAAATAACAACAAATAGTGGACTGAAACCAATAGAGAGTATCTCAAATTTTCGTGTTAAAAAATTAACAAATGTCCAGAAAGAGTCCCACATTCTCCACATACTGCCTCGACATCCTGTGTAAAATATAGCAGGCCCTTGGTGGGACACATTAAGAATCAAAGTGTTGCAGCGCTGATGTATCCACTGTATTGAGAATTCTTTCAGTTTGTTTGCAGGTGAAGTCATGTGATATGATGTATTCAAGTGCTGAACAGTACTGTTTTTATAAGCAATAGAGACAGATGAATTATCATGGATACAATCATCATATCATAAGCAAAAGCAAAAAAATTGGATAATTGAAGACATACTAAATTCTACCTACCAGAACAATGCCAGTCAAGCAAAAATGATATTTAGACAAAAGGGCTATTCAAAGAGTGGACTATTTTGAGTAATTGCGTGAAAGTACAAAATTGCGTGCTTAAAGAAAATCAAAATGCGAATAAGCTGCGAGGCTGTGAAACACTTGTTACTCTGTATTCACTACATAGCAGTGGTTCTTTGGAACACATAATGTCATGTGTCACCTACTGAAACTTGATGGAAAATGACAGACAGACTGACAGAAAAAGGGAATAACTAAAAAAATATTGATGCCAGATTTATGGACATTGTGCAAGACAACTCATCATGTCAAGGTCTGTCCATAAATGAAATTTCAATAAGAAGTTATTGCAGAATAAAAAAGTGTGACAAAAAAAAAGTGACAGACGGACGGACAGATGGATGGACAGATGGACGGAAAGACAACAGAAAAATAATCCCTATGTGTCACCTCTGCTTACAGCAGGTGAGACAAAAACAAAACAATAACATGCAATGATCAGGGAAACAATTTTTGTCATTCTTGTAGGCTCTAAATTGAAAGTGAATACAAAGCTTTGTGCCATTTTAGAACAAATTTCTTATGAACTAATTTTAGTTTTGAAACTATTCAAAACTAAATCAAACAACTGCACTGTGGTCCTTTGGTAATGCACATGATGTAATCCCAAGGTTGTGGGTTTAAACCCCATCAGCGGCAAAGAATTTTCATGGTTTTTACCAGGCACCAAGTACTGTTCCAACCCAGGAGCTATCTAAAGGGAGGGATTAGTATGTATAAGTTGCAAGAATTTTTTTCTTACCGGTATCTATGTAAAATAAATAATTTTAAACATTATTAAAAAAATTAAAAACAATTCCTATACAGACAGATGGATGGATGGGAGGATGCATGCAAACCTATGGAGACTAAAGATTTGTAAGCAAGAGGTTAATGACAGTAAGTCTGCTTGTTTGTTTATTTTAATTTACTGTAACATTCCATCAACAGTATTTTAGTGATTTAGCCAACATGAGTGCTGCCTTACTGTGGTATGTGACCTAGATATCCTAACCAGGCCCCCCCCCAAAAAAAAAACAACAACAAAAAACACACACACACACAAACTCAATTTAACTCAAATATCTGCTCAAATTAAGTTTGAACCTGAGTAGGGCACTTAAGAGATGTTCTTGAAAAAAAATCTCACTCAAAAATCAGGTTGATTGAATTAATACTTAAAGTATAATTAAGTACAAAATATGGCTTAGCTGAGAATGTACTTAAAAAAAGTCTGTGATCACAGCCCATCAGTCAAACTCAGTTGAGTATGATGATCATGCTTAAATTTGAGTTTGATTAAATATGATTTTCAAAACCTTTGAGAACATGGGACCTGCATGAGCTTTGGTGGTGGACACACTGTTCCAAACCAGATAACAAGAGATGAACGTACAGAGAGATACATAGACACAGACAGACCAAAGGGGCCTGACACGAAAGCTGAGTCATATCACTATATATAATTATATATAGTGATATTACTGACCTTTCATGTCAGACCCCTGTGGGACAGACAAAGAACAAAAAAAAATTTAATAGGGGTATAATAGTCAAAACATAAATTACTAGAAAATGTGTCTTACCTTCCAGTAGAGGTCCACTAAAAATAAGTTATTACATGTTTGTGGATTCCAGCTGAAACTCCCATCCTTGACCTCTGGGCTCCGATTTGGTACTGCAATAAACTCACTTGATTCACCCTGTACCTCATATGGATGTTTTTTGATGCTTTGGCAAACACAGCAGACCAAGATCAGACAGCTCCTGGAAGGAACTGTCTTAACAGGGTCTCCTCTGTTTTCTCATACAATATATGCATGGCAAAGTAAAATTCATTTATTTCATATATACTATTAAAAAGTCCCAAGTCCCTGGAAATGGCTTAATGCAACTTAAAGATCCTTGCAAAGCATCTCCCACTTTGCCATTGCCCTAGGGTGGGGATTTAGACTTAAAAAAAGGAAAAATTCCCCTAGCCAGACATGGTACCGTACTCAAAAAAGGAGATATGAGTAATGTAAACAATAATCAATTTTTTTATATGGAAGTAAATCTATCAATTTTTGACACTAAACATCCAAGTATGACTCTGACCTTGGGTCATGGGCATGTAGGCTGAACAATCATAATTATAAAGAAATTCAATGCTAGAAATCCTGGTTGAAAAGTCTCAGAGAGAGAAAATAAACAGACTAACATTTTTGAAGGTAATGATTTCCCCTGTTACTGGATGCGACCGGGAGAGACAATATATGTTTGATGAGTAATGAACACTTACAACTGTCATCAGTTTTGGTTGTAAGAACTGCTACATCACTCCAGATACCCTGCCCAAGGGGCTTCATGCTTACTGTGAAGTTGTAAGTTGTACTTGGATGCAAGTTGCATATTAGTTTAGATTTTTTCGCAATTGCTTCACCTTCAACATCGTCGATTGTAACCACCTACAAAAAAAACAAACAATAGTTTTGATATTTAAGATAGCAATTATCTTGATTAAGTAATAAATAAACTTAAGTTTATGATTACCAGTACAATCATAAATGACTTTGGTTTACTGTGGCTGGGTATCGAACCCACAACCTCTTGGTTACAGGGCTGGTGCTGAACATTGGGACAGGTATGTCAGATCTTGCTTTAAAACAGTCCAATATGGTTTAAGATGAGATATCAGTCAAATAGCGACAACCAGCTCATTACAGGTAGAGTGTGTGCACAGAACTGCCACAAACAGGAAGGCTTCCTCAAAGGAAAAATCTGAGAGAAATGATGGATCCAAACCTTCAGCAGTAAGAGGCAAGTGACAGTAAGTCAACAGTTATTATCACTCAGCCACAGAGGCCCCTTTATCTATATAGAGGATATTTTTTGTGGACACAAGAAGTGATACACTTTCAATTTTCACTCATGTGGCACAAGTGAAAATGTTAAAATTGTGTCTTTTCTTGATAAGATAAATTCCATATCCAGTCAAGACAAACTATTTTTTTAATTTTATACTAATTGTTGACAAAAGAATGGTATTATTATTATTATTTTGTATATTCAGTACAGCTAACATGCGGGTGAATTTATGTGAAATTTAAAACAAAAGGAGACTAGTAAATACTACATTTCCATATTCAGTAAGAAAGTAGTATTGGCAGACCTATATCACTCACACCATGATTGATATGATATTATCTCACAGATAGAACACAGTATTTCATCAGTTAGCAAGAAATAAAATGAACTACTTTACTGGCACCAAAAGAAATGTTCTGGGAATGCTTCAAGAATCTGTAACCATTTCAACCCTATACATCACAAAAGGAAATCCATTGCAAAAATGATCAAGGCAACTTACCATTATCAAACCAAATCTACCATACTTCCATTTGATTTATACTCATTCAGAAAGAAAGATGCTGAAACCTGGTTAGACTTAATATACTGCTTTCCATCGTATCTGGCTTTTCAATAGTGTAGTATGGTATAAAACTGGAGGATCAAAAAGACAAAAGGTTTTTCTTCAATACAGCCAAACTTGTGTTTAATTTAACTTATTTATTTTACGCCAGTACCATGCATCTAGGAAGGATTTTTCATGTGCTTCCAAGGCTCAAAGTTATGGTCCAATCCAGGAACCGTCAAGAAGGTTTAGTAAAAGTTACAAGAACTTGTTTCCAAAGCAACATAAAATCGGTATTTGAGGTCATCTGTACGTAGCAGCACTATGCTTAACAAATAGCCTCCATTTAGCAACCTACTGCTCTCTGACGTCTTTCTCCATCACTCCTGTGACTGGCTACTTAAACCTTTAGGTCATAGTTATACATCCTTTTGATGCTTTAGCAGTATCTCCTCATACAATATTGTAGTTCAGATTCTACACAGACTTCATGGCAAAGAGAAATTCATTGTTTCAAATACAATTTTATATTCAGAGCTATAATTAACATTTTTATCAAGTCATAGATCTTTACATATATATCCATGAGGTCAAAGGTTAACCCTTTCCCTCATATATACTCATTTTGACGCCCTCAATAGGTACCACATAAAGCCTGATCTGCAGAAAACCACAGTTAAACCTTACCAAATTTAATTACAAAATCCTCATTTCCAGACCACTGAGGAGCAGCGAACAGCATAAAACCTGATCAGCCTGCGAGTTACTCGCAGGCTGATCTGGTTTTATGCTGTTCGCATAGGTCTTTTCATGGTGTCCTCTATGAGGGAAAGGGTTAATATACATGTTGGTTTAATAAAAGGTTTCAAGAGGCAGCATTGTGAATTGTGTGTTTCCTGTCTTTTCATATCCACACCCTAGCGATAAAAATCAATGCAGTTCTCATATATGAGTATTTTAGGGCGTATGCTACAGTTCACCATTGCTATATTTTGGACATATTTCGAGTACTCAAATGTATGAATATAAGTGTGCTGGGCTCTCTCTCCCCCCACCCCTTGAATCCGCCACTGATATTGATTTACAGTTTCAGATGTTTGGTTTCATTTACAAGGGAGGAAACTTTGCACAGACTCAATAAGGGCATGAAAGAGCTATGCTGTTCTAGTAAAAATATTTATGTTTGTGTTTGCCATGAGTGAGAAGTAGTTTGATAAAATGTTTGGCTGATTTGCCAGTAAATAGGAATATACTTTGGAGGGTTTTGCAGACTTGCCTGTTACAAGAACAGTTTTACTCTTGGAGGGTTTGGCAGACTTGCCTGTTAAAAGAACAATTTTACTCTTGGAGGGTTTGGCAGACTTGCCTGTTACAAGAACAGTTTTACTCTTGGAGGATTGGCAGACTTGCCTGTTACAAGAACGTTTTACTCTGGAGGTTTTGCAGATTGCCTGTTACAAGAACAGTTTTACTCTTGGAGGGTTTGGCAGACTTTCCTGTTAAAAGAACAGTTTTACTCTTGGAGGGTTTGGCAGACTTTCCTGTTAAAAGAACAGTTTTACTCTTGGAGGGTTTGGCAGACTTGCATGTTAAAAGAACAGTTTTACTCTTGGAGGTTTGGCAGACTTGCCTGTTACAAGAACAGTTTTACTCTTGGAGGGTTTGGCAGACTTGCCTGTTACAAGAACAGTTTTACTCTTGGAGGGTTTGGCAGACTTGCATGTTAAAAGAACAGTTTTACTCTTGGAGGTTTGGCAGATTAGCCTGTATATAGAGCAGTTTTGCTTTCAGAGAGTTTAGCAGATTTGCCAGTAAACATAACAATTATTATTTTACTCTTAATATCAAAATTAGCATTTTTGCTAATACTCGTCATTTTCAATTTTACGTAACTATGTTTTTCCAGAGCCTTGGACCTGATATTGAGAGGTTGCTGGAAGCACTGGCTGGTGGGGCACACCTCCCGGAGCTGTTGCGGAAATCAAGAGCTGACAGTAGCACAACCAAGAAGTATGAAAGCGCATTCTTAGTGTTCAATAAATGAGCTTTGTGTAGCGGTTAAGGAGTGGGGATGTTCTTTCCACTAGGGCTTTACTAGCTGCCATTTATTTGGCTTCTTTAATACAAAATTTGAGTTCTTCCAGCTCAGTTGTAGCTGCCATTTATGCTATTAAATGGTATCATGACTTTATGGCCGTGAATTGCCAACAGAATCTCTGCTTGTGAAAAATGTTCTTGAGTCTGGGAAACGTATACTAGCAAAAGAAACTGTTAAAAAGGAGCCTATCACTGTGGATATTATTATAAAAGGATATTTCAGTATGGAAATTTTAAAATCGCAGCGCGTGTTGATAGGTTACGTAGTTAGAGTTGTTAAACATAAAAATTGCTGGTATAGTTTTTCAATCTACATATATGTGTATATTTATATAGAAAGTAGTAAGACTGATGAATATAGAGATGGTACAGGGATTAATTGTTATAGCCAAAACAGGAAATGATCCTTTTCCAGTGGAACATATTATTAATTATATTTCATGATCTAAGTTGGCCAATGATGACTTTTTGTTCTGTAATTTAAGTGCAACCAAAACTGGTTACATTGAAAAATAAATAGGAAAATGTCATATACAAAACTTGGAAAAGTGTTTCTTGAAGCTCTTACTCCAGATGTTGAGAACATAAAAAGATATTCTTTGCATTCTCTTAGATCAGGTGGAGCTTATAATTGCAGCTGCAAGTAATGGTGTCAAAGACAGAATGTTCAAATGGCATGGACCCTGGATAAGTGACAGTGCAAAGGATGGTTATGTGAAAGATAATGTGCTAAAGAGGTTCATGGTATCATTGAATCTTGGGCTTTTAATTATATATATGATGAAAATTTTGATTGAGTACTTATTTATGTTTCAAAAGGCTCAGTCAGTCCATAAAGTTACTAGACTTTTCCCGTTCTTTTATTTCATTAATCAACATCCAGGTGCTATGGTTCATTTCAATAAAGGGTATTGAATGTTAGTATAGTTTGTTCTTTTATCAAGGACAAAGAAGTCAAAGGAAATTTATTTTCATTCATCTGACAAAAAGGAATTAGAAAGAAAATGATTTCCCTTTGCTGTATGTAGTATCCACTAGGTGGCGTTTTGGCACTTGATTTGCACATGCAAATCGGGAAGTAGAGCTGCTGTAAAGTCATTCAGCTCTGGACGCCTGATGGGTGAAGTTTGCAAGTTAGATATATTTTTTAAATTTGTTTAACTTAAATCGATGGATTAATTAGGTCTGCTTAATGACACATGTTTCTGTACAAGGAATTTCTTATATAAGCTATACTTATATGTATACAGATTAATATGAACTGATATATTTATCAATTATCATCAAGACCCTGCAGTTCATTTCAATAAAGTGTACTGAATGTCTTGTATTAAGGACATGTACAAGGTCAAGGGAAGTTTCACATCTCAAAAGCTTTGAACTCAATAACATAAGGAAGTTATATATATAAGGAATTTTGATTTACTGCCAACAGAAATATCTTCCTGTTGAAATACTGAAGACAGCAAAATTTGTAACTGTATATTAATTATGATTGTAAAGTCCTTTTTATGTATGCAAGCTTCATGAATCTAGAAAGATGATATTTCATGTTCAGATACAAGTAATTGTAAGATCGGCTAACACACCTTTGAAACATTTTTCCACTTGCTGATCCAGGTCAACTTATGACTTTTTTGGTGCTTGGGGTGGGTTGTAATCCAGCTGACATTTATGCAGGTGCTGTTTTTCCATTCGGCAACAAATTGTGTGGCCTTGGCTGGCTTAACTGAAAATGAAAGAGCATTTTATTCTTTTATACTCAATGCAAAATCATCATTATTATAAGCATCACCACCACTTTCATTATCATCATTATCATCATGATCACTATCATTTTTGTCTACATCATCATCATCAATACCAGTATTTATAAGGAGTTTATTTAATAGTGATTCAAAGAGAAAAAAAACAATGTCAATTAGTCAGGCTACATATACATCAAAAATAATTATGATAAATCAAGCTACATGTATACAAGTTCTAGATCATGATCTTGTAATTCATTTTGTATAAACAACATTGCTCTGACGTTTCTATTCCAATTATTTGCCAAGTTTCAATAAAAAGAAACAAAGTAATCAAGGCTCTGTCCTGTACTAAAGTACCTCAACTGAAATCAAGGCAGCTTAAAGGCTTTCTCTCATGAAAAATCCATGTGACTAGATTCTGGTCTGGGGCTCAAGTGCCTCGATGCCATGCCTAGTAATAAGGATATAATTATATACTTACCAATGTCACCTGTACTGATGTTATACAGCGAGACAGCAGGAGAATCTTCGCAGAATGGCGATGTAATGGTAATATTTATTTGGATACTCTCATCTGTATAGTTACTATCATCTGTACTCTGCCACAAGCAAAACATCCCTTTCTTGTTATAGCTTGGGCAGTTCTCCCAGGTTCCATTGCTTTGTCTCCTTTAGAGGGAAGGAATACCACTGTTGTTGTTTTTCAATGTAAGTTACATTCTACTTTTGTAAATAAAAGTTCTTTCTTTTTTTAAATTAGGCAATATGGGACAGACAATTATGGGATTATATTCTCAGAAATTGTCAAAATTTAGCTGATGGAAATAAAAATAATTTTCATAAATTTTCAATGAATTTTATTTGAACAAACTTAAGAATTGCTAGAGCAGCTACTGAGACAATAAAACCATTTGTTCTTTTACAATTATAATAATTAAAGAAAACAAAAAAACTTAAGTCGCAACTTGGGACAAGATTGGGTTTTTTGCAAAAACATTTACCTGATCAGCTAGAAACTTCCAAGTTTTCAATTTAGGGCACAATGAACTGCCAGTTGCATAACAGATAAAATTATGGTTTATACACAAAGAAAGTCACCTACATATTGATACCATGTTTGAAGAAATTGTTCTAAAATAAACACCAGTTCAACAGCCTGTTGTTTTCCCAAATACATGTCAACATTAACTTAGACACTAGGCTGTGAAGAAGTATTTGGTTACGGAAAATGATTTGTGAAGTTTCGGTGGCCAGTCAATGATCTAAACCCAACTTCAACTAGAACTTCACAAAAGGTGATTAATTACTTAATTACAGGCACTTTAATTTAATTACATACATACTTTTAAAAAACCACAACAACAAAAAAAAAAACAAGAGCACCGCATGCGGGTGCTAACACTCATCTGTTTTTGCCAAGGTTACATATTTCTGTTAAACATTTAAAAAAGTTGACCTTGAAAATCACAACTAAAACTGTAAGCCTCTAAATGCAAAGTTGAAGAACCATACCCTTTAAATTTGACCTTTGACCTTGAAGGATGACATTGACCTATGCATGGAATATAATGTATACAACACAAAGACGTAAAATATGTAAATAAAAAATCACAATTGCTAATCCATTGAGTTTTTGATAATCAACACAAAACTGTAAAATTTGAAGACATTTTAAAAAAATAAAAATAAAAAAAAAACTTTAAAAAAAGGCTCTTTTTTATCTGCCCTTAAGATCATGACCAAAATCACACCTGCAGAGGTTTGTATGATGACAAACCAGTATACAAGTTTTTTTTAAATAAAAATATTGAAAAATGACAAAGAAATATCTATTTTAAAACTTGTCCAGAGTTATGGCAAAATAAGTTTGAAGGTCAAGGTCAATAGATAAAATATTGAGGTATATCTGGATAACCCTTGTCAAGATGAATATGCATACCAAATATAAAAGATGTATGTCAAATATTAAAAAGTTATTGCCAATGTTAAAGTTCTTTGTTAAACATTTCAAAAATAGGTCAAAGTTCAAAGGTCAAGGTCAAAAGTCCAAAAGTATAACATTGGTGGAAAGGTCTTGCCACAAGGAATTCACATATGAAATATCAGTGCCCTGTTGGTAACTGTTCTGAAATGATAGGCATTTTAAAATTTCAAAAGTTACAGTAACAAGAGGCCCATGATGGCCCTAAATCGCTCAGCTGAGATAAATAGGTTGACCCAAGGAACATCTGTACCAATTTATTTTAAAATCTGGCCAGTAGTTTTGAAGAAGATGATTTTTAAAGTTTTCATATATTTTTTTCTTTTTGTTGCCATGGCAACCAGAGTTCTATATGGATCAAGTTTATTTTAGCAACTTTTGTGAAGGTTGACCCAAGGATCATCCCTGCCAAGTTTAATCAAATTCTGTCCAGTGGTTTCAGAGGAGATGTTGTTTAAAGGTTTCTCTATATACATATAAGGCAAATAAGCCCCGCCCCTGGCAGCCATGTTTTTTTACGGATCGGAATAATTTTAGCAACTTTGGTAGAGGTTGACCAAAGGAACATCTGTACCAAATTATTTTGAAATCTGGCGAGTAGTTTTGAAGGAGATGATTTTTAAAGTTTTCAAATTATTTTTCTTTTTGTAGCCATGGCAACCAGAGTTCTTCATGGATCAACTTTATTTTAGCAACTTTTGTAAAGCCTCACCCAAGGAACATTCCTGCCAAGTTTAATTAAATTCTGTCCAGCGGTTTCAGAGGAGATGTCGTTTAAAGCAAATTGGTGACGACGGACGATGACGGACGAAGGGCATCACAAGAGCTCACCTTGAGCACTCTGTGCTCAGGTGAGCTAAAAATAGGTCAACGGTTAAGGTCGATAGATAAAATATTGAGGTATATCCGAATAACCCTTGTCAAGATGAATATACATACCAAATATAAAAGATGTATGTCAAATAGTAAAGAAATTACGGCCAACGTTAATTTTTTTTTGTTTAATATTTCAAAAATAGGTCAAAGATCAAAGGTCAAGGTCAAAAGTCCAAAAGTGAACATTGATGGAAAGGTCTTTCCACAAGGAATTCACATGTGAAATATCAGTGCCCTGTTGGTAACGGTTCTGAAATGACAGGCATTTTAAAGTTTTCAAAAAATACATCAAAAATAGGTCAAAGGTCAAGGTCAAGGTCAATAGGTGAATAATTTGCATATGTCTGGATAGGCCTTGTCCAGATGAATATGCATACCAAAATCAAAATGAAAGTTGTATATGGAATAGTAGAGAAGTTATGGCCAACGTTTAGATTCCGGACGACACCTGACTATGATGACGACGACAACGCAGACGCCGGAGTTACGACAATAGCTGTAATTTTTTTCTTTGAAAAGCAGACAAGCTAAAAATGCATTTAAATATTTGAGTTACAAGCAAAAAGTATTTATTTTAATACAAAGCACCCACTAGTGGCAAAAGCAGAAACTAAATTGGAAATCTCTTAACACTAGGACTTAGGTCAAAAGATTGTGATTAAATAACAATTAATTTTCATTACTGTAGCTTCTTGCATCACTCCACTTTTCTATTAACAATAATTGGAATAAAATAATTAAAGAAAAATAAACAGAAAAATAAAACAACAGCAAAAAGAAAAATTGGTCTTTGCCCTTATGTTAATTTAACCATACACATGTCCCATTTTATCCAAAGGACACAAAAAGTAACTTGGGTCAAGGTCATATGTTCAGCCTAGCTGTTTCCATAATAAATTTGTAGCTTATGGTTATTTTCAAAAATAATATATTTTAAATTGTACAACTTCATTAATTTTTCTAGTAAATGCAATCTACAAATAAGCCTACAATATTCCTATTGCTTATTTGACAGAGGAGATTGCAATGTAGAAGGGAAAAAAAATACATTTTCCATTAATTTGAGTTTGTTTGTTATGCATATCTTGATATATTTCAGGAATTCTTACGTTTCATTTTTTTTTTCAATATTTTTTTTCCTGAAATTATCATTTCTGATGTAAACCAAGGCACTAAACCAACACTGAGTAAGTAGATTTTGAAACAGTCTTTAAAATATCCAGGAAACTTAAAATATTGGAAACATAACTGACACTACAGTAATAGGCATAACAGCAGAGTAACAGTAGGGACTATAACAAGCCAAATTAGAAAAAATGTTCTTTTACTGTGATTTGTATTGAAAAATTTTTCAAAACACACTAAGCAAATAGCCATGCAACGACAGATAGAAAACATTGCCATGATGGCCCTGGATCGATTGCTCATCGCTTATCAAATTCTGTCCAGCAGTTTCAGAGGATATGTCATTTAAAGATTGCACTATATACATATAAGGCAAATTAGCCCCGCCCCTGGCAGCCATGTTTTTTTACGGATCAGAATAATTTTAGCAACTTTTGTGAAGCTTCACCCAAGGATCATCCCTGCCAAATATAATCAAATTCTGTCAAGCGGTTGCAGAGGAGAAGTCGTTTAAACATTTCAATATATGCATATAAAGCAAATTAGCCCCACCCCTGGCATGTTTTATACGGAATGGAATAAATTTTAGCAACTTTTGTGAAGCTTAACCAAAAGAACTACCCTGCCAAATTTAATCAAATTCTGTCCAGCAGTTCAGAGGAGATGTCGTTTAAGGATTTTACTATATACATATAACTTATAAAGCAATTAGCCCCGCCCCTGGCGGCCATGTTTTTTTTCCAATCAGAATAATTCTAGCAACCTTGGTAGAGAAGTACCCAAGGAACATCTGTACCAAAATATTTTGAAATCTAGCTGGCCAATAATTTGGAAGGAGATGATTTTTAAAGTTTTCATATTTTTTTTCTTTCTGTTGCCATGGTAACCAGAGTTTCCACATTGATCAAGTTTATTTTAGCAACTTTAGTGAAGGTTCACCCAGGGATCATCCCTGCCAAGTTTAATCAAATTCTGCCCTGAGATGTTGTTTAAACATTTCACTATATACATATAAGGCAACTTAGCTCCGCCCCTGGAGGACATGATTTTTATGGATCGGAATAATTTTAGCAACTTTCGTGAAACTTCACTCAAGGGTCATCCCTGCCAAATTTAATCAAATTCTGTCCAGTGGTTTCAGATGGAGATGTCGTTTAAAAGATTTCACTATATACATATGTATAAGGCAAACTAGCCCCGCCCCTGGCGGCCATGTTTTTTTCCAGATCAGAATAATTCTAGCAATCTTGCTAGAGAGTTACCCAATATTTATCTGTTTCAAAATATTTGAAATCAGGCCAATAGTTTTGAAGGAGATGATTTATAAAGTTTTCATTTTTTTTCTTTCCATTGCCATGGTAACCAGAGTTCCACATAAATCAAATTTATTTTAGCAACTTTAATGAAGGTTCACCAAAAGGGACATCCCTGCCAAGTTTAATCAAATTCTGCCCAGCGGTTTCTGAGGAGATGTCATTTAAAGTAAACTGTTGACGACGGACGACGACGGAAGCAGGGCGATCACAAAAGCTCACCTTGAGCACTTCGTGCTCAGCTGAGCTAAAAAAACAACAAAGCAAAACAATTTTCAGAATAAATATTGATCTAATAAAGAAGAGACTACTAACAATAATGTTTCAAATTAATCCCAGGTCTGGTTACTGAAATAGATAGAGGCAGGATAGATATAAATTTACATCCATAAACAATCGTATTCAAATGTTTTGTAGTGTATTTATCAAATTATTACATCAGCTGGTATTAATACTCAAAATAAATGGCTATGTTAATACTCAGGTATTCAAAATAAACAAAATCCTGATAACGGCCATATTTGAAATCGGAATGATGTCACTTATTCATGTGCATTTTTTTTTCCAAGAGTGTTTAACATAATATTTGCTCTGTTAACTAGTAACAATTGAGGCAAACTTGAGTTTTGTTTTGTTTGTTTATAAGATGCTTAATGAGGGTCCGTCTACAGTATTAACTGTTTTATGGTTCTGACCCTGGAGTGTGACCCAAACTCCTTAAAGATGAATTTGAATGCCGAAATAGGCTGAATTTTGAAAAGCCTCACAGGTGTGAGGTAGGTACTTAATAAAATCAAGAATTTTGAAGCCAAAGTGGGAATGACAAACTCGGCTAATTCAGCCTAAATGTTGTCATCCCCTGTGACAAAGGTGAAGGGAGGAGGTGGCCCTGAAAAGGACCGTTTGGGTCAGCTGCCAGAGGCAGACTGAGGTCGAGAGTGAATGTGATAGGTAGAATGAATGTAGTGGTGAGGCAAACTTGAGATAAACATTTCCAGATATAGATATTGATTTTTTGTTACTATATTTAGTAAAATATATGTATTCTTGGTATAAAAGATGTTACAAAATTTGATAAAATTCATTAGGTCTGAAGTTAGAG
Organism: Solen grandis; assembly: GCA_021229015.1. Classification (NCBI taxonomy): domain Eukaryota; kingdom Metazoa; phylum Mollusca; class Bivalvia; order Adapedonta; family Solenidae; genus Solen; species Solen grandis. Next base: position 29,937,355 of record CM037787.1, on the reverse strand, counting down.
TTTTCAAACTGATAGCAATACCTTAATTTCAGGGCCAAAAATGAAACATACAAAATTAATGAACTTCAAAATATCATTAAAGGTAATTTAAATAACCCTGCATCCCACCTGCATGTCGTCATATACCGGTAATGTGAGTATTAAGGACAAGGTGTGATGTTACCTGATGAGAATGAGTCCAATATAGCCCCCACTTCAGTGAGGCAGGGGAATAACAATTAACCCCTAATAACTAGATAAAGGCGGGACTTAAATTTTCATCGGAAGACTGGTAAAGCTTATTAATATGAAAATTATCTATACACACATCTTAAACGTAACCAGGATAGAGAGAACCATCAAATATCACTTCAACTACAATAAAAACTAATCGGGGCCTGGAACCTCTTGCAGTATAGAATTCTTACTGTTCATTTGATCACAGACCTGTCTCTCATGCTTTCTTTAAGATAGATGGTTATAAAATCATATGGTCATGAGATCTCTCAATATTGCAGTGTTTTATGTACATTTGTCCATGCTGTGACATGTACCATATAAAAGGTACAACAATCAAATCACAGCACAGATCTACTCATATGAATAATATTAACATATGTCAGAAAAAGTATATCCGAATATCTGCTGTCTTAATTCCTCAACTTTGCAACACATATCAAATTATTAGTAAATCTAAGTTATCAGGGAAAATAGATGTCCTTGCTGTTACTCTTAATTGTCATCATGGACATCTTGAAATAGGTAAAAATTAAACCATGCAGGCTTGTAAATGATTACATTATGTTTATTCTGTTACTGATATGAAATAGTAAAGACTAGGTAGGAATGAATAGCGAAATGGACTCCATTTTGCAAAATGGATCAAGAATAGCAAAATGGAGTTTTTATTTAATATTATGGCATTTTATTGCAAAATATTTAGTGATTTAGTTATTAATTGGTTAGAATATATCAATATCTTAAAGTTAAGACAAAAATATAGACATCAGATATTATATCATAACCCTAACCCATTCCAATGAAACGGAGTCCATTTTGCAGTTATAATACACGTAATCGATAAAGCTACCAAGTGGAGTAAATAATATCATAATTGGGTGTGTTTTACTACTTTTATTCATTTTTGTAATGTAAATGATACTATTGTTCACGAAAAACTTTATTTATTGGTGAAATTATGCAATATTTAAACGGTAAATGGTATTGACAAGTCTAGCCCACTCGGACGAAATGGACAGAGAATGGCGAAATGGACCTTTTGACTTTTACACTATGACATTTTATACATTTTTTTTTTCATTATAAATATCAATACTTAAACGTTAAGATAGAGAATATTTAACATTTATGATATTTATTGACTTAGAATGATAGCATATCCATGAAATCAAGTCCATTTAGCAGTTCACAGAGTATACGAAATGGACCGAGAATAGCGAAATGGACTTTTGATTTTTACATTACGGCATATTTTATTATTATAAATGTATGAATTTATCAATAATTCATGTTAGATGGAGAAAATTTTACATTTATGATATTTATTGAATTAGATTATAGTATATCCATGACATGACATCAGTATCGCATTGCACGGTGTTAACGAAATGGAATGAAGATTAAGAAATGGATTTTTTTAACAGCAGATTTATATCTATTAGATTAAAATTTAATCAATATATCAGTAAAGAAATTCGACATTTATGATATTATGTGATGTAGATGATGAAATACCTATTTCACAAGTGCAACACAACCATGCAACGAAAGCTTTACATTTATAGATTTATAGTGATGATATAGGTTTATAATTATTCTACAAAGATTCACACACACACATACAAATCAAAAGGAAAAATAAATTAATAAAAATAAAAAAAAAATATCCCATTGTATGTATGAATTTTATGACTTACCCACTACGGCAGTAATGTAAAAGGTGTAAATTTAATCAGAGTCCCAACCTGATGTGATTTGCCATAGTGATTATGCCCCGTGGTAATAATGCCACTGTGTCATTCCCAATAAACAATAGACGGGGCACGTGCCGGATGATAAGAAGCGGTTTAAAGATAATAAAGACGAATCTGGGCATGTGTCGGATGTTAATCTGATTTCAACTATTCCTCCCTGTAACTGTATGTCTGTCTGACAGTCTGTCTATCTATCTTAGTGCAAAGACCTATTAAACAAAGATAGGGAACTCCATTACATAAATGAATAAAAGTAGTGAAATATACCCAATCATGAGATCATGAACTCCATTCCATAGCTTTATCGATTAAGCGTATACTGCGAAATGGACTCAGTTTTGTTGGAATGGGTAAATCTGTATTATAATATCAAATACATATTACTTTTCACCTAACTTTAAGATATTGATATATTCTAACCAATTATAAACTAAATTACTAAATATTTCGCAATAAAATGCCGTAGTAGTAAAATAAAAACTCCATTTCGCTATTCTCGGTCCATTTCGCGAAATGGAGTCCATTTTGTTATTCATACCGACCCGTAAAGACTGTCACAGCAAGGATAAAATGTTCAGCATGCAACTTTCATGTGGAAGCACCTAAAGGAGTTTTGAGTATGTTGTCATCATTGTGTAGAATATATTGCAGGAATCTTACCACAAGAAACAAAATTAATTTGACCTAAAATTTGGGACAGGGGAATAATAATTTCAGGAATTTAACACTCCTTTTCTTTAAACTATGATCATAACAGAATAGACAAATTACAAAGCTAATCATGTGATGTATTCATAAAAAGAGATGAAATATATTTTAACCTGGATTTCCTACTGAATCTTCATAATTATCCTCATGTGAGATGTGTTTTATTTCGCTTCCCATAGCAATCTCCTTGAAATTCCAATATATCAAAGCAAGAGTCGTCCACATTATTTTCAAAGTAGCAACAGGAAAAACAGTCTCTTTGAACAAGTAGAAGTAGATCTATGACAATGCTTGTTATTTTATGCTGCATCCATCCACAGTGCTCTTTTCATGTATATTTCATTCTCTTGAAAAAGTCATTATCAAATCCACTTCAAAACTAATTTAAAAAAAAAAAAAACAAAAAAAAAACATTCCTACTTCAGACACAAATTTTGAGAATTTCTCAAAATGACCCATATAGAGCAGCAAGTCCTAAGGACTACCATTTAATCTCTACTGAGATCCGCTCCGGTTTTTTTTTTTTTTTTTTTTTCGTATTTGCCAGCGGAGGCCAATACGAAAAAATAACCGATGCGGATCCAAGTAGATTAGACAACCATTATACACGGAGCACCAGGCAAAAGTGGAGATAACCCAGTACTATTTTGGTGTGTTACGGCCGAAGACATTAACCAACCTTCCAGGAACAGGGCGGACGTTCAAACCCCAGACTTTTGTAAACAAATGCGAACATTTATAAAACCATGTCACTTTTCGGCTAGAGACACAAGTGAGGTGCTTTAGACAAGGCCTATTCATTGTACACTTACCACTTAAAAACCGGGTCAAAAATCCAGCTGTATTTTTTCCCTAACTCCCAGGAGCAGTTCATTCCATCATAGTAATCGTACACAACACAATCAAAATTGACGACTGGTTGTGGAATGTCTGGAGGAATAAATATAACATTTTTGCATCAGTCAAATGAATTGTTCAAGTTTTTGAGGTCAAAATGTAAGTTATACCTCACCCATTATTAAGAGATTTGCTCATAAACGCATTAAATCCCGCCTCTATGAGGTCAACGTCAATCCCCACGCAGTTATCTCCCCTTCATTCTTCTGCATTCTTTTTGCAAGTGGGCGTGCAAGGGAAATTGGGTCAAAGTATGACTGCATCCCAAAATAAATCTATATCACTGTTTACTGCTTATAGTCGCCAACAGTTGTGAGTTGGCATAAGCTTGCTTTCTAACAGGGGGCGCCTGTGCGCTCAAATTAGGGACAGTGAGCAGTAATTAGTGAATGCAGGGATACTAGCTATGACCAACACAATATTCTGTAAACTATGTCCACTACGGCGAATGATCACATGATACTGGTCAAGTGGATATAACCTGGGCTTTTGATCTATTCAGCTAAAGGCTGATCATTTCATTATAAAGACAATATTGGGTTTGATAAAAAAAAATACAGAACATACACTTTTCTTAGACTTAAGCATGAACAGCTTATGGTCACGTGCACAAAAAACATTAATACATACATGTCATGCGCAGCGCATATACAACAAAACATAATTACAATGTGGAGAATGCCTAGCCACACATCCGCAAAACCAGACGATTGGAGGATATCCTTTATCTTGGATGCCCGATTAACTACACGGAAGTTATATATTTACTAGATCATTACATTGATCTTACTTAATACTTGCCAATAAACCATTATCTTTTGGACTGAGTACAACTTCAAAAAAATATTTAACCATCTTAACTCGTCTCTCTAAATATAACGGAAATCTACCAATTTCGTCATAGAGAGACAAAGAATTTGTATACTTTTTCACGTTAATAAGCCATTGGCAGAATTTAATAACATCTGACTGAATATATCCCCAAACTTATAGAACATGAGAATCAAAATAGTTAAACATAATATTAATTGAAACGGTTTTTTTACATAATGACATGAATTTAAATAAGTGCATTAACAATCTCCGTTTTCAACTTTTAGTTCCCATTTATCGTTTGTACTTAAGCACCCACCTTTCTGAATTATTAATATCTTAGTTTTATCTGTATTAACAGTTAGGTTCCATTTCAAACAATAAATTATTCAAAACTCCCCTTGTCTCCGACATAATGACTGCATCGTCTGGAAATAGTAACAAATAAATAGAAATGTCACTTATAGGAAAAGCGAGAAGCAGATCGGCGAAGTAATTTCTGCTTGAAATAAATCAATATTGCTATCAAAAAATTTGACAATGTAATACATAATTATACATTGATCTTAGAATGGCCAGTAACTTCCCATCTATACCAAGTTTGATTATTTGTACCACAGATGACTTCTATCAATGCAATCGTAAGCCTTTTTAAAGTCAACAAAGTTGTCATGTAAATATAGTTTTTTTCTTCCTGTTTTTGTATGAGCGCATTTAAGATGAACACGGGGTCAATTGTGCTATAATCGTTTTTGAATCCAAATTGAGCATCTGTTATTATGTCATAATCTTACCAAGTCTTTTATCCTTCATTTATTATACCGGTAAATAGCTTCGCAAAACAAATTATCAATGTAATTCCCTGATAATTATTCGGGTTCGAGTTACCACCTTTCTTATAAATTGGTATTATCGCCCGTTGCCCACGATCGAGGAAATACTTTGAATATTTGGTGATTAAATATTTGGTTAAAGAATAAACTAAGAGGTTTGATTAACACTGGTACGCTAACTTTAAACTATTCGTATAAAATATTACCAAGTGAGCTTACTTTATCATTACCTAAATTCTTATTGCATTCACAATTTACATGCACCAAAATTGCTTTTCAATCCTACATTCAAAATGGTATTGCCATTCAGACTGTAGAATGCGAGGAACAAAACTGCATAGGCATGCTCCTCTCAGCTGTGGTCAAAAGAATGCATTCAACTCAGGAACAAATAAACATTAATACAAATTATTTTAAGAATTTATTTCCCAGTCAATATAACTTTATCCAACTGTATACTTGTGGATTAGAAGATCTTTATAATATCAACAATATGCATATAAAGAAAACGGATTCCATCCATGGTAGCCATGTTTTTTTTCAACAGATCAACATATTGTAATAACCTTGGTTGAGAGTGAGCCAAAGAACATCCGTGCCAAAGAAATCCAGTTAGTACTTTGGACAAGAAGATTTATATTCATATACAGAAAATTGGCTTTTCCCCCACCTGTACTCATGTATTCATGGCAATTAAAAGAATATTTCCTGGTTTTAAATTTGTAACCTATTAAATATGTTTTCCTGATAAATGGATCAATTCAAGAATTAATGGGACAAATAAATGGTTTTTGCTGTTTTGATGGATATTTAATGGAAAAATATCTTAATTGCATGTGTAAGCAGTAGTGACATAAGAACACAGCAGCCTTTTTTTCAATGAATTCATATAATATTAGCAACCTTGCTAGAGAGTGAGTCAAGAAACACTTTGAAAACCAGCTACATGTGTAGTACTTTGTAACAAAATGACCAAGGGCTGACAACTCTCTAAGGTAGAATAAATACCAAACAACCTTTCTTTATAATTATATTTAATATAAAAATATATACAATGAGGATATTTAGAAAAAGAATTAAAGAATATTGAAAAAAAAAAACTGCCGGCTAACTGTCTCTTTATCTGTTGGTACAATAATAGCTGCACTGAATGTTCTGTCTTCACTCTTAGCCCGCATATTAATCTACACAATGGCTTACTGATATGAACGCACTTCAATGTGCCACTCACAAAATGATTCCTAAATTCACAGTATTCATAAACTATACAACGTGCTCTTGTCGATGAACACTGGACCGACTTTCTGTCGTCGCTGTCCCTTCAGTAAATGTGATCTACTTAGTCCACCGTCGACACCCTGTCGTCCATATGACGCATACGTAGATTCTCCCGTCCTTGCGACGTAGTCTACCAACGGGGTCCTGTATCGACTGTAACCATCCAGCTTATATAGGCACCATGCCCCAACTACATACGGCTACAAACAATAAATAGCTCTAATTTACTTATAACACCAAATATAAAGTGCAGACACTGTATAACTTCATAATACTACTTCCATACCAAATAACAAATCTCTGGTATTACATACGTGCATTTTATACCATACAACAATATTATGGTTTTACATAAGTGCATTAACGCAGAGAACTGCCTTTGTTGCTAGCAATTATATACCAAACAGATACTCCATACAACTCCACATTTAATTACAAAACAAATATTAAAAAAAAAATTAAGGACATACCCATAAACTAACATAATTATTCTCAAAATTACATTAAATATACATAATAATGCAGAATTATGTATTAAGATTCCTCGGCCTATAGAACCAAAACTTAGAAAACTACCTAAAATTAGATACGATTGCACACTTGTTTCCCTGAGAAGAAACAATACACAAAATAAATATTTAAAATAAAATCTAAGCTTCATATCTACCTGAAAAAATGAAATACAAAATACAATTTTACTCACACAAGCTCCGTAGTGGAATTTGGTCAGAATATTCTAGACTGGACAAGACATCTCCCGTAGCCCCCATCGATATCTGACACTGAGGCTCCATACAAATCAACTTATATACTAAAACCCCATGATTTACTCTTAAAAACCCAATATCACGTGAATCGTGCAATAAATTTTAAATCGTTGAATCTCGTGCATCCCGAGAAACACTGACAACACTGAAGTATACTGATAAAAAGGGCTTATGTAAAGACTATAGGTTTAAACTTCTAAGCCTTAAACATCTCTCTTAATACACTTAAAACTTAGCAAAACAGTTGATATAACCATTTCAAACCCTAATCATATCTCATTCTGAACAAAAGGTAATAAAAGAAACCTGTGATAAACCTTATATAACCAAAATCGGTTAACACAGTTCCACTCTGGCATACGTGACAAATACAACGTACTCTAAATCTAGGCTTATTTTCAGGCCAAGTCAAAATTATTCTGTGACATACTTTTGGAAAAGAAGACTTTTTAAACGTGTACTATTTAGTAAATCCAACAAAAACACATTATAAAGTTGTTGTTTTTTTTGTTTGTTTCAAACGTATACTATAATTTACACATAAATTAAACAGGCTCCGCCCCCCTGGCGGCCATGTTTTTCAACTGATCCAAATAATTCTAACAATTTTGGTAGAGAGTGAGCCAAGCACTTCAGCACCAAAGAGAAACTTTGAAATATAGCCAGTGCTTTGGACAAGAAGATATTTCAAATTTGTACAATATACATATAAGGATAGCGGGTCCCCGCCCCCTGCCATGGCGGTCATGTTTTTGAGGTGATCCAAATTATTTCAACAATCTTGATTACAATTGTGCAAAGAAACATCTGTGCCAAGGAACTTTAAGAAATTGCTAGTACTTTTGGACAAGGATATTTTTTTCCAAAATTTTAGGAAAATGGTCTCCAACCCATGGCGGCCAACTTTTTTAAACGATCCAACTATTTTTTACAGTATTGGTTGAGAGTGAGCCAAACTAAATCTTATTTGGCCATCATATCAAATCATTGCATTTTGAATGGTGAAAAGTCTGTTTAAAAGAAGCTTAGTGACCATTCAATTAATTATATCATTTGAATTACATTATTTAATAGTCATTAAACTCCGATTTAAATTTATTCATGGGCATGACTTTAATCAGTGGTTTAAACAACAACAAACCTTTTAAACATTAATGGTTAAAGAGCCATTATTTTTTTTTCTTAACTTCTTTAAGGATAATTAACCTATAGCTCTGCAACGCTTTTCAATGTAACTAACTGTTTGAATATTTCCCAATAACCGAAAATTATACCATGGGCGGAGCTACTGAGCTATGGTATAATTTTCATGGTGGATATCTCTAAAAATAGAAACTGCACTAGGTTCACGATGTCTGATCTATAAATGGAATGAATAAAATAGAATCCATATATTGTGATAACAAAATGTCATCTCCACCAAAACCAGAAAAATTACTCAAAATATCTATATCCGCCAAATCAACAGCTTGTGAAAGAAGCAAATTGTCACCATCATCGAAATCCATGCTTGGCTGTCAGAGTGATTGTTCTAGACTGAATTTGGCGCCGACACCTTTCCAACGCAGGAACCGTGCCGCTTCCAATCAGATCAATCTACTCGAAACAACAAGATGACATCAGCAAGATCTAATTAACATAAGACTAAAGCTCTGCGCGTGCGATGGTTGGGAGAATTTTAAATTGTGTTTGTTTTAAATCGACTTTCTGGCCATAACAATATTATCCAACTATATTAAAATTATTATTAACAAATATGCTGCAATTTAAGCTATAGGTTAAAACAGATATACCATGGATGTTTTTGCTGTTTTGTGCCGGTATCGTAAATTATACCATAGTCAGGTGACCTTTCGATTTGCCAACCTCACTCGACTTCGTCTCGTGAGGTCACAAATCGAAAGGTCACCTGACTATGGTATAATTTACGATACCGGCGCAAACAGCAAAAAAATCCATGGTATATCTATTACTTAAACTTTTAAGTGGTTTTTAATGGTGTGATTTTGTTTCAATAAAATATTTTAATAGCTATGATCAGGAACATTTCCAGTGTCATTAAATTATCAAAAATGTTAATACGGAGCTGTGGGCAAGGAAGTTGAAAATTTAAGTTTATGGCTTAAGTTTGTTTAACTGTTAAAACACAGTGACGGGTTATAATGTACAATTATGTTTATTTTCACGTACAGAAGTAAGAACTATAGTTAACACTTTCATGAAAATACAAATGTGTACGATGAAAATTTTGTCCACACACACACACACACACACACATTATTGATCAATGATAAACGTTTCTTTACGATTTCTCCAGTATAAATATCTGAAATGTTAAATAGCCAGTGATAAGTACTTGTTTAAGTGTAATATGATCGAATAACAGTTATGTGATTGATGTAATATTCACATTGAAATGATTCTGGTCATGTAAAGATACTCAGTATATGTGGAATAGGTTATCAAATTATTTATTATCTTTTAATTTTTAAACAAAGAAGATAATCTTTTAATTAATTGATAAAAGTGATGAAAAGTTACTCAAGAGCATTTTCAATTTTTGAAAACTTTTTTCATTATTTTGAACAAGAAAAATAATTTATGGATATATTGCTCTTAAAAAAATAACGATTTAATACAATTTTAACATAAATTCATAATATAAACATTAAATCAGAGTTTATTTTTCCTTTTACTTACTTTTGTTTTCTTTATTACATCTATCATGTATACAAAGATTTCTAAATTATAAAGTGGAAATGGTAATCTGTTCCCCTCACATTTGGCAAGTATATGATATCTTAACAATCAGCAGTTTATAAGACAGAAACAGCCCAGTAACAGGGGGAAAAAAAACGTTATAAACTCTTAACATGTTGAACATTATATTTTGTACTGTACACTTGTGAAAATGTTTTATTATTATAAATAAAACAATATAATCAAAAACCTATTAATTAGTACAAATCACAAAAAAGAAAGCATAACAAATTCATGGCCATTAATTTTTCAGTTAACACATTTGCATTTAAAATGATGTTTTTTTTTCCCTATTCATGGCCATTAAAAGGGTTATTTCTTAGTATCTTAAAGTTGTAACCCATTTAATATGTTTTGCTGTTAAATAGATCTTTGCTGTTTTAATGAACATTAAATGGAAAAGTACTTTAATGGCATGTGAATGCAGTAGTGACATTTAAGTAAATGTGCCCCGCCCGTTGGTGGCAATCTTTTTCAACTGATCCATATATTTTTTTAAATCTTCGTGAAGAGTGAGGCAAGGAACCTCTGTGCCAAAACTTTTGAAATCCAGCCAGTACCTTTGGCTAAGATGATTTTTTAATTTTTCACATTTTTATACCTTACGGTTTCTATGACAACCATATTTCAACATTGAATGATATTTTTTATCAAATTTGATAGGGGACCACCCAAAAAGCATACTTGTGAAGTTTCATGAAAATTGGCCCAGTAGTTTAGGAGGGGAATAATTGCTGACGACAGTTGGCAAACAATAGACGTCCGTCATAGGACATTCATTGGTCACAATAGCTCACCTTTCAGCATCTTGTGCTCACGTGAGCTAAAAACTGCTATAATGAGTGGTTTGATTGGACATACTTATGAATGAATATACATTTGATTTTTGAATATTTTACACATTTATTAAGGGCAAACATATATTTTCACCCTGAAATAAAATGAAACATACCTTGGATAGCCAGTATCAATACGTTGGATTTTTCTGTGCAGTTTTTAAAGCAACACCAGATATTCGCATTCTGATACTTCAAGGAGATATTTGGGATGATAAACTCCATATAATCGTTATTCACAATTGTTCCAGGAAAGTCTTTATCTCTCCTTACACTATTTATCACCAGGGAGACGTTGTCTTGCAGAATAGTAGGATCTTCTGGTTTGTATGTCAGCACCAGGTCCTTTGTAGTGCACACATTCGAAGGTTCCGGGTGAAGCGTAATTGGAGTTTCCTCTGAAAACAGGAAAATAAGCTTATACTATTGATGATGGTGATGATGATGAGGAGGAGGATAATGCTGATGAGAAAGTTTGTAATAATATTTGTTGTGTGATGATGATGATGATAATGAAGCTGCTGACGATTATGACGACTGTGGCCATGATGATGATGATGATAGTGATTATGATTATAATTGTTACCATTTTTTTACAACTTACTTCTGAATTAAGAAAACAAAAACTTACCATAGAGTGAAAATCCCTGGATTACGAACAGATGACTAAGGAGCAATACTTTGACAAGTCTTGTTCTTAACATGGCTGTTTTGTTGTGTAATTATCAAATCTGGATTTTTACACGAAGATCTGCCTGCACATTCATAGCCATTTCATCTGCTGCTCCAATCGTTCTAGAAAGAAATGTAATTTTACATCAATTTCGGCCTAGTATATAAGCAAACACCTGGAAAATGCATTTTTTTCTTGAATTTTATCAGTACATCGGCCAAAAATCAACACTTGATTATAGACACGGAAATATTACATGTATAACAAATAGGAATATATATATATATTAAGAAATAATGTTATCTTCTATGAGGAGAGATGCATTTACACAAAATAGTAAAGTATTGAAAACTAGAGAACACACACACACACACACACACACACACACACACACTAAAGCATTTGATGATTTTTCTTGTACAATCATGTTTTCTTTCGTTCATGGTGCCCAAGAACACATATTTTCTTTTGTGGTAAACGAGTTAGACTCACGTAAAAAATTGTTTTGGACAAAAAACACGATACATCTTCTATCATCATATCATCATCATCATCAAGTATATTAATGTCATGTGATTGCGTTTTGAACTGGGCTTTCATAATGATAATATAAAAAAATATATTTTCATGAGGGCAATAATCTTCCATGGTCTGCAAAGTACTGGTCCAACCATAATGTCCATAAAACAATTAAACCCACCCACATATCAAATTTCTAGGTTTATAATAATTAATAGATAAAAAGGTAAAGAGGAAAATACACGAATAACACGGCGCAATAGCACAGTGGTAGAGTGTCCGCTCTGAGTTCGGGAAGTTTGGGGTTCGAATCCAAGCCGGGGCACTTTCTCCGGTGACCGTGTCAACCAAAGACGTTTAAAATTAGTACCAGATGCACCCTTGCCGGGCATTCGTCAAATTGGGGTTGCTATGGGAACTCGAATTACTCAGTACTGGTTCCACCCAGGAACTTGTCTTCCTTGTATCGGTGCTATACACCGGGCACGTAAAAGAACCAAGGGGTCTTTTCGCAAAATGAGCTAGGGTATCGCACCCGGACTTCCTTGTATCCAACTACTGTCTCTTCCGCTGTTGTCTCACACACACGGGACCCACACGTGGGAAATCCTAAGGTATGGCCATTATAATCAGAAAATGATTACTAGCCATTATAATAAAAGAAGAAAAAGAAAGGAATAATGTAGATCAAGACAAGAAAATAATTGTCATTTTTTCGTCATTCTTTTTCTAAAGGACCTAAACTCCAGACCACTAAGCTGTGAAGATTGAGATTTACTCTGGTCATTATTCCACCAATTGAACTTAGGTAAAAAAAAAAAAAAAAAATAATATATATATATATATATATATATATATATATATATTACTTCCGTTTCTAGTCTTCCGACCCACCCTTAAGTTTTTTGTACCTTTCCGCCTTTAAAAAATATATATAAATAAGCAATTTATGTTTTTATTCCTGAAGGAAAAAAAAACACAATTGAAATAGAAGAATTTGCTAACATAACTAAATAGTTTGTATTCCTTAAGAAATAATTCAAACACAATTTAAATGTCTGAATACGCTTGATTACCAATTATATAATGCTTATTTTTAAAGTAGGAAAATGATGTCAAATTATACATACAACTATATAGTTTTGTATTCCTTAACAGAAAAACAAAAAAAAAAACAATCAAAATACACTTTTAAACAGAAAAAACAACAACAAAAAATCAAGACAGTCTACATTATATCAACCAAATTAATGATACAGCCGAACCATTTTTAGTTAAGAAAACTACATCCTAACAAAATGAAGGCATACTTAACTCTGAATTCTGAACTCCAAAATATTCAAACGGAAATCGTTGTCACTTGCAGCTAAGCAAATAGCAACACCCTAGACAATATTGAGGGCCAACCGTCAAACTCCTCCATCTCTCTCTATTTCTATAAGCACCTAGAATAGTTTCGAAGTTAGCTCTCAATTTACCAACTAATAAAAAAGTAATCCTTGAAACAAATGATATCTGTAAATGAAGTATCAAGCTAATGTTTTAATTACTAAATATATAATTGTGATCACCTTCTATCCACAGTATTTTATATCTGGACTGCTCAAAAGAGAGCATTAAAATGACCCTAGCCAATCCGCATGAAGTCAAGACTTGGACATTTGTCAATATTTGTCGACTCTAATCTCATCCGGCAATAAAATACTGTGATAAGCATCAGTCGACCTCTTGTTACAATTGTGATTAAGCAAAATCCAACTTTCTCTTTTTTTTCAGTTCAAAATTTAAACAAAGACAATACAAAGGCCACTACGTTATCATCAGCATTTTCTTACCCACCCTTCAATGGGACACTAAAGCACTTCAGACGTGTAAGAGGATACTTGAATATATTCAACAGCCTTGAGTGAATAATAGAATAATCTGATCAACGAATGCATATCAGATCCCCTATCTGCCACGAACGATTGGATTAAGTTGAAAAATTGCGTATCTTTAGAAAATCAGACTTTTATTGTGAGTAACAATTCATTCTAAGAATTTGGGATGAGGGAGACTGGCCCATGACCACTCTTGTATGTCAAGAATGCAAAACTGGGTCAGCAAATTGTTATTTTGGAGTTTATAAGTGCTGTGACATTCAGCGATCTGCAGCTAATTTTAGGTGAAGCAAGACAACAAGTTTACAAAGGCACCTAAAACCACACGCCTACAACAAATCAGTATGCAGGAAGACTTCCCCATACGTATAATCTGAGTGACCATAATAGACCATATAAAATCTGTACTCAAGTAGGAGTTTTATGTGCAAACACAATGATGGCTATTAAGTTCAATAGGGTCTGAGTGCATACTTAAAGGTGAACCACAAAGAAATCTTTACTTTTTCTTAAAGCTTTCCTTTATCGTCCATTTTTTATAAGATAAATCATGAACATAAGTATTTATGACCAAAAATTAATATATGTTTTATGCTGTTTTGTTAAACTGTATGGCAGTTTATACATATTAGGGGAATGTCACCCGAATGACATCAATGATAAAGCAACTTTCTGTTGCTTATCTTTCGTAATTTCACGTAGGTGTGTGCCATGAAACATCTTCGTCTTAATTTTACACGTCTTATTTATATCGTTTGGTCTAGTATATTGTTTTAATCAAGTTGTATCTTAAATCTAATGGGTGATTTTGATTTCAGAGGGTTTTTTATCTATGATTATGTTTGTTTGTTTGTCGGGTTTAACGTCCCACGGACAGTACTTCAGTCATTTGCAGACGATGTCTACTTGAGACAGATATAGTGTTGCCACACTGCAGTATCACGTCATAGACATGTGGCATGATACCACATCCATTCACATTATCCTGACACTGGGCAAACCAGCTCTGCAACTACCTTTACATGCTGAGCACCAAGCAAGGGAGCTATAACAGTACCATTTTTTACGACTTTGGTATGTTGCGGCCGCAGATCGAACCCACGACCTCCCGCTCCCGAGGCGGACATTCTAACCACTCGGCCACCCGGGACGGTCGGTCTGTGATCATGACAATCAGATATACTGTGAAATAAAAAGTTAAAATTCAGAAATAAGCATAAGGGACTCTGTAAGGAGCTATCTGATCTGGGTCGTACCTTTGTTTACCAAATGGATCAACGTCACACAAGACATCATTAATATAAATTTTCATGACTTTTTGACAATATAAAGTTCAAAGCTCCGACAAAATGTAAGTAACAGTTGAATAATTAATCAGACTTATGCGTACTTCCAAGAATCGCACTTTTTACCGGTGCATTCAAGAATTTCAGTCCCTATAAGCAACGATCTAGAAACTTCAATAAACTGTGGCCGGTTTAATGAGAAAAAAGATCCATAAACAAAAGAAACGTTAATTTTAAATGATCTGTCAGAGGTTTGAATTCCTCATATAGATGCATTCTGAACTCCTGACACATTAGCCTGGAAGGAGCTGTCTGATCAGAAACTCCTCTGTTTGCTCATGCAATATTGTAGCTCAGATTCTACAAAGTCTGCATGGCAAAGAAAAGTTCATTGATACATATACCATTTTAAAGATCAGTCAATTGATATTCAAAATGTCATAAGTTTGCACATATATATTCATGAGCTAACAGATTAAAATAACATGATGTGCAATAGTAATTACCTGGGGAGTAAGGCGGTAAAAATATTTGAAACTTACAATAAACACAGAAAAGAAAAATATCCAACTTATTAACCCTATGGAGGTTAGCCTCTCATCACAGTAACGCACTGACATAGAGTTTACACCAACAGAGAGTACACTGCATGGTATAATGTAAAACAACGCTAACCCTACTTATCAAGGACCTTATATGAATATGTCTGCATGCCAATAAATAGATCTGTATTGCTTGTTCAACTAGTCCCCAAAAAATGTCCGTTTTCAAATGTTTTCTCCAGTTCAATGAAGTTCTATAACTTCAAATATCATTTGTTTAAAGAGACAGGCTAGATAATATACAATAAAACAACAACAACAACAACAAACAAGAGCTGTCAGAGGACAGCACGCTCGACTATTCAAAATGCTTGTTGGTAAATCAAATGAAATCTATTTCAATTCTTGCCCTTCATAGTAATAGTAAAAAATGATATACCTTGAAAGTCTGATACCCCTTAATATATTTATGATGTCTAAAATCAATCCCATGCCTAGTTACTGAGACATAAGCACAATAACACTGTGCATGCAAAACTTGAACCAAAAATCCAAGTTAGAAAAGGGCCATAATTTGCATCATTCCAAAAGTTATCCTCCTGTTTTCTGATGCCCTTGAAGACACACCTTAACTTTCTAGTCAATTCCACAAGCAATTTCTGAGATATAAGCTGGATAGTACCTTGCATGCAAAACTTTAACCAGAATTTCTAAGTTAAAAAAGGGGCCATAACTTGTAATATATTCCATCAAAAGTTATCTACCATGAAAGTATGATACCCCTAAACGTATTAAAGATGTTTCAAATCAATCCCATGCCTGGATACTTTGATATTAGCATGAAAGTACCTGGCATGCAAAACTTTAACCAAAATTTCTAAGTTAAAAGGGGGGCAATAATTTGTAACAAATTCTATCAAGAGTTATCTACCATGAAAGTATGATACCCCTAAACATATTAAGATGTTCCAAATCAATCGCATGCTTGATACTGAGATATAAGCATGAGAGTATCTTGCATGCAAAACTTTAACCAAAATTTCTAAGTTAAAAAGGGGCCATAATTTGTAATATATTCCATCAAGAGTTATCTACCTTGGTTGTCTGATGCCCCTGAACATATTTATAAACTTTCAAGTCAATACCATAAATGGTTATTGAGATATAAGGTTGATAGTAACTTGCACGTAAAACTTTAACCAAAAGCTGCAACGCCGACGCCGACGCCAGGGTGACTACAATAGCTCTCATATTCTACGAATAGTCGAGCTAAAAACTGACGGTTCTTTTTAAAGAGAATGAATTTAACTTATCAGGTTAAAACTGATATATTTCTCTCAAAATAGAAAACCTTAAAACATAGGCAGTGTTGGCTGATATGATATATGTCTAAAGCAGCAGATATGTTTACATACTAACCCTTCTAAAGAGGACAGTTATATTCGTACAAACCCGTCTAAGAGGGCAGATGTGTTAACATACAAATCCGTCTAAAGAGGACAGATATTTACATACAGACCTGTCGAAAGTGGATAAAAACAAATCGATATGCTTACTGAAACATTTACAGACAAACCTGTATATTTGACAGGTAATTTGACATATGTATTTACAATAAAACATCTGTGAAAGAGGACAAATATATAAACAGACATACCTGTCTAAATTTGACAGATGTGTTTACAAAACAAGGACAATATGTTAACATACAAATCAGTCTAAAAAGGACACATATTTATTTTTTATACAAATCCGTCTAAAGATGACATATATGTCTGTATAAATATCAGTCTAAAGAGGACAGATATGTAAACATACAAATCAGTCCTATTTAAACATATAAATCAGTCTAAAGAGGACAGATATGTAAACATACAAATCAGTCTAAAGAGGACATATATGTAAACATACAAATCTGTCTAAAGAGGACAGATATATGTCTGTATAAATACAAATCAGTCTAAAGAGGACAGATATGTAAACATTCAAATCTGTCTATATAGGACAGATATGTTATCATAAAAATCAGTCTAAAAGAGGACAAACATTCACAATCAAACCTTTCTAAAATGAACAGATACTAAGTATATATTTACAGACAAACCTGTTTAAAGTGGAAAGATATTTTAATAGGCTAACCTGTCTGAAGAAAAATTTAAAAGGCAATATTTTACGGACATACTGTCTAAAGGTTAACAGACAAATCTTCCTAATTTGTATAAAGAGGACAGCTTTGTTTACAGACAACCATCTATGAGGACTAATATCACAGGCGAAGCTGTCTAAGGTAAAAATATAATTAACAAGTTTTTACCTGTCTTAATTGATCAGATATATGTTCAGACACTCAAAAGTGCTTGCATAAATAGTTAATTATTTATATAAATTAAATTTTGTCTACTTTCTTTTCCTACCTAGAAATTTACCTGTAAGGCTTTTCTGTCATAATCCAATAGCGCCTCCGTTTCAAACCACTATTTACACCATCGGCAAGTCAAAACTATACGCTTTTAAAACGTGTATGAATTAGAACTGACTCACAATTTTCAGTATTAACATCATTGCTGGTTCAATCATCCTATGCACAAAAAAAATAATAAAAAAAATAAAGAAGTACACACACACAGGTAACCATGGGCACTGATCTGACTATCAAATCACGTGACTATCAAATCATTGCACATGTGAAACGACTTCTAGGTCAGTTATCAAAAGAATCATGCTACTATCTGCTCGTTTAAACACCATTTGACACTTCAAGTTATCTAACAAGCATACTCGAATGAATCAATATGGTGACTTGTTTTTCTTTTTACATGTCCAACAGAATTCTGGCCTCACTTGTTGAGCAATCAAAATCTTGACTTATTCATATCCTTCAAAAATGGAAGCAAAATAAATCACCCATGTATTTAGACGTGACAGGGTGATGGTCGTTTCGTAAATGAAAAAGTCGTTTTGTCGCCCTGAATATTCATTAGATTCTTCATTCAAAACCGTTTTACTCGCGCATCGTTAATGATAGTTGTTTAAAGCAGGTGTATTTTACATGTAGTTAATCAGTAGATAACTAATCCGATACTTAGCACATATAATAAGACGAACTATTTCTTATGATGTTGATATGCCTTTGACAAAAAAAAATAAAGAAATAAAAAGGTAAAAAGGGAGAGATAAGAAAAACAGGTTAAAACACTTTAAAAAATATTTATTTATTATTATTTTATCTATTTAATTATTTTCTTTTTGTTGCGTGAAAAAATGTGTATCTTTGTGAATTAATGAATTAATTCTGTAAAACACAAGTTTTCATTGCTAATTTCTAGGTAAGATTTAGCAATGATTTTAAGAATTAAAACATTTAAAAAAGATGGACTAAAAGACCACAATTTAAAACTTGTATAAGATCAAATTGGATACAAGTTCACATAAATGTACAAAACGGTATAATCAATACTTACAAAGATAGAATTGACGAGGTAGAACAATAGTATAACAGGTTTTTACACATTGTCTGATTAATGGTTGACTGGAGAACATTAAAGTGAGCTGGTTATTCTTACTCAAAGTCATGAAGCTGGTTCCAATATCACAGCTTTAGAAAATAAGTTTGATCTAATGACATGACATGAAGCTCATCCCCAGGTACGTGACAGAAAGGACAGTGGCGTCCATCTAGACTCAAATTCTCGTACCTACCTGTTTCAATACGAATAAGGGCCATCCCACACCTAAATTTACAGAATGCTGACCTATGTCTAGGGGTTAAAAACATTTTACAATACTCTTCTGTATAATAATCCTGCTTAAATGTTCTGTAAGTCCTCAGCTTGACGAACAAATGGGCACTGGTAGATTGCAAAATATACCAAGGTTAAAGTCATTTAATTGCTTTGGACAGAATAAAAACAGTTTCTACAATGGCGTGCTTTCGCCAAAGGCCATAACGCAATACGCTTATGCAGTCGAGGTGTATTTGTATGAGACAGGCGGGCCCAAAGGATGGCCAAAGATTTTCATTGCCGGACCACGCACGGGGGTGGGTGGGGGGGGGGGGGGCACCCTATTTCCCCAGAAACCGCAGCATTGGGAGTATACTTGACATCTCATTGCACTGTTATGGATTGTATTTATGCAAGAATATCACTTATGACACCAAACAGAAGACCCATAAGCAATTACTGGACAGACCACTGGGTCATACAACTTAGTAAAAACGATATGAGGTACCCCACAAACTAACTTGCACTTGGCTATCAGTAAACCCAAAGCTCTACTCGCGCTCTGCGCCACCATCCTAGTTGTAACATTAAAATCGAGATGCTCATATAAAACAATGCCTAAATACTTATATCTATCACGATAACTTATAGTATCCTGTCCACACCTAAAGACAAAGTCTGATCGTGTATTAGATTCCGGGTGGAAATGTACAATATTACTCTTGCTAGTTTTTTATCGACATATTACCCCTTTATTGACACGGAAGTAAATTCATTTGAATCGTCACTTCTACCATTAAACATACATAAATTTGCATTTATCAAAAAGTCGATAAACAGTTATATTACTATAATTATTAGTAAAATCTATAACATTACATTGTATATCATCAACACCAGCAATAAAGTCATCTAAATCGGAACAACGGCTATTAAAGTCACCACAAATATAGATTAAACCTTCATTTTGCAAAGTGTATATATCAGCTAAAAGACTTTCATAAAACTGGTATCCTGTATGTAGTGGGTGAAATTACGACCAACACCAGCGGTAGTTCGATATTTATTTGACGGTTGTAAACCAAATATGGTATTAAACCAAAAATAGTACTAAACTAAAAACCTAAAATAT
>CM037787.1:29866636-29916636 GCA_021229015.1 Solen grandis | reverse complement strand
CCCCAAGTTTGATCTGGTTACTTATGATTCTTTCTTACTAATGCTTTTAACTGTTTTTTAATTTCAATTAAAAGGTGACTGAGATTGGACAGTTTGGAGATGGAGTGCCCACTAACCATACTGCACTTTAACGATGTGTACAACATTGAGGCCCAGAAAGATGAACCAAAGGGCGGGGCTGCCAGAATGGCCCACTACATCAAGTCCATACAGGAGCTTAAACCTCTGGTTCTCTTCAGTGGAGATGCCCTTAACCCATCCCTCAGTAAGCAGGATTAGGAGATCTACTGTATATCTAATCCATGTATGGACACCACATGGCAAAGAATTACAGATATTAGTTTGTAGCAAATAAATGATGAAATAGAACTTACTATTTGAATGTTACTTTTTGTGTCATCTGCTGTAAGCAAAGGTGGCACACAGGGATCACTTTTCTGTCATCTGTCCATCCGTCCGTCTGTCTATCGCAATTTTTCCGTCACGCTATCAGCAGGTGACACGTGTTCCAAAGAACATTCTTGTTATGTTTTTAACACATTGAGATTTAACACATGAATGTTTAAGTAAAGATATATGTTTATGTTTTTCATACTTTTCATACATGTCATGTGATGCATGTTTTTCTGATTAGTTAACATAATGAGTTGAATAGGAAGTGAATGTTAACCTTTTTTTATTTCAGTGAGCATTTTCTTGAAAGGAGATCAAATGATCCCCATATTGAATGCCTTGGATGTCCAGTGTGCTGTATTTGGAAACCATGATTTTGGTGAGTGTGTCACTCAACCATGCTCTGTACGAGGAAACATCCTCTTATGAGAAATTGTTATTTGCCAGTATTGATCTAATTACAGTCTAAAGTTAACAAAAATTTGAGGCTGTAATGTCAACTTCAATGCATTACTCTTCAACGCCTCGATGGGCATCTACTGAAAAGGTGTCAAATAATTCAAGCACATCTAATTTAGCTATATCACAAAACCTGTTTGTAATAATCATCTCAGATTCATACCTGCACCGTGACACTTTAGCCTTTGAACACACACACACACACACACACACACATTTCATTCAATTTAGTTTGGTCTTTTGAATATCAAGGTCAGTCTGGAAGTTCTCATTCATAGAATTTGCTATTTTATCTTCTCATCTCAAAATCAATGGAGAGTAACATATAGTAAATGACCAATTTTGCTGATACTAACTACAAGTCAGGTTAAGTATTGTACTATTGCACACGCTAATAAATGAAAACTTAAAGAGCCTTGGTCTAGTACAAGGTGAATCTTTGTGTATGGCATGACTTCAGATTTTGGTGTGGACCATCTGGAAGACTTTGCAGAACAGACCAACTTCCCCTGGTTGATGAGCAATATCACCGACAAACTGAACAACGAACCCCTAGCCAGGGGGGAAATTAAACACATGATAAACTGGCATGGTATAAAGGTGTGTGATATACTCCCATAGGAGGTCTTATGAAAGCAGTGAGTAATGTATATCTCACCAACAATGCATCCGTTTGTTGGAGATTGTTTCCAATGACATGTGGCAGGATACCTCACATTGTTACAGTATCCTGACCAGTTCAGCATCTTTCCATAATCCAAATATGTCCAGGAAATGAACCAGATTCATCATGGGATGGAGAAGAACTCGCAGTGACCTTAGCTAGGAAATAATTGTTCCTGTAAGAAATGTGAGTCAAGAGTCAGAAGTTAAATATTGCCATACACTAGGGTTGATCCAGATTTTATCTCATGAAGAGTTACCATCGAGTTGAACCATACCTTTTATGGATGACTTGAAGCTCAGTAGACTTAAACTAGTATATCTCAAACCCAAATATGTATAGCTCAGCTGTAACTTGAAGGAAATAGTATTAACCCTTTCCCTCATAGAGGACACCATGAAAAGATCTATGCGAACAGCATAAAACCAGATCAGCCTGTGAGTAACTCGCAGGCTGATCAGGTTTTATGCTGTTCGCTACTCCTCAGTGGTCTGGAAATGAGGATTTTGTAATTAAATTTGGTAAGGTATAACTGTGGTTTTCTGCAGATCAGGCTTTATGTGGTACCTACTGAGTGCATCAAAATGAGTCTATATGAGGGAAAGGGTTAATTATTTACCTCATATAGACGTGTTTTGATGCCTTGGAAGGAGCTATCTGGTCTGTGTCTGCTGTGTTTACTCGTACAATATTGTAGTTCATATTCTATTGTATGTGTGGCAAGGAAAATCCTTTGTTTTTCATACCACTAAGTTCAGTGAATTAATTTTCATCAAGTGATAAATTTGTAAATGAATATTCAGAAGGTAAATGGTTAATGTGGGAACGTCCCTAATGATGGCTCTGATGATGTGATGACTCTTCAGGTGGGGTTGATGGGCCTGGTAGAAGAAGAGTGGATTGACACCCTGTCCACTATAGACCCCGCAGATATCTTGTTTGAAGACTTTGTGACAGTTGGTAACAAGCTGGCCGCTGACCTCAGGGAGGAGGTATGTCCTTTATAGACGTATGTACTGGCTATCAGTGGTGTCTTAGTTACATTGATAAAGAGTTTGGTGAAGCTTGAGACAGGTTACTGTCATCTGTATTGTTATAGAGATGTGGGTCATATGTGCTGGACTTTAAGTCTTGATTTGAAAGAAAGAAAAAAAAAAATAGCTAAGCCTCCATGTTGGTGCAACAATATTTATTTTTCATACATTCATATGAAGAATTTACTCACTGGGTCTTCATTGCCTTTTTTTTTTTTTTTTTTTTTTAATCTGTCTTTATTGTGTTGCTGTTGATATTCTGTATTTTGTGGCAATTGATATTATTGGTTGATATGTACAGTGATATACAAGGTGTGTAAGTGATTTGTCTGTTTGTAGGGAGCAGATATTGTGATAGCCCTGACCCACATGAGGTGGCCCAATGACCGAAAAGTGGCCGAGTGTGTGCCAGGAGTGGACATTGTCCTGGGAGGTCATGACCATGACTACAATGTAGAAATTGTAAGTATATCTTGACTTCTCAATTTTCTATTTTTGTGCATATTTTACTGTGACAGTAAACACTGCTACTAATATAATTGGAACCCTCTGTGAAATCGGAGTATCCAGGTGGCCAAAATCCTTTTCACATACATCAGATTGTTCTAGGATTGAACCTTTATTACATTAATGAAAGGCCCATGTGTTAACCGTTATGCCATCAGTACACCCTTGCTGATGATGATTCTAATAACAATACCTGCAGGTCAATGGGAAGTATGTGGTCAAGAGTGGTACAGACTTCAGGAACCTGAGCAAGATCACCATTACCCGGGGTACAGAGGGTCTCCAGGTGGAGATAGACAGGGTGGATCTGGACTCAAGCATCCCGGAGGACGAGGAAGTGAAGGCTGAGGTCATCCGGCTCTCAGGTGGCTGTTAAAAAAAATGTTAAAAAAACAAACATTCTAATCACTTACATATTTAAATCTGACAGTGTGTTTAAAAAAAACACACAAAAAAACAACAACTTATGCCATAAATTCTTATTAGTTTGCACATTTATTCTATTCATTTTGATCTCCCTCTCATCGATTTCATTTGCATTTTAACTTGTTTAGGGGTAAAGGATTATAAGTAGATGATATATTTTTGTTTTTCTGATGACAGGTGATATTGACAGCAAAATGGATGAACACCTTGGATCAATGGGTGTGTCATTAGATGGGAGGTTTTCATCAGTCAGGACACAGGAGACAAATCTCGGTCTGTAGCTATAGCTCAGTCTTTGTTTCACTTGTTATATTTGACAAATTAACATTATTTTCACATCCCATGTATGTTTTTTGACTTGATTACTGATAAGGCTAGGTCTACAGGCTCTTGATTTCAAAATGAACAAAAATTTATTTTTGATATTTGGGAAGCACGTTTTTTCCAATTGCCACTACTGGTAACCGCTCTTGGCTGTCTCTGGATTTGACTTTGCACCTGGGAAAGCCATGAGAAAAAAGCCAATTCTGTGGTCTGATCTCACAACTTTGGGATCTAGAGTTACTGTTATCCATAACTCAACCATGGTGCTGTTTTCACTTTAATGTAGATAAACCATTATAAATCAACACATGTTAAACAGCCAATTTTAATAATTGAACACAAACATTATAGAGTTGATCTGTCTTTAGGAGCACATCTGCTTTTCTTTTATTCCATTGATGGGCACTGATTCCAGACTGTATTTGGAAGGTATGTGAAGATACGGTAAGTGAACTGATGTATGTATCCTCTGTTTTGCTGCTGTGTTGTATACAGGAAACTTCATCACTGATATAATTCTGGAGGCTGTACCAGCGGACATCTGTCTATTGAACTCAGGGACGCTACGCTCAGATAAGGTCCATCCTATAGGGGAATTCAAGCTGCGCGATCTGCTTACTGTCTTACCCTTGGTCGACCCACTGTGTGTACTGGAAATCTCAGGTAACATTAAAGAGTGTATTTGCTCTTTAACAGCAAAAATAGTTAGATATAAGAGATCATGAATATTTGAAACAGACTGTGCACCATGTTTAGATTGAAATGTAGAAGGACAGAATGTATAATATTGGTTGTAATCCTGTTTATTCAAACCATGAAGTCCTTCCCCTTTCATTTATTATATACCATACATAAACTATCTGTTAGATCATACCGTTACCTTACCATTTTACTAATAGATCATACCGTTACCATACCATTTAATCATACCATTTTACCATACTATTATACCATACTATTTAACCATACTATTAGATCATACCATTACCATACTATTTAACCATACTTTAAATCATACCGTTACCTTACTATTTTTCCATAGTATTAGTAACCATGCTGTGATTGTAACCTTATATAAGATCCTTTGCTACTGCATCTACAGGGGCAGGTGTGATAGAAGCCTTGGAGAACGGTGTCTCCCAGTACCCCAAATTAGAGGGCCGGTTTCCACAGGTGGCAGGTATAAGCTTCACTTTTGACCCCAGCCAACCTCCAGGTCAGAGAGTGGAACCAAGCCTTGTTAAAATACAGGAAGAGTATTTGGAAATGGATAAAGTGAGTTGAGATGCAGCTAAATAGCTACAAAATAATTTTGTGTATTTAGGAACAGCAAATTAGGCTGGATGAGTCTGTTTCACATTTTTTTTGTAAATGAAATATTTTTCTAATTCATTTATACTTCAAAATCTGACAGTGATATTTAAGATTTTTGTGGACAGGTAGTTTCATGGGATAGTAGTAAGTATCCTTGCCAACACTTGGGAAATATTGGTTTATTCCTACTGGGAAAACATGATTTGTAATATCCTGTATTATAAAAGAATAAGACATTCTTTAACTGGCAATCCTGGTTTTGAAATGCTGTGCCATTTATACTGAAAATATTAACCATACCTCAGTCAAGTCTAAAGTTTATCATAACTTCATGATTACAGAAGTATCGCCTGTGTACCAAGGAGTATATAGCCAGTGGTAAGGATGGGTATGACGTGTTCAAGGATTGTCCCATTGTGGTACGTGTCTCCACTACCCTCTCCTCCCAGTAATGATCTCATTTGTTGTCCTGTGTTGTCTTCTTCGTATGCCATTATTAAAAATGTGTGTTTTTTAGCCCAAGATTGGCTTTTTTTTCTTCAGTTCGCTGATTTCACTCTATTAGACAATATCGCTTATTTCGTTCTTTCCGGTGTGTTTATGCCACTATCAAACAAATGTTTGAATAAAGACTTAAGCAAGCTTAATAATATGTACACCCCAGCATCATAAAGGCCATTCAGCTTTGCCATTGTCCCCACCTAAAATGATCTGGGTAGGAGCACCATAAACAAACTTAACTTTAGTGATAGCCTTATACAGCTTGTCATATTATTAGCATGTTGTCCCATGCAATCTGGTATGGCTGTCTCTCTCAGTAATCTAATTATACCCAGGCACAAGATCCATTATTAGTTTTTAATGGTGTAACTTGTAAATAAATTACTGTTAATAAAACTTCCTTTGTTTGACCAGTACAATATAATTTTATGCATTGGTACAAAGGCTAAATGTTTTACTTCTCCATGAAATCCTGTTATATTCACACACACGATTCCTAGGCTTTTGACCTTAAAATATAAAAATATGACCTTTCTTCAGGGTCAATAATAGCAAAAAAATCTAAATTGGCCAATTTAATGAAGCATTTCATGTTCATAGACACATACATCTTGATATTAGAAATTATCTTTCCTTGTGGTATACACTGTGGCATGTCATCATGTTGTGTTGCTCCCGTGTGGTTCTGAGTCTATCACTGGGAAGTGTGTGTCGTGTCTGTATGCAGGTAAACTCTGAACAGTGTCCCAGTATCAGCACAACAGTCAGGAACCATTTTGAGTCGGTACAGATCCTGAAGAACGAGAAACCATGCCGCTCTGGACACAGGCAGAGTCTTTGCAGTGTGGTCAGGTAGGGACTTTGTATCCTCTGCTGTGTTAAAGATTATATGCATAACAATGATAATTCACTAAGTTTACAAATTACAGGTACTACATGCATGAGGGAGAGTTTGTATATGTAACAGCCTTTAAGTAACTGATATTGGTGAGGGATTGGTGTAAGCTGACTGGTAGCTCAGTTGGTAGAGTAATTGCCCTGTAAGCTTTGTGTCCTAGCTTCAATTCCTCAACCTGGCTTCACTTTGGTTATATCCCAACATTTGGCCGATGACATTAAGTTTTTTCATACGAAAATATATTGATCATATGCAATACAAATTGTTTGATTAGGTCAAAAGTACCCTTGATCAAACAGTTACCAACAATACACAAACAAAATATGTCAATGGCAGTACTATAAACTTAAAATTATTACATGCTTTTGAATCTTTATAAATGATATCTTCAATTAAATTAGGAAATTGTAGTATACTACCCATGGGGTTTCTCAGCACATAGCAAATTGTTCTCTGCCCTGTAAATTCAGGGAAGATTTCAAATTGACAGAGAAGTATTTCAGTAAAAGGGAGAGCTTTTATATGCAATGTTTAAGTAATTCATATCAGTGAGAAATTTAAGTGGTCCAGTAGCTTGGTCTGTCAGCAAGAGGTCCTGGTTTGATTCCAGGTACCATGTCTTGAAAATAATTATGATCTCAGGCTCAAATTTGAGTTTCATACTCAAATTTCTATTGAAACTAATAGGCATAGTTTGAGCCTGAATGAGAAAATGATATTTACCTGGTGAATACCATTTTTATTTTGGAGAACATGAGGACATGTTTGGCTGCATATTTTTCTCACCTGGTTACAAATAGGTCTATCTCTATATAATCATATGTTATACACTTTACAAAACTTGTATGTACACCTTTTTCAAACTTACAGGAAAAATCTATCTTCTAAAATACTTGCCCTATCAATATTTGAAACTTGTACTGGATCAGTCTGTTGTCTGATTAACCCTTTCTCTCATAGAGGATACCATGAAAAGACCTATGCGAACAGCATAAAACCAGATCAGCCTGCGAGTAACATGCAGGCTGATCAGGTTTTATGCTGTTCGCTGCTCCTCAGTGGCCTGGAAATGAGGACTTTATAATTAAATTTGGTAAGGTTTAACTGTGGTTTTCTGCAGATCAGGCTTTATGTGGTACCTATTGAGTGCGTCAAAATGAGTCTATATGAGGGAAAGGGTTAAAATGATTTTGATGCATAGTCAACTATGTGAAACCATGTGTGACTGATGAATGCCCGTCGTCAGACATCAACATTTAATTTAAACAACATCTCCTCCTAAACTACTGGGCCATTTTAAACAACATCTCCTCCTTTTTCATAAAACTTTACAGGAATGTTCCTTGGGTGGTCCTCTTCCAAAGATGCTCAAAGAATTAAATTCCATGCCAAAATCTGGCTCCCATGGCAACTAAAAGGGGGAAAATGTAAAAAACTTCAAAATTCTTCTCCTCCAAAAGTACTGATTGGATTTCAAAGTTTTTTGGCACAGATGTTCCTTAGGTCAATTTGTTTCTCCTATTTTACATACCTGAAAGTTTTTCACCCTGGCAATTTTAAACCATGATTGTTAAGATTAATTGGATATGTCAAGGGGGCGGATCCCATTGTCCTTATATGTATATAGTACACATTTGAAAAATCTTGTCTAAAAGTTGTGGCTGGATTTAAAAAAATTTGGCACAGATGTATCTTTGGTCACTCTCTACCAAAGTTGTGAAAATAATTTGGATTGGTCGAAAAAAATGGCCACCAGGGGGGCCTTATTTATGTATTTAGTACAAATTTGAAAAATCTTATTGTCCAAAAGTACATATTGGATTTCAAAGTTTTTTCAGCTCAAATGTTTCTTGAGTCACTCTCTACCAAGACTTTAAATTATTTGGATCTGTTAAAAAATATTGCTGCAGGGGGCAGAGCCCATTTTCCATGATAAGATATTTGCTGTTTTTTTTCCTCCCACTAATACCTTGTTCTCAGGTGAACAATTCCAAGGCCTTCATGGCCCTCTTGTTTTTTTTTTTGTTGTTGTTTTTTTGCAGACAGCTATTGAAAATCGAAAATTTGTTTTTAAAATCTGACAAATTATTATACACAAAACTTTTGTTAGAGCACTTATAAGTCTGTCTTGTTTCATGTTGGTCAGTAAATACTTTGAATTAAAATTGACTGGGCCCCCCAGTGGTTATTCTGTGCTTGACCATTGTATTTTATTTCATGACTTTTGTTTAAACTCATTCCAAATTCTATTGCCCAGAAGAGTGATTTAGTGCAGGAGTGCAGGTATGACTGTCTGTTCCAACAGTATGGAAATTTGTTATTCAGTTGATTAAAACATTGATTATTTTCCCACTACTTATATATTTACACTTAAACATCATGCATTAAACATAGCTTTGTTTGGCAATATATAATTATCATTAGATTAATACAGTGTAGACCAGTTTTATAGTACTTTTATCACAGTGATATAGACAGCACAAGGATGTTAACATGTAGTTTTACATATTTGAATTTAACTGTGGTAGATATAGATTAATCATTTTTATATTTCATTTCAGACTCTTTTACTCCATGCAAAATTTCTTCCTCATGTCCAGTATACACATAGCTAACAGGAAAGAATTAAAATTAACGATACTCTGGATTCAGAAGTTTCAGGTTTTGACTCTCATCATCACAAACCTCCTGAGAAAATTGTTATAATTAATACCTTTATGAAATGTAGAGAAGAATGCTTAAAGCTTATACTGAATGCTATATGGAGGTACTGAGTGAATACATTGTTTAGCTATCCTACACATGACATTGTTGCCGTGTTACAGTGTTAGAACATTAGCTTGGCTGTTTGAGCACACTGAGGAAAGTTTGGACGACATCCTGTCTGATGACAAATGGTCAATACACAGGTCAGGGTCTCTCCTGGTTTCTCTCTAACCAGTCAGTGTCAGTCTTGTACGTGTCTAAGCTATGGCTCAGTGCTCGATCAATCCTCAGCCTACTTCTGCAGGGCATCACCTTTCAGTTTCCAGTCTCCTGAAATGTCTGTGTGCATGTTCATTGTAATGTTAAGGGCTAGCTGACTTACATGTTTCTGATTTCTTAAAATGATTACCCTTGAGTTTGTTGTTTTACATTTATGATTTATTTAATTAACAAAACAAAATGAACATTTTATATCTTAAAGGAATAGTGCCATAATACAAATGTAGCTAGTAAAGTATTTGTAAATTTCTTTTTTGCTTTTGAGAATTTTAAAATAATATTTAAGGTAAGGTACATACAAATTCTTTAATGCCTAGGTATAGAAATTGATGGAAAATATAATTCTTATGTAAATATGAGTATCAAGACTATTGATGCAACACTGTTTTGTGAAAGTGA
This sequence comes from Solen grandis, assembly GCA_021229015.1. Classification (NCBI taxonomy): domain Eukaryota; kingdom Metazoa; phylum Mollusca; class Bivalvia; order Adapedonta; family Solenidae; genus Solen; species Solen grandis. The sequence goes on along the minus strand of CM037787.1, from coordinate 29,906,732 downwards.
ATGATACAGAAAGCTGTTTGGTTACACACAGCCAAAATAAAAACAAATGATTCTATATTGCCTATTTCCTGTGTGTCTTTCAGAAAGAAATGGTAAGAATGTTTAAGACATAATAGGCATGTTCCTTAACAAGATAAATAAAGGCTTACAGTATATATAGGCACTAATACATTCTTTTGATATGTGATTATTGTTTTAATACTTTTATTCTGAAATGACTGCCTTTAAAGAGAACGTGTTTGTTATATCAATTATCCAATTGTTAAAGGGTCCTGATGAAAGAACATGTAATGATGATAAAAATGAAAAGAAGGAAATATGTAGATACTTTCTTCAGGTAACAACCACCAAAAAAACAAACTGCAACAAAACTTTATTTTTTCTTTCATTTTCTCGAATTTATTTTAATGATTGGTGGATTAAGATACTGGAAATCAGAATTAAAAAGGTGCATTATAATTATCTTAATTATATCCTTTTTAATGCTGATGCCATCATCATCATTATCATCATCTTATCATCATCATCATCATCATTTTCATTTTCACCACCATCTTCATAACGTACAAGTTGCTGGCTGGAAGTTACCTCCCTTGTCTGTGATACCCATGTGTATATGAAGCATGATGTTATGAGTGGATGCCAGCCACCTGAACCCAGTATAAATGAGTTGTTCATTTTACTTATAACAGTAGCTGTAGTGAAAGAGTTACCAAATATCTGCATGTAGCTGTGCCCTGTGAATGGCAGTGGGCAGGTCCATGGTTCAGCCTTTGTGGTGTTGGTACCTCAGTCTGCATAGTGCTACAGCCCAGTGGTGGAGTTGTCATGCATTGTCTTAGACTCTGCTCATGCCACAATACCAGGAGATCTTACCTGGAGTTTGATGTGGACATGTTTTCATGACACAGCTTAAGGTATTCCCATCTTATTCGTCATATTTCATATCTGGCCATTGGTTGATAATATTTATACAAAGTGTTGTCACTTTAACCCATTCCCTCATAGAGGAAACCATGAAAACACCTATGCGAACAACATAAAACCAGATCAGCCTGCGAGTAACTCGCAGGCTGATCAGGTTTTATGCTGTTTGCTGCTCCTCAGTGGTCTGGAAATGAGGATTTTGTAATTAAATTTGGTAAGGTTTAACTGTGGTTTTCTGCAGATCAGGCTTTATGTGGTACCTATTGAATGCGTCAAAATGAGTCTATATGAGGGAAAGGGTTAATTAATGACATCTAAAAATAAAAATGTTTCACCAAGAGTTTTTTCAAGTTTTGTCAGATTTGGGGGAGATAATCCATATTAAAGTTAACATTTGAGCCTATGGGAAATAAACTTCTTAATTGTGAGAAAAAAATGAAATTGAATCTTTGAGAAAAACTCATGGTAGAAAGCCACATTTTGTGATTCTGTTTTCAAATTTCATTAAGAAATCCAAATTCCACTTAGAAAAATGGAGATAATCACTGTTTTTAAGTTTTCAGGGGGAGATTACTCATATTTTCAAGGAGAAAACTCATGAAAACAAAGTGGGGGGGGGGGGGGTAATTAAAAGAACTCTCATCACTATGTAATCTTGCCAATATGTTCTTTAGATTTGCATAGTTTGACATCTTTAAGCTAATATTATCAAGTTATATTTTTATGTTTTGATGGAATTTTTGGCTATTAGGATGGGAAAACCTTAACAGAAGTTGAGTCTATGTAGGAATCACCCTCGTCAGGTCTGGTCCTACACGCAAATTACATGGAGACAAGATGTGATGAGCAGGTATTATCACTGTAGCTTGTATGTGGGCATAATCTTATCAGTTTTGGAGATCATCTAATAACAAAAAATACAGTAGTCATGAATGTGCATTTCAGTGCTACATGTGCAATGTTAAATAGATGTTCTAATTGAGAAATAAACAATCTTTTAATGAATTTCCCGTACAATGTATTCCCATTTGTCCATAGATGATCCAGATTATGGATCCAGTTTTCCTGTAGTCTACACATGTACAGAGATTGTGTCATTTATTTATAAGGCCATCAGTAAAAATATGTTTGTTTGCCCTGCTTGAACCAACTCAACAGAATTGGTACTGACTCAAATTATTTTTTAGCCTCAAACCAATGCTGATTTTGCTCTTTTCATTAGTTTAGCTCATTCCGTTCTTTTTGTTGTTTTTATGCCACTTTCAAATGGATATCCTCCATAGTTTTCATTCAAATATAAACAATGTATAATTAATCAAATAAAGACTTTAGTTAGCTTAATGATATGTTTATCCCTTCATCTTGAAGACAATTCAGTTTTGCCATAGTTGGAGTTAAAAAGAAAAAAATTCCTACCTACCTACCCACCTAAAAACTTCTTGGAAAATAAACATGTTCTTAATGATGGCCTATTAGAGATTTTTTTAGGCAGATCTCCTGAGAGAAAAAAGCAAATTCATTGTATTTCATTAATAAAGAAAAGAATATGATTTCAAAATTTCAAGCAGAGGGAAATTTGAGTAAGTTTTCTCAGAAATTGATAAGACAATTAGTTTCATGAATAGTGTTATATATTATAGTGATTTATATAACTTGTATGTCTGAATAAATGATTGAACATTAAAATGCATTAAGAATTAACGACATGTATTTAGAACACATTGTGTCACAATGACATTTCATCCTTTGAAAGCCAGAGGGGCTTATCAGCATTCTTTTTACATATGTTGATGAGTCTTCTTGATTTCAATAGACAATATGTATGTATAATGTTTTGAAAGGCATAAAAGGAACAATGTACAATTTACCACATATTTTCCAGAAATAGGTATAGTGAAAAAGATGTTAACTGTTCATTAGTAATCTTTCATTTTGTTTGTATATAAACATGTGTTTGTTTGTTTGTTAATTTTGTACAGTGATTACCAGCAAACCATTTTAGTAAATATTGTCTGAACTAATCCTTTTTGCCTCTATGTTTGTATAACAACGCTTGATATATGAACAGTGATAGATCCTTGGGAAGCATTGAATTTTTTATGTGGATTTTTTGTGTTGTATCTATTGACTGAATCCTGCCAGTATTTATATTATAGTAAATATACCTACAATTACATATCAGTGATACATGGAATGATTGTTAAATATCCTGCTTCTAAAAATATTGTCACTTTAAGTCATCCTGTATATTTAAATTTATTTCAGGAATTCAGTTAATGAAATAAGCTTATTTAGTATGCACAACATTGTAGGTTACAGGTGCATCATGTACACAGTACAGGTATACAGGATAAGTGGTATGTCAGTACACTTAATTGTGAGGGTATGTGCCACTGGAGAGAAACAGGGGTGTTTCAAAGAGAGACAAATTAACTACCTGTAGTCTATACTGTGATAGTATAAATAGGTGATGTACAGGCATTAGAATACATGTGTTTCTCCATATTAGATAGTTTTGTAATATTTGTTTTATATTTTGATTTTCCAATATTAGTTAGTCTAATAAATTGATAGAATGCCATTATAGTGTTTATAGTTCCAAAAAGGTTGTGTGTTTAATTCCTACTAAGGATGATGATTTTTTTTCTCACTTTCCTAGGTATTTAGGAATGATCAATATCCAGGAAGAGTTTATCTGTAGGAAGAGATAATTGCTTTTGAGTGGGATTTTAATCAGAAGTTGTATAGAGCTTGTTCTTGTGGTACTCAGTAGTAACAACTGTAATCCAATAGTAGGGTGTGTAAGTGGGATCTGAAGGTTGTGGGTTGAAACCTGATTGGGGACAATATCTTTCATGATCTTTCACCTGCAGAAAATACTGGTCCAACCCAGGGACTGTTCAGAGGGTTTAAAATAAGTTGTGAGGACTTTTTTCCCAAATGACATAAGAATAAGTATTAAAAAACAGAAGAAATAATTATCTTAAATAGTGCACATAGTCATGTATTGCCAAGATAATCCTTTGTTATTAGAAGTAGTTACCTGGAATTAAGTAGTTGATTGTTTGCCTTTAGGTTTGGCAGTATACAATTATGCTTTAAAAGTTGATGATTATAGTGTTTGATAGTGCAGTGTTCCAGATCAATGTTCAGGTCCTTTTGTGTTCTCTTGTTTCTTTCATTTATTTATTTGTTAAACTAATGAATGAGAAAGGAATTTTAGAAACTTATCAAATATATTTTCCTTCGGTTTTTTAAGGAAATACCACTATATGATAGATCAAATTTTAAATTTTAAAAATAAATCTGATTTCCATCTCAGGGAAATCTTAAATTTATCTGGAATGCTTTTTTACTTTTTTTCAGCAGTTTTTAACTGCAAGAGTATTGCATGCTTTATAACACTTTGTTTGCTTTTTGTTAACATTGTGTTCTCAGTGTGTTTTTCTTTTTTTTCTTTTCTCCCTAACAAGGCGCACTATGCTTATCCGCAAAACCCTCATCAGTTTCTCATCCTACTCATCCAAAATCACATACAAGTCATCGAGTGAGCCCTCCACACTAACCAGTGAGTCTGCCGTCAGTCAGTCTGCCCCAGAGACAGCAGCAGAATGTGATTTCAGACGCGACACATTGGTGGGAGACGCGGCACACCTTCAGCACCTTGGCCAAGATCTCGCAGGTGTTCATGCAGTCTCGGTCCAGCACCAACAACCACGCCATGGTCAGGCAGATCAGTATACAGGATGTGGAGAGTGAGAAACAACACCTCTGTCCCAAGGTGGATGGGAGAATTGCCAAGGTTGATGATCAGGTATGGTTATCTCATGGTCTGAGATCCAAGTCTGAGTTGTAGAATCTCTACTCATGGTTGAAAACCAAAATAATGTTTAGACTGTTATTATGGGTAGTTTCTGATCTGGAGACCCATGTCATTATCTTAAACATTTGCTTTTATTGAAGTATAAAATACCATAATACAAACAATTTGGCCAAGAAATCTTACATCATATGGATTGCGTCAAAAGAATGATAACTGATTGGCTAATGGGTATTACTGATTAGCAATCAGTAACTGGTCAATTTAGATTCATGGCATTTTTTCATAATATTTACCCTTAGTGACTACATTTACTATTACATGTATCCATAGGCCTGCAAGGGTTTAGTGAGGATTCAAGGTGGCAGCCTGTTTGTCTGCAGATGTGTCTGTCAGTCCTAACCATATCTCCGTTATCGTTTGACAGAGTTTAAACCATAACCAGAAACAGTCCTATGCCAATTTTAAATATAGGTTGTGGGTTCGATCCCTGGCCGTGATATACCAAAGTCTTAAAAATTGGCACTGTTATAGCTCCCTTGCTTGGTGCTCAGCATATAAGGGTAATTGCAGGATTGGTTGGCTGGGTGTCAGGATAATGTGACTGGGTGTTGTATCATACCACATGTTTACGGCGTGATACTGCAGTGTGGCAGCACTATATCTGTCTCAAGTAGACATCGTCTCCAGATGACTGAAATACTGTTGGCGGGACATTAAACCCAACAAACAAATAATTATACCCCCACAAATGAAATTTGGGGGGGTATATAGGAGTCACCCTGTCGGTCGGTCCGTCGGTCGGTCCGGTGGTTGGTCTACAAATATTTGTCTGGAGCATTTCTCCAAAACTACTGTACCTATGTAGATGAAACTTCATAGGTAGATAGACTTTGATGAGAGGAAGTGCAGTGCATAAGAACCATAACTCTGAATGTATTTTGAAAGGAGTTATTGCCCTTTGCCTTTTTTAATCTTTTGATTTTGTCCGGACCATAACTCCAATACTAAAGTAGCTAGGTTGATGAAACTTCATATGTAGATTGATCTTGATGAGAGGAAGTGCAGTGCACAAGAACCATAACTCTGCATGTATTTTGAAAGGAGTTATTGCCCTTTGTCATTTTTAATCTTTTGATTTTGTCCGGAGCATAACTCCAATACTAAAGTAGCTAGGTTGATGAAACTTCAAATGTAGATTGATCTTGATGAGAGGAAGTGCAGTGCATAAGAACCATAACTCTACATGTTTTTTAAAGGAGTTATTCCCCTTTTTGATTTTGTCCGGGCATTTCTCCAAAACTACTGTACTATGTTGATGAAACTTCATAGGTAGATAGACCTTGATGAGAGGAAGTGCAGTGCATAAGAACCATAACTCTGCATGTATTTTGAAAGGAGTTATTGCCCTTTGTCATTTTTAATCTTTTGATTTTGTCCGGACCATAACTCCAATACTAAAGTCCCTATGTTGATGAAACTTCATAGGTAGATAGACCTTGATGAAAGGAAGTGCAGTGCATAAGAACCATAACTCTGCATGTATTTTGAAAGGAGTTATTGTCCTTTGTTAATTTTTGTCTTTTGATTTTGTCTGGAGCATTTCTCCAAAACTACTGTAGCTAGGTTGATGAAACTTCATATGTAGATTGATCTTGATGAGAGGAAGTGCAGTGCATAAGAAAACCACAATGTAAATTCTTAAAGACAGGTTTTTGCAAACAATAAATATGGATGTGAACCATAATTAGACTGCATTTTTATTCTCCTCGGCTACAGATCTTGGGGGCAAATTGTTTTCTTCTGTGTGTCTGTATGTGTGTCTCTCTGTCTGTCTGTCAAAACTTTTTAGCATTGTCCAAAACTTTTGAACCATTTTAAACCTTACATACATGTAGTCTTTCACTCACGCAAACTTTTGAAACTGTATTCCTACACATGACAGACTTCCGGTGTGGGTATTGATCACCTTTAGTGATAATATTTTTTTTTGGTATGCTTATAAGCCCAAATCCTATTTGTGAACATTCGTTTTATGTGTCATGTGAATACATCCTGTGTCAAAGATGGGGGTGGGGGTATGAATCACCTTCAGTGATAGTTCTAGTTTTAAATATTCTTGAGACAAAATTCACGAAGTGTGTACAGTTGTAGTCATACCTATTAGCATAACTTAAAACATTGCAGAACTTTCCAAGTAAACCAAATAAAGTTAGACAAACTGAAACATTTTTCAGCTCATATTTAATACCCTCCCCTGCAAATTTCCTTGATTACATCATAGCGTTCTTTGACCTATAGATACCATGTAATCCATCTTGATATGTTTCCAGGAGCGAGACCGTCTCCTGGCTGAGAAAGTGGCTAGTCAGGGACATAATGTCCAAAGGGAGGTAATCCGGGAGAACTCAACCTCCAGCCAGACTTCCATTGATGGGTAACCCTGGAGGACATCATCAGGAGGACTCTATACAACTGTCACTTTAGGATGCCTGTATGGGGATATATAGGAGGACTGACACCTGGGCACTGGATTTTACTATTGCCTTTTCATGAGTAAACATTTGAAGGGTTTTCATTTTGTCCTTCACATGTTAGGGTTTATTTGAATAGGTTAAATTCTGTGGGCTTACATACTACCTCTGTATCAGGTAATTGAGATGTTTTTGATTTGTAGTTGCAGTTGTGATCTGAGAGCTTATCTCTGCCCATTACCAGTTTAGCTATTTAGACTTACTACTAATTTTTTAGTACAGGCTTTTTTGGATAGATCAACGTGTAAACCTTAATTTTTACCTGTACAAATTCTGCAGAATAATTAACACACAAGCAGGCTTTGTACCTGGAGATGGCCAGTATAATGCTTACCTGTAGAGAATTATATGATAGAAAGAGCGTGAGCATCTTTTCATCATGTGTCACATGAGTACACACCAGTATAGGGTGACAGTGTGTACTGTGCCTGTACTGTGTGAGGTGGAAAGTAGACCTCCTGCAGTGATAGAATTTCTATATTGTGTCTAATGTAGTGTTACACCGTCTTTATGTGTCCTTGTGCCACTTGTTAATAGCAAGTTTAAAAGATATTTTATTATATGTTTTTTTTATCAGGGGTGAATATGATGAATGAGTTTTACAAGCAATGTATGCACTGCTCATGCCATTAAAATTAGCAAAGGGAATATTTGCTGAAACATGAATAACCTGTAGTTATTATGCAGTATATGTTATACCTTTAATATCTTAATTTTTTTTCTCCTAACCCCTGTATAAGTAATTTTTTTTGAAGACTAGAACTGACTTACATGGATATGTTTGAAAGAAACTATTTCACAGTTAATTGACGTATAATTTCATCTTTCATTGAACAAAATCTAATATAAGGTACTTACCAGTACATACCTGAATTTTTATTTGAGAAAGATAATTATTACATGCCTTCATTATTTTGCTTTTGATTTGAACTTTTTTATGCTTAAATTCTTGGTAGGTTGAGATTTAATTGGAAAATTAATATGAAAGGGCCTTTGGTATGAAACTTGTTTGGTATGATACTATCAGTAACAAAGACATCATGATATTTTTTTAAGTTTAGGAAAGAAACATTTCTGTTATTCATATCAATTTATGAATTCAAATTTATATCATAATTTGTATAGATATACATTGATATGTTGCATGTACATGAATGGATTTATACCTGTAAGAATGACTTTAATTACTACTCTTTGGTCTTAACGGTTGCTGAAAATCTACATTCATACAAGTTTCTTGGTCATGATGAAGATCAGTTTTGTAATTGTTCAATGCTTTAATGATTCTTGAATGACTTGCCATTTCCCATCTTTATCAGCTCTTAAGGCAATATGATAATTTTCTGCCTTGATATTTGTTCCATTATCTGATATTACAAACCTTCTTTTTTTAATATTCTGGGCATTAATCCCTATTTTGTATAGAACTTGCCATTTTATGTTAGAGAATCCAAATGACTTTTTACGTACACTTGGCTGATATATTAATGTATGAATAATGAAATTGTTTAGTACTGAAATAGGAAATGGTAAGTATCACTTTTTAGCAAATTTTTATTCTCATGAATTCAGTACTTCAACATATCACTTTTTGTACTTACTTTTAAAAAGAATTAAGCTACCTGTGAACTGACATTAGAATAACAGTGGATGTTTAGGCTTGTCAGTTTAATTTGGAAAGCTATTTAGTACAATCTCTAGAAACATTTGCAATCATTCTTGAATACAAATGTTTATATACATTTAAGTATTCTATGTATTAGGTTTCATGACATGACCTTGGAAACTTGGGTATCAGTAACTTATGTGTTCACAATACATGCATAAGATACTTTTATTATCATTCTTAATTTTTATCAAAGTTTATGTTTACTTGATAAATCTCAGGTATCTTTCCCTCAAAATGCTGTCATACCACAGGAGCAAAATATGTCACAAAACATAGATATAGGGACAAAGACTTTTTACATTTTCATAAACACTATACTGAATGAGTAATATAATTGATGGTCCAGGATTATACAAAGACAGGTGATTTAAAGTCACTGCCAGTTACTTGTGTTAACATTTCTCTCGAATTTAAATATTATATCAAATCAGTTGACATGTAATAACATCAGAACCAAAGTCCATGTACCATACCTAAGAGATAAGTAATACTTTAGGGAAAATTATTCAATTATTTGATTTCTAAACAAATATCATTGGTTAGTTAAGAATTCATTGCTATCATTGTCATGTACATGAATGAATCGAAAAAGGAATGGTTGAAAGTATTTAAGTATTACTAAATATTATAGATGGAATTTAATCTAGAAGTCATTATTACAGGCAATATAACTGGGTACCAGCACTACAAAAGTCATTGTTACAGACAGTATAGCTGGGTACAAGCACTACACTTGATTGTGTTCTACTATTGCGCAATACACATATTACCTCATATATAACATAGATACACTGAAGACCAGCATTATAAAGTTAACATCATACTGTCTTTGGTTTCATGCTAAACAAAAATTTGAGTCAACATATTAAATGACATTACAATTTACAAATGTCTTTTTTGATATATTGACATGCATTTATTTGTCTTTATTACTTTGATATTTGTAATGATTTGGATGGATGCTGTATTTAAGATACATCAGTATATACTTGTTAGCTTCATTGTTGTTACAAACCCCTGACATTGGTGCTTTGATCACAATTAGCCACATTCCACAAACCCGAGATTGTGCGGTACAAGTATCAGGAGGAATATTTTTTCTTTTTTTTTAATTTTTGATTGTTGTTTTACCTTGTTAGTTATTTAAGAGTATATTTTGTATGTAGCATTAATATAGTACATGTGTTGATTTTAATAAGTTATCTGTTTATGTATGTTATAATTTGTTATCCCTTGACAGCAGTGATAAACATTTTTTAGCTCGACTATCTGAGGAATACGAGGGCTATTGCAGTCACCCTTGCATCGATGTTGGTGTTGCAGCTTTTTGCTTAAAGTTTTGCATGCAAGTACTGTCCAGCCTATATCTCAATAACCATTCATGATATGGACTTGAAAGTTAATGAATATGTTTAGGGACATAAAACAACCAAGGTAGGTAACTCTTAACTGAATTTAATACAATTATGGCCCCTTTTTAATTTTGGTTAAAGTTTTGCTTGCAAGGTACTTTCATGCTTACATCTCGGTACATAAGATCCAAGCATTAGAATGATTTGAAACATCTTTGCCATGTTCAGGGGTATCAAATTATCAAGGTAGATAACTCTTGGTAGAATATATTACAAAATATGGCCCTTTTCTACCTTAAAAATTTGGTAAAAGTTTTGCATGCAAGGTACTTTCATGCTTATATCTCAGCTAGCATAGGATTAATTTGAAACTTCTTTAACATGTTCAGGGGTATCATACTACTGAGGTAAATAACTTTTGATGGAATATATTACAAATTATGGCCCCCTTTTAACTCGAAAGTTTGGTTTAAGTTTTGCATGTAAGGTACTTTCATGCTTATATCTTAGTATCCAGGAATAAGATTAGTTTGAAATTTCTTTCATATATTCAATGGTATCATACTATAGAGGCAGATAATTTTTGACTGACTATAATGCAAATAATGACCACTTTTTGTCTTAAGACTTTTTTTTATCAAAGTTTTGCATGCAATAGGAAATATGGTTAAAAGTTTTCTTTGCAAGCTACTATCCAGCTTATATCTAAGAAATCATTTATGGTTTTGACTTTAAAGTTTATGAGTGTGTTCAGGGGCATCAGAAAACCAAGGAGGATAACTCTTTACTAAGTTTTATACAAATTATGGCCCATCTAAGATAATTTGGTTGAAAGGTTTGCATGCAGCATTATATTGCTTATATTTTAGTAACATTTTTAGGTTTTTTATATTCAGAGTATGTGAAATAGATTTCATTTGATTTTCCAATAAGCATTTGGAATAGTCGAGCATGCTGCCCTGACAGCTCTTGTTTGTATTTATTGTAACCAGACCTGTAACTGTACTGCTTTGAGCATATTTTATGATCTAAATTTGTATCTTATTAAGCTTTTTGTAGAATAATCTTGACTGCTGTATGGTGTAGAATTTTATTGTAAATTTAAGAATTTTAAAACCATTGTTAAGACCTGCTGTACAAGTTTTTTTACATGTTTTGTGTTTGTACATTTTTTGACAAAAATGTTGTCAGCTTAATGAGTGGAATCTGTGATACGAGAATGAGGTGAAATACATGAGCTGATTCCACAGAAATATTTGTGACATCTGTGTTTGTTGTTTCACTGTGGTTAAACGCACATAGTGCTTCCCCGTTAGTGTATCCATCTTTAACTGTAGTGTTGTTTGTCAAGGATATTGTTGTCTTTTTGTCACCAGCTTTTGTTTGTCCTCTTACTTTATTAGGGGCAACACTAAATGGATCTATGCAACAATAATAAAACCAATCAGCCAAACAGTAATTACTGACTGGTTTGTTACTTCCTGTGAACAACAATCACAAGTTACAAAGTAAAACCTGACCAGCCTGTTGGGTTGTCTTACAGTCAGGTAATGATAGATTTAACAATGGACTTTCAGGCTGTTGGCTTGTGTTATGGAGGAAGGTAGTTTTAAATGGTTTGGTATATACTTATCCTACTGTCAGACCATTATCTTATTGTTTGTAAGCTTACTACATGTAGTCACACTGCAGTTTTCAGTGTGCATATAATTAATTATTAACAATCACCTTATTGCCATTGGCTGCAAAAATGTTTTGGGCTAGGAATAAAATTGCTTTTAGAGCTCCTAGTGTCTATATTTAACAGGAGTCTTGTTCAAGTAATCAATTATTAGAATATTAGTTTTTCTCACTTTACCAAATCAAAACCTTAATGGATACTTAATCCTTACCCTGCTGGAACCGTAAGTGCTAACCTTTGCCTGTTATCCCTAAAATTGATAATGGACTGTTCCAAAAAGATGCCAGCTAAGTCCATTTGAGAAATTCAGCAGGTTAAGAGTTAAGTATTTTAGGTAAATAGGACATGCACTTATTTTAAATTTTAGAGGGTAATTGGAGGACTAGGTAAGGCTATGAATAATCCAATTGTGTCTGTACATTGATCAAAACAAGGGCCTATCATTTCTAGACAAACATTGTTTAATATTTTGCCAAGAGTGTACTGAAGCGGGACTAATTATTGTATATTTCAGTATGAAAATGTCATATCACTGAAGATTAACACACTTATAATGGTCGTTTGTTAGGAATTTTGATGACTGATGTGTAATTGTTTTTCAAATAATTGCTATCAGACTTAAATTCTAAAGCATTAGTCTTTGTATTTATTTGAAAGCTTTAAGCAAGTTGTTATTCTATGTTGATCCTTAGGCATTGTTCAATAGTTTTATTGTCTTTATGTTAACCTTTTTATAAATCACCAGTATTTGAAATCAGTTTGTGACAATCTCTATAAGAGCAAGCATTTACAGACCTCTGTGAGTTACTAGTTGGATAACATCTGACAGGAGTTTGTAATTTTAAAAGAAATGAAAAGATTATTGATGAAAGTGGAGAGGCACTAAAATACAAGTAAATAATGTATATAGGTTGGTTAAATGTGTTTTTTTCTATTAATTTTTCTTACTTTTCACTCTAGATTAGGCATTTCATTAGCATTAGGTATGACCTTTTTGCAAAGAAATGGCTTCAGATACCAGTAGATTTTTTTAATTTTTTATATATTTTTTTTAAATTTTTAGATAATTTAGGTGTTTTATGATCTACATTTCTGCTCTTGCTTGTTAGATATACATGATATGAAAATGTATTTGTTACATTAGTCTCTCTTACCCTTTTATTGCTATTTTACATATTTTATTTTAATCGAAATAAAAGCATTATAATGCAAATATGTTTGTTACTCATTTTTTGGCCTATTAATTGACTATACAAACTACAGCTGTCCATGATACCTGTTGACCTTTAGTATTCAGCAAATATTATGTAAAGTATTAACTTCTAATGTCAAGGGATTACAAAGATATGGTTGGACATGACTTTAGCTTTACTTAGCCTTGAACCTTGACCAGATGACCTTGGGCCTTTTTTGCATAATTGCCACATCCTTTAATCAGAAGCAAACTTTTGTATCATTTATGAACTTCTAATGTTGATGGGTTACCATGATGAGGGCCAGACACAAATCTTATGCTTCATAAGCTTTTGACTTTGACCTAATGACTTGGTCAAGGTTTTTGACCCCCCCCCCCCCCACCTGCATGCCCTCGTCATGAGGAACCTATGTGTCTAGGATCAAATGGTATACATTTAATTCCAAACAGGGAAAGACTCAGTTGGCAATTGTGATTCATTATTTGCTATGAAATTCATGGATTTAAAATAAAAATGAAGACTTTTTTTCTGATTGAAATTTAATATAATCAACAGTAAATCATATAAAATCATTGTATATAATAAGACACTTTCAATTCTGCATAATAGAATAACGAAAGAGCACTAACAGGATTTTCTTTGAACTGTTCAAAAGCAAAACCTTTTCTATCTGAAAGTCTAAAATACAGCAAATATATAAAGTATATCAATACCTACATGTATTATTAACAGGGTTCCCAGAGACAGAAAAAATATTTGGGAATTTTTTGATTGGCAAGTCACAAACAAGAGTTTGAGACTGATTTATTGAAGAGTGAACAGAACTTCAGAAGGAAAATTTAGAAGCTAAGGCAGTTTCTTCATTTATCATTAAACTCATAAAACACTGCTGGAAATTTTAGATATTACAAATAAAGTTAGATCTGGTGGTAAAATCAGTTCAGGTGATGTAGTTTTAAAGGGTTTTTACCACTAAAGTAAAAACTCAAATATTATTCATGGATTAGTTAAGTTAACCCTTTCCCTCATATAGACTCATTTTGACGCACTCAGTAGGTACCACATAAAGCCTGATCTGCAGAAAACCACAGTTAAACCTTACCAAATATAATTACAAAATCCTCATTTCCAGACCACTGAGGAGCAGCGAACAGCATAAAACATGATCAGCCTGCAAGTGATCTGGTTTAATGCTGTTTGCATAGGTCTTTTCATGGTTTCCTCTATGAGGGAAAGGGTTAAGATAAAGTTTTTTAAAAATTTTCATTAGGTAAACTTGAAATTTGGTCAAAGAAGATGTGGGAACCCTGTAACAATTTTATTCAGGTATAATCTGTAGAATGGTGATTCAAGCTAAACAAATTAGCTTAAAACATTCATCCCTGTGAACTTTGTATATAAAATACGACAATAAACATTTGGCACAAGATATTAGAAATACATGTCTAAAATGTTCCATAAAACATTCCAATGAAGGCAATCGAAAATGAATACCTTGAGCACGTTGCTGCCATCTGTAAAAATGGATGTCAATGATAAATTTGTTTAAATATATAAGTATGTTCACTAATATAATATTGGTTTATCAAACAATCCATCCAAAAATAAAAATGGTGAAGTATATGGCTATGAAATAAAGCCATCAAACTGTACACTTATAGAAAGCAGCAACACCCTACAACAAAAACTGACCATCTGGTATTTTCATTTTAGAAACAATATCAATGATTTTTTCATTATAATGGTAATGAGAAGCTTACTGATTCAATGAAAGAAAATGCTAATTGAAGTCAGTGAATCTGAATATACGGATACATCTTTATCAATAAAAACAAAATTATAACTTGAATACCAGCAATACAACTGACTATATAAACTTAAAAACATTTATTTCATACACTAATTCAAATATTGCAGCAATTAGTTTCACTAATATATTTGATATAAACACTTCAAAGGGATACCAACAGAAAGCTGTAATAGCTGGACAAAAATACATTACATTAATTATGAGCATATGTACATCAACTTCTATTACATAATTCTTGTTCATAAATGAACATTTAAAAAGCATTTGATTTAAGAATATATGTATTTTATACCTTGAAACTGCAAAGCAGTTGTGGCATGGCAATGCATGTCCTACAATAAACACAACAAACAGTACCATCACTATCAAAGGCCAAAAACAACCAAATTTTGACTTTAGACAAACTCTGTTTCTTTTCAGAATATATTTTTTTAAATTTTACTACTTACAAAGATCAACATTCTCATTGTAAGTGAAAATTCAACCAATACTACAAAACATGTGATCACACCAGGTGATCATCCCAAGTGTATCTATCTGTCAATTCTACAAAAAGACTGATCTTAAATCATCTGTCAGTCCCCTACCCTATAAAGCTGACTAGAAGATAATTCCAAAAAATATATTTAATCATAATGTATGGCCATTTGGGTTTAAAGCACCAGCAAACAACCAGGATCACAAAACACAATCACTCATATCTGAGCATCAGCAGGTCAACACTAAGTAGTCAGAGGCATACAAAGCCTTTCATACTTTAGTATGACCTGAAGCTGAATAACCACTAACTCATTCTAATCCACACTGAACTTAATAGCAATGTCTGAGATAAATCTCAAATGAAAACTATATCAATTGTTTCAGTAAAATTCCTCAACACAAAATTTTTTTAACTTGAAATAGTGATCATCTAAAACTCTTAATTACCATTACCAGCCTCCACCTCTGTCGTATCAAAGTGTATAGAATGCAAGCAACCAATTTGCAATCAATCTGCTCACGTGAGGACCTACCTGTGATAACTGAATTCAGGGCAGTAAACCTAACATGAAGAATGTTGCCTTTTACATTTCTTACAGAATATGGATATATATTTTTTAAATTATTAAAATATAGCTATTCAGATTTTTTGAGTTTTCATTTGAGAATTATCTCAATATGAGTTGTTTTGTGTACCTCAGGAATGGTAAAAAACACCTGTATCTGTACTAACAGTACACATGAGGACTCAGACTGCGGGCTTCTCCATGTTCCTGTCAGTCAGTGGGGCCACTAGAAAAAGACCTTGTTGGGGTTCATGATGCCGTTGGGGTCGAGTGCGCCCTTCAGTTCCCTCATGACACTGAGCCCCGTCTCACCAATTTCCTCCACCAGAAGCTCTCGCTTCCCCATACCTACCCCGTGCTCTCCTGTGCAGGTGCCGTTCAGCTCCAGGGCAATCCTGTATTGAGATATATTATTTCTCTATATCAATTGCAGCAAGAAAAGGGAATACTTTATTATCTTTTCACATTTTCTATCATTTAAACCCTCAATCCAACCTACACTGATGGGAAAGGAACTTGATACCATATTTTGGAGAGAAAATCACCATTTCCTTTACACTGGTGAAAGTAAAAATTCTGAGGTAAACAACAAATATGGGGTAAAAAAAGCAGAAGGAAAGATGAATTTGAATGACCCCTGATAAAGAAAGAAACAAGATGTGTTTAAAAAAACTATGTACCCATCTGAGCAAGTCAGATGTCAAATAAATGATGCCAATTGAAAGCCATTCATGAGTGAAGTTAGTATGTCAAATATAAAGATTTTATCCCATATAGTAATGGAGTAAATCATCAAGATAAACAAAACAAGTGACAGGAATTGTCACAAAACCAGGTTTTTCTTTTCGCAATGTTTCGTCTCAGTACAGATTATTTGTATCAGTCAAATAATTTTGAGCTCAATGTCTATTAAATCTATGCAAAAAAAATAACTAAGGGCCATAGCTCCATCAAAAATGGTCAAAATGCAAAACCAATCATTACTATATATTTTAAAATTAAGGTGTTATGCTCCATATCAGGAATTTTTACGAAGGGGCAAACATGTAACTCCAAAATTATGAACCTCAGAGTGAGGTTCCTATGCACTGCATTCTGCCTCAATTAGATGTTTGCACCTATAAAGTTTCAAGTCAATACCTCTTATAATGTAGGAGTTATGCTCCGGACAAGGAATTTTATCAAAGGGGCATAACTCCATCAAAAATGGTCAAACTGCAAAACACAGGTAATATTCTCCAGGGTGACTTAGTGAAGGTACTTCTTTAAAAGTATGGACCAAATTTATTAAGAAATGTAGAAATTGTGCACGAAAGAAGATTTCCCTTTATATTACATCCGTTAAGGGGCAAAGGGCCATAACTGCATCAAAAATAGTCAAACCACAAAACCCTGACAATATGCGCCAGGCCACTATGTAATAATGCTTCTGTAAAAGTTTTGGCCAAATCCGTTAAAAAATGTAGGAGGAGTTGCGCACAGAAGAAATTGTTTACGCCCACCCGCCTGCCCGCCGACATACCCCAATCTATAACCAGAGTTTTCCTTCGGAAAACCTGGTTAAAAATCATTAAAAAAATAAAAGGGAGATAATAAAAGGATGGAGTTCTGTTTCGTAATTATTAAACTTCTGTACTCACTATCTATTTAAGTTTTGAGTTTCAAATAGTTGAGGAGTTATGATCTGGACAAAAACTGATACAGAATAAAGGGAGATCTTACAAAAATCCGACAAGGCCGAGTAATGATTCTTGGTTACTGCACTGCTCCTACTTGCTATGGTATTATATTTTGTTTATGAAGTTTGCTCCCAACAAAGAAATACAAAAAAAAATAAAGGGAGATAAAGAAAGTACTTCTTTTAGACATAATGTGACAATAATATGTAAACAAAAGGGCCAAAATGACCCTGAATCGCTCACCTGAGAAAGATGATTGCTTAAGAAATAAAGATGCTAGAGTTTAAACAAAGTGAAATCTGGCTTCTTTTTTTTTGAATAGTGAAAGGGGCATAACTCCTAAATTAACCAGCCAATATCAGTTACAACTGAACCCGATTGCAAGATTATGGTCATATACATTGTCTTAAAGATTGAAGATGATTGCAAAAAAATAAAATAAATGATGATGCTAGGGTGCAAACAATATGGAATCTGGCATTTTTCATATTAAAAGGGGCATAACTCCTTACCTAATTTACCGATCTCAGCCATAATTGAACTCAAGCAAGACATTATGGTCATAAACATTGTCATAAGTTTGAAGATGATTGATCAAAAGATGAAGATTATAGAGTGTAAACGAAGTGAAATTTGGCATTTTTTATATTAAAAGGGGCATAACTCCTGACCTTTTTGACTGATCTCAGCCATAATCGAACTAATTTGGGACATTATGGTCATAAACATTGTCATTAAGTTTGAAGATGATTGCTTAAGAAATGAAGGTGCTAGAGTGTAAACACTAAAATGTTGACAACGCATGACGCACACTGCACAATGGACACTCACAGGATCACAAAAGCTCACCTTGAGCTTAGCTCAGATGAGCTATCCAGAGTTATGGACTATGTGCATGACACATCCTCTAATCAAGTTATTTCCTTAAATGAAATTTCACTTCAATAGCATAAGTAGTAGAGGTGTTATCTTCTGGACAAAATGAGTGACAGACAGACAGACAGACAGACAGACAGACAAAAACAAAATGTCTCCCCCATATAAATATGTGGGGAGACATAAATATTTATCACCATGAAGCTGTATAATTCAGTTAAAGAAGAAATCTGGTTTTTCAGCCGAGGTGGCTGACACATGGTCATGTAATATGAAACCCCTTCTCCTATAGCTAGCTGTTAAATGAAGGGCATGTACACTGTATAATAAAATTCCATTTCAGGGACCTTGTGAGATGCTGATATGAAGTATTTGTATCAAACCCAGGAACATATCTGAATGGCTTGTTCTATTTCTGACTATATTTCTATTGTTCTACAAGAACAATAGGAATGAAATAAATCATGGTAAAAGTTCTGGTGCTTCCCATAAAACTAAAAAAAGGAGCAATGACATAATGTAGTCACATATTCCATTTCATGCATTCCTTTCAATGCAATATCTGACAGAATGGCACTCACATTGCAATATCTTTGCATAACTGTTCAACAAGCAACACTTCTGTCTCATTATTAGGGTCTATAGCAAACAATGAGTGGAAGTTGCCATCCCCAACATGGCCCAATATAGATCCTCCTGAAAACAAAACTGACAGATTTCAAGCAAGAACTAGCAGAAATGGCAAAACTAGCAAAGGAAACTGTAAAGAAAAGAAATAAAGGGGTTTAAGCGCTTAACAGAGTCAAACAAACAGGCAGTCATGGCCATCCGCCCTGGAGACAGCTAGTGTAGGCAAACAAGTGAGAGTTAAACAGGGCTTGGACTTACAGCGCCATTCTATGTGAGACGTCTTTAACTTTCTTCAAGGTTTCTGTATCCTCTGGAACAACTGGGTAGAAGATATGGAAGTTTCCATCCCCAACATGACCTACTATTGGACCTGCAGTATCCATAGCAACACTTTACATCATTTTCAAAATTATATGTAGATGATTTCTATTCAGATTCACCAATATGATACTTGACAGTTTGTGAATCGTGACATTTTTTTTGGTAAAACTTGTTTATTTTGCAACCCTTCAGAAACCTGTTCTTACAACTTATACTTATGCCTCTCAATAAGTCCTACCAGTATGTAAAACCACTGCACTGTACTCAAGTTCAGATACACAGTAATCTAATCTGTGATATAACACGAAAAACTTTATTTCCATTTTAACACATAGTTTAAAAAAGATACAAATGTGTTTTAATTCACTTTAGTATAATTTACTAAAGGAGTAATATATATCATATAATTACGTCATCTTTGAACCATTCATTTGTTGAATAACACACACCACAAGCCTTTTATGTTTACAGTCAAACCCGTCTTAAGCACCAGGTCAAAGGAACAATAGAGAGTGACCGCTTAAGAGAGATGATCACTAAATGAAGGTCAAACATACCAAAATGCTAGTTTGGTAATATTAAAACTGAGGCAGGTTGACTGCTCAATACAAGTGGCTGGCAATACAGGCTCAACCGTATATAGTATATTTTGTTGATGGTGTTAGAATTCTTAAGATGTTGACTAAACAAGAGGGCCATGATGGCCCTGGATCACTCACCTGAGTATAGGGTTACCCAAGGAACATTTTTAAATCTGGCCAGTAGTATTGAAGGAGATGACTTTTTAAGTTTTCAGAATTCATTTCTTTCCACTGCCATGACAACCAGAGTTCTACATGGATAAGTTTAAGTTTATTTTAGCAACTTTTGTGAAGGTTTACCGTCCTTGCCAAGTTTTATCAAATTCTGTCCAGCAGTTTCAGTGAATAGGTTGTTTTAAGTTTTCACTATATACATATAAAGAAAATGAGCCCCGCACCTGGCAGCCACTTTTTTACGGACTGAAATAATTTGAGCAACTTTTGTGAAGCTTCACCCAAGGATCATCCCTATCAACTTTAATCAAATTTTGTCCAGCGGTTTCAGAGTAGATGTCATTTAAGGATTTCACTATATACATATAAGGCAAATTAGCCCTGCCCCCCTGGCAGCCACTTTTTTACAGATTGAAACAATTTAAGCAACTTTTGTGAAGCTTCACCCAAGGATCATCCCTACCAACTTTAATCAAATTCTGTCCAGCGGTATCAGAGGAGATGTTGTTTAAAGATTTAACTAAAGACATATAAGGCAAATTAGCCCTGCACCTGGTGGCCATGTTTTTTAATGGATCGGAATAATTTTAGCAACTTTTGTGAAGCTTCACCCAATGATCATCCCTGCCAAATTTAATCAAATTCTCTCCAACGGTTTCAGACGAGATGTGGTTTAAAGATTTCACTTTATACATATAAGGCAAATTAGCCCCGACCCTGGAGGCCATGTTTTTTTTAGCAATCTTTGTAGACTGTCACCCAAGGAACATATGTACTAAAACATTTTGAAATCTGGCCAGTAGTTTTGAAGAAGATGATTTATAAAGTTTTCATTTTTTTTTTCTTTCCTTTACAATGGCAACCAGAATTCTACATGGATCAAGTTTATTTAAGCAATTTTTGTGAAGGTTCACCCAAGGATCATCCCTGTCAAGTTTAATCATATTCTGTCCAGGGGTTTCAGAGGTGATGTTGTTTAAAGTAAATTGTTGACGACGCACGACGACAGGTGATCCTAATAGCTCACCTTGAGCACATTTTGCTCAGGTGAGCTCAAAATGATATAGATAGTATTGCATAAGATTTGTTTTTTATATTAAACAAAATCCTTCATCACAGTACAAATGAAGTATTTATTTGAGATCTAATAAAACAAAACACAGACTGAAGCTCAGATTCCTATATTTTCAATAAAAAAAAAAAATCAGGTGTCGCATAAAGTCTATAACATTTAATAAGGTCAGAATATTAAAACCAGGTGTTCCTCTGAGAAATCTTATCAAGGAAATTCAAAATGTCTTTTATCACCTCAGGTGTAAGATAGTAACTAAACTCACCTATGATTCCTGCCTCTTTGATCATCTCCTTCGTTCTGACAATTACCTCAGGGAGGTTGGAAATAGGCACACACACATCTGTAGAGTAGGGCTGTGGGAACAAGTTGCAGATTAATCTGACTGTAGGGTACCAGTGAAACTTGTGATCTTTTAAGTAATGAAGGGTATGGCCACTTGGATATGTTATTATAATCAAAGTTTGACCACAAAAACACAGAGTGGATTTCTGAATTGAGAAAAACCTTCAAATCCACATACAATGTCTGAACAAGCCCTACAATTAAGCTTGTAAAATAAGTTAATTTTCAGATTTTTGACAATGATCCAGGTCTCAGACAATAAGTACTGGAATTATATAATATGCATTTATTTGATAATAAACTACATGTATTTGTAAAAAAAAAGAAGAAATAATGGGTTTTCACTACATGCAGATAATTTATATCTACAATGGTAAGAATCTCAAGTTTCACAACAGTTTCAAAACCTCAGTTCAACCACACTTTGTTTTGATGGGGTTAACATCCCACCAACTGTTTTGCAGTCATTTGGAGACTACATCTACTTGAGACAGATATAGTGCTGCCACACTGCAGTATCACATCATAGGCATGTGTATGATACCACACCCAGTCACATTATCCTGACACCGGGCCAACCAGTCCTGGAACTACTCTTATATGCTGAGTGCCAAGCAAGGGAGCTATACCAGTACCATTTTTTATGACTTTGGTATGTTGCAGCCAGGGATCGAACCCACAACATCCAGTTTATTTATACAACATTAATTCAAGAGTTTTTAATGTCAAATATATCTCCTCCGTAAAACTACAACGACAGAAAATGGACTCTGGGATAATATCATCAGTCCCCCAGTCTGTTAATAAAACCATTGTGAGTGTTTAAGTGAACTTCTTTTCTATAAACCTGGTCTATAAAAAATGACTTTCACCTTTGAGCCAGGTCGGAGAGCCATACAAGCATACAGGATGTCATGGCGAGCCTTCCACAAGTGGCTGCGCTCATCTGGGTCCGTGGCAAACTTGAAATCGGAGCCATTGTTCATCTGCACCAGTTCCTCTGTAATGTCATGTTGGGGTATACTACAGCATTATTCATTCATTTGTGACAAAATGCTTAAATTTGTCAAACTGAATTGTCACTCATTGTTTCTATAGGCATACTTATGGTTCAATGTGGACGTCTTTAAACCTTTAACCCCATATAGTTAACACAATAAGTTACCTCCAATACCCAAAACATCTTTATAACAAATGACTTAAATGAAAAAAATGTTTAGATCTTAAAGTGTTTATATGTAGATTGTTCCAGGACCCTCCTAAGCCATTCTAGCAAACCTAAGCCATACCTTAACCCTTTCCCTCATAGAGGAAACCATGAAAAGACCTATGCGAACAACATAAAACCAGATCAGCCTGTGAGTAACTCGCAGGCTGATCAGGTTTTATGCTGTTCGCTGTTCCTCAGTGGTCTGGAAATGAGGACTTTATAATTAAATTTGGTAAGGTTTAACTGTGGTTTTCTGCAGATCAGGCTTTATGTGGTACCTATTGAGTGTGTCAAAATGGGTCTATATGAGGGAAAGGGTTAAAAATGTCCAACAAAAGCAATAGACAATCTGACCCCTGTCCAAGGTCAGTCAGTCACTTAATAACAGTTTCCAACTCTCATCTTCAGATTCTACATGTCACATCTACAGATTATACAAACACACAACTCCCATCTGCCATGTACCAACAAGTGTCACATCAAATTTCCATCTGTCAGGTACCTTCAATTTTTACCTTAGGTGCAGCTTTCATATACAAATTCCTGATTTCAATTACCTATAATTTCCACCGTCACATACCTACAGTTTTCACCTGGTCTTGGAGGCTGGACTCGGCCCCATGGAACTCCAGGAAGAGAGATGGCGCCACTGGCAGGTCCAGCTTACTGTAGCGGTTACAGGCATCTATAGATACCTCATCAAGGAACTCTGAAACAGTCCATTAATACCATAAGGCACAACCATAATGGGAATAAATCATGCATTACTCTCAAAAGAGGTGGTTTTTTGTTTCATAAAAGTATTGGTTATATCAATAGTAAAGAGTCAAACAAGGAATCTTTTTTTCTATTTTTTTTCATTTCAAACAAATACTTGATGCTGTGTCAAACTCCAGGTAATGTTATCATTGGTAATAAAGGTTATCTTTAATTTTTTTTTACCAAAGAAACTTAAATAGACTGGTCTTTACGTAATTTTCCTGAAAAACTCACCAATCCTTGCCATGGGTATACCACACTGCAGCACCTGGACTGTTGTGTCTACTGCTGATTGGACATCTGGGAAGTGACAAGTGGCTGAAATGGTCTGTAACACAACACCTGACAATAACAAGCTCGGACAGGGGACTGGTGTGGTAATAGGAGTGCCATCAGGAAGTCTAAAATTATACTCAAGTTATTTATTAAGCTAATATGTAACCTTTTTTCCCCAAAATGCTGTAGTGAAATGATCACTTGGTATATTTTATGAGGAAATTTTTTATTTTCTATGTTTTAATAGACAGATATCCATCATCTCAACAAATCATTTAGTGAACAGGGTATGAACTGAAAATAATTCTAACATTTAAATCTAAAATTAATCCACAATTATAAAATATACCTGCCAATTAGAACTTTACAAAATTAATCTTTGCTATAAGATCTATAAGTATCTGGGGACTGTGAAGTTGACCTACAGCCTCTGGTATCCCATGAAGCCTCAGTGTTGCCTTGGTGATGATCCCGAGTGTTCCCTCTGAGCCCACAAACAGGTTGGTAAGATTGTATCCTGCTGATGTTTTCCTATACACACAATATAGCCATCATTACATGGAGGTTGAGGATGCCAAATATCAACAAGGAAACCACTAGTGACTGTCTAAATAATTAGGTGTTATGCAAGCTTTCATAATTAAATACCTAAAATTTAAAACTATTTAAATAATCTTAATATGCCAAGCCTATGCAGATAAGGAACTAATCCTATGCTTCTAGGAATCAAAGTAATAATGTTGCAGAGGGACATGACAATGGACCTGTCCAGTGTTTACTGGTATATCCAAATTGACTTACATGCCAAACAATAGCAACTCTAGGATAAGTAGTCAATGGCTGACTTGGTTTATACAAAAGTAAACTTAATTTTGTGATACTGATTGTGTGCAGCTGAGCATTTCTGCAATACTTAAAAGTTAGTAGAAGATTATAATCCTCTTTAGAAAGGAAAATTGTCTGTTACTTCTGATGTGCTTCAAACAACAAACAGAATAATGCTCATCCTTTCCATTGAAATAATGCTGATATAAGTGAAGAATTATCCAATCAAAGATAAATAAATTGGCTCTTGATAAGGAGACACAGAGAGAATGATTATTTTAATTCAAACTATACTTTGTTCTGCGGCCTTTTCCTGCTGTGTTAATGACGCGTCCATCTGCGAGAACCACCTCTAGATTCAGGACATTCTCCCTCATGGTTCCATATCGGACCGCGTTGGTTCCTGAGGCACTCGTGGCACACATACCACACACACTGGCGTCAGCCCCAGGATCTGACAAAGAAACAATATGGAACCGATCATGGCAACCAGCAGTCTTGTGGATCTAACACTGTTCATATAAAGTCAAAGCAAAGGTCTCTAGACCGACTCTTCCCTTCTTTCTCTTGTTTGCATTAGTATATTAATCTTGTACAAGTGATTTCAGATGATAACAAATATGATTTCAATCCTTTTCTCCTCCAGAATAGTTTTGTTTTCTATATGTAAAAGGTTAATATTTTGCTGCTATCATGAAGATGATCATTGAATTAATGATGCTTACTCAAATTTGAAATATTAAGTGGATATCTTTATCTTAAATAATATCGTTAACCCTTTCCCTCATATAGACTCATTTTGAAAATTTAATTATAAAGTCCTCATTTCCAGACCACTGAGGAGCAGCGAACAGCATAAAACCTGATCAGCCTGCGAGTTACTCGCAGGCTGATCTGGTTTTATGCTGTTCGCATAGGTCTTTTCATGGTTCCTCTATGAGGGAAAGGGTTAAATATATTTATGACCAACATTATGCATGTATTAAGAATACAATAAGCAAAACTTAATTGCACGTTTTAATTTGATTTACAGAATTATTTTCATTAATAAAAAAACGAACACATTTCAATGGATACATACACCCATTAAAATAAATATCCTGGTCACATTACCTATAGGAAACCAGAGTCCTGTGTCTCGGAGGTAATTATTGAGACCAACCCGAGTGACACCTGACTCTACTGTCACATCAAAATCCTCTGCATTCACAGACAGAATCTCCGTCATCTTCATCAGGTCTAAGCACAGTCCACCCTACAACACAGTTAAAAACATACCTTTTACAAAATTTACATTTCATGAGATATGAAATATCACATACCCCAGCGTATCTACGAGTTAATACAGCGATGTAATTTTTTTTTGGTCTCATGCATGTAATATCAACAAATAGCGCCAAATACTGCAAGTCGAATGTAGTCTTATGCACATTTGTATTTCCGCACATTTGTAGGTACAAATGTTAAAAGATACTGTAAAGTAAAAAATTGTGTATGGAATTATACTTCAAGTACTTGCAATGTATTTGAATGAATACTTGTGTAAGATCCTCTATATTCCTACAATGTATTTTGAGCTTTTCTTTTTTTGCTTTTAATCTACTTCAAATGAATAAAAAACCCCAAAAAAACAAGAAAAAAAAAAAAAACCAACACACACACAAAGGCCAAGATGGCCCTGGGGTAGCTCATCTAAGAATGAAGCTGTTAGAGTGTAAAAATGGCAAATCTGTGTGATGTTCTAATATTCAAGGGTCTAAAATGTAGATCTATCAATCCAATATCAGCCTTTATCAAACTCCATTGAGATATTAATGCCATTATCATTGTGTTAAAGTTATATGATGATTGCGTATTATCAAACTTGGCTTAGAATTTATGGCAATCAACATTGTTATAATGTTTGAAGATGATTCCTTCAGAAATGAAGATGCTGGAAAATAAATGAAGTGAAATCTGGCCTTTTTTATATTAAAAGGGCCACCACTCCTGACTTAATTGGCTTATATAGCCGTAATTAAACTTGGCTGAGAGATTATGGCTAAAACATTGTCATGAAGTTTGAAATGATTGCTCAAGAAATGAAGAAGCTAAAGTAAAATCAAGTGACCCCATGGCCATGATGAGAACAAACTTGGTAGATATCCACAGGGTCATAATTATTACATACCAATTATCTTCTGTGTTCTGGGTCGGGGTTGGGGGTGGCAATTTTGACCCCAGGGTCAAGAAATGAACAAATTTAGTAGCGGTCCACTAAACAATGATACATGAATCTAAGCTCTCTGCAGTTTTGCAATTTTTAACTCAAAACAATTTGAAAAATTTTGACAGAGGGCCTCATAAGGATCAATCCTGTAAAGTTTGGTAGAAATCCATTAAGCAGTTTAGGAGGAGATCTTGTTTCAAGGGAATTGTTGATGATGGACGCCGGACACTGACCGACCCTGACAGCTCACCATGAGCACAATGTGCTCAGGTGAGCTGAAAATTAAAATCTAAGAAAAAAAAAGTTGAAATTATATGACATGAACACTCCAGTCTTCACAAAACTGTGTAGCAGATTTTTTTCAGACTAATGGCTGGTAGTGAAAAAGAGAGCCATATCCAACTCATCATAGTACAACAACCAAAATCAGTTCCATTTATCACAGCTTGTAGAAAAAAAAGGAAAACTTCCATTATCATTTTATAAATGTAAGTCCAAGGGATATTTATACTCCATCAAAATAAAAATCAGCAAATTTTTCTCAGACAATTTAAGAAATAATTTTAGAAAACAATTCAATTTCAAAAGGATAGAATGATGTGATGGACAAGTGAAAACGAATACTCTATGGACAAGAATCACAAGCTAATCAAAATATCCAAACAGGATTTGCAAGTCTACCATTTAATGAAAAGTATATAATAGATTTACTGACTAAAAATATAAGTGACCTTGAGTGCGTTTACGCCACCTTCTAGCCCTGTGCCACTACCGAAGGGGATGAGAGGCACTCCGTTGTTGTTACAAAGTTGCGCCACACGGCTCACTTGATCCACAGACTCGGGAAATGCCACACAGTCGGGCATCTCTGTCCTGGAATATCAATCCTTACAATTAAGTACATAAAGAATCACAAAACTTAAGTTTGAATGATTGATTGTAATATATTTTCTAGTTCAGTTTTTTTTTCTTTGGGTTGAATCTATGTCAGGTTAACTTACTAAGCAAGATACAGACTTCACTAATTCTGATGTTTGTTAATGCACAAAAAACTCCACCAAATTATACCATTTTCTCCCACAAAGCCTCTTTTAAAATCATAGAATGTGTTACGCTTTAACATATCTCCATTAATAATGTAAAAAAATGTTGTTGTTGTATTTTGAGTTAACCATTTCAGTCTACTATAATGACCAGATTATTACAGGTGGAGGGAGACCCCAACACAGAGGCACCTGGGTAGAACCACAGACATACCCCAAGTCAGTCAGAAGTTGGGCTGGGTATTACAGGCAAAAATGATATTGTAATATATTGCGATATTTGAACCTAATACTGAGATATATTGCAATATATTGCCTAAAATCAAAACATACATAAAAGATGTGGACACTTCTTTTAAATTATTTTAAGGTATTTTCATATTTTGGGCTTTTTTGTAAGGTACCAACTCAAAGTGTTTTGCCTTAACTTTTCAACTGATGTTTTGACTTCAAGTTTCCGTTCATTCTTATAGTAACCATTACCACTTAATCATAATAGCTTGTTTATACATGTACTGCATTATCATTGTGCAACTGTTCGCCTGAAGTTGTGAAATTCACTTTAGAATAAAAAAATACATAAATTTAATGTTGTATAAACATATTTGCTTTTTGTTTCAATTTACTATATCTATTAATTACCTATTAAATATTTAGCTTCTAAAAACAATATGTTGCAATATTTGATATCATACTGCGATATATTAGCAGACAAATGGTATTGCGAAAATTGCCCACCCCTACCCAGAAGGCTGCCTCATATGAGAATATAAATTAAGTTCCCTTAACTAGAGTATGATCAGCTATAATGTGTTTCTTACTTGTGATAAGATTCATCATGACCATGCTGCTCCCTCACTGCATCAGCCACAGACACATTGGACTTCCCAACAATGTTCTTAACTTCATCTACAAATGCACTGGTCACTTTAGCAGATGTTGCTACCTGTTAAAGAGAAAAAAGGTGAGATAAATGAAAATAAAATCTTAACCAGATAGAATGGAATGTCTCTCATGTTTTACTGCCCAAATCAATAAATATACACAGTCTATTGGGAGAGAACTAGTGAAGTAAATAATTAAGAATGACTTGGAAAATGTCAAAATGGGGGCTTGAATTTTCACTGCTGCAAGAACTGTAAAGATGCAATGGCACGACAGACAATGTTAACAATAGGGATGAGCTGTTTATCGGAAAACATTGATAGATCTCTACCAGAGATGTCCTGATTGCGATTAATAATGTTGATTTTGACTTATCAATGACAGGGACATAGTTAAAAAGAGGCTAGAACGGGTCACACATTGTCCTTTCCAATCAACTGTGAATCTTTTTGAATCTGTTTTTCACTCTTCCAGGTGTATAACGTATGTTCATGGCAGTTTTCTGAAAGAAATTTATGACTATCCTTGTCTGAAAACAATATCTAAATGAGGCAATAATTTTGATTTAAAAAAAAAAAAAAATAAATAAATAAAGGAAGACAAGCCTTCCATAAAGAAAAACATCAACATGACAAAGGCTGTTTGTGAAGGATAATTATAGACACTGGTTTAAGGCAAAATCAAACGAAATCAAAAGGCCAAGTGACAAAAATATAATAAATCAAAATACTTATTTAACATTATGCCACAATGCATTTTATGTTGGCATATACATTTTCATAATAGGTGATTTTCTAATATATTTAGATTATTAAATGTTTATGATTGATCTTGTTCAGACCCACATCACCTGCGTTTGACACTAACATTTTAGCCAGATTTACTTATCACAATGTTGTTCATCTAAAGATATTTACAAGACCTATTTGGGTTTACATTTACTAGAGTTTGGCTACAGATCTGTTTTAGAGACAGAGGGGACACTCCTGAGAAGGCCAATATGAAAACTAGAACCGCAAGCGGTATCTCGGTTTTCGCTTTTAACCTAATCAACATGAACAATATGAAAACAGAACGAAAAGGTTTTTGAAGACCTACTCTCATTTGCACAGTTGTTTTTTTTGCAATGTTAGAACATTCAAACTCTTCTAGCGCAAATATTTTCCCATACCCTGTCCCTTGAAATCCATCACATTCTGTGGTGCAGTCAACAAGGAACAAAATGCTGAAAACCGCATTTCAATCAGACTTTAACATTTTGAGTTATAAGCAAAAGAGTGATTTTAAGCAAAACGCCCTCTAGCGGCAAAATTTGAAACAAAATTGAAAAAACAGCAAATAGTTCAAACAAGTATATAAGTCGCACTAGTCGAACATTCTTTTTCTTATATATCACAAATTGAAGCATAAAAACTGATTAACAATTATTTCAAAAAAGGATCAAACTTTGGACTGCCGTAAAATGAACAAATCAAGTCCGATCTTCAAAAACTAAACATCACTGGAAAGAGCTCCTCAAGAACCAAAACCTTTATTATACTCTCAATGAAATATTTTTAGATTTGGAGCACTTTGTGGCCGAAAAAAACAATTATCGTAATATGACATTGACCTTTTCAATGTTTTTTTTAACTTTTTAATTGTGAAACCCTTTCAAACTTAACAAAACATAACGTGTGAAAATTTCATGACGAATAAACAAAAAATAAAGTCAGAAGCGACAAAAAACATGTTTTTGGAATTTTAATTTTTCCTAAGGTTAAGTGAAGTTTGACCGTTTCTAGTGGACAAACCACGCATTTCTTAAATTTGCCACCCCATATATTTTGTGTGTATACGTCTTTCAAATGTTATGCCGGAGACGGAATTCTTCTATCTGATCTCTAACAAAAACGGATAGGTTTTTTGTAGACCTACCCTCATTTGCACAGTTTTTTTTTTTTTTTTTTGCGAGGTTCGAACATTCAACCTTCCGTAGCTCAAAAGCTTTCAGCCACAAGGACCCTCTAATCCTATCATATGTTATTAGGCTATCAACAGGGAACAGAATGCAAAAAACCGCATTCGAATCGGACTTCAACTTTTTGAGTTATAAGCAAAAGAATGATTTCAAGAAAAGCGCCCCCTAGCGGCAAAATGAGAAAGAAAATTGATTAAAATTTTACTGTTAGGTTCCTAGCAAAGCAGCAAACAGTTCAATTAAGTATACTAGTCGCATAAGTCAAACTTTTTATTCTTATGTATCAGAATTTGAAGCATAAGACCTGATTTACAATTATTCCAAAAAAGGATCAAACTTTGGACTGCCGTATAATGACCAAATCAAGTCCGATCTTCAAAAACTAAACATCACTGGAAAGAGCTCTTTAAGAACTAAAACTTTTGTTCATATACTCTCAATGAAATATTTTTAGTTTTGGAGCTATTTGTGGCCGAATAAAAACAATAATCGTAATATGACCTTGACTTTTTCAATTCTTTTTTATTTTTTGAATTGTGAGGCCCTTTCAAACATAACAATACATAACGTGTGAAAATTTCATGACGAATGAACAGAAAATAAAGTCAGGAGCGACAAAAACATGTTTTTGAAATTTTAATTTTTCCTAAAATTTAGTGAAGTTTAACCGTTTCTAGAGGACAAACCACGCATTTCCTTAATTCGCCACCCCATATATTTTGTGCGTATATGTCTTGCAAATCGTATGCAGCAAACAGAATTCTTCTATCTGATCTCTAACAAAAGTGGGTAGGTTTTTCGTAGACCTACCCTCATTATTCCACTTTTTTCCAAGGTTTGAACATTCAACCTCTCCTAGAACAATTTTTTTCCGAAAATGGGTGGAATTGGAAAAATAATAAAAATAAAACAAGAGGGCCAAGATGGCCCTAGATCGCTCACCTGAGAAAAGTATCATTCATTGCCTGTACAAAACAGATTGCTTTAGAATTAAGATGATGAGGTGAAACAATGTTCAGGAATTTTCTGACCCCATCCACAAAAGATATCATCATGACAAACATTCTGCCAAAGTTTGAGGATGATTGGACCAAAAATGTTGCCCTCAGAGTATAAACAAGATTTTTCTAAGATTTGACCTTCTGACCTACATTTCTATCCAGCCCCACCCATTTTCAAAAGGGTTCAAGATATCATCAAGACTAACATTCTGACCAAGTTTGAGGAAGATTGGATCAAAATTGTGGCCTCTAGTGTGTAAACAAGAATTTGAGGAAGTTGGATCAAAATTGTGGCCTCTAGTGTGTAAACAAGATTTTTCTAAGATTTGACCTACTGACCTACTTTTTGATCCAACATGACCCATTTTCGAAAGGGTTCAAGATATCATCAAGACAAACATTCTGACCAAGTTTGAGGAAGATTGGATCAAAATTGTGGCCTCTAGTGTGTAAACAAGATTTTTCTAAGATTTGACCTACTGACCTACTTTTTGATCCGACCTGACCCATTTTCGAAAGGGTTCAAGATATCATCAAGACTAACATTCTGACCAAGTTTGAGGAAGATTGGATCAAAATTGTGGCCTCTAGTGTGTAAACATCAAAATTGTTGACAGACTACAAGATTTTTCTAAGATTTGACCTACTGACCTACTTTTTGATCCAACCTGACCCATTTTCGAAAGGGTTCAAGATATCATCAAGACAAACATTCTGACCAAGTTTGAGGAAGATTGGATCAAAATTGTGGCCTCTAGTGTGTAAACATCAAATTGTTGACGGACGACGGCCGACGGACAATCAAGTATCCCAAAAGCTCACCCTGAGCTATGCTCAGGTGAGCTAAAAACAACAAATCAACAGAAGAAGAACAATAGGTTTTCGCCCAGCAGAGGCGAAAACCTAAAAACAAATCAACAGAAGAAGAACAATAGGTTTTCGCCCTGCAGAGGCGAAAACCTAAAAATTGTCCATTGTCCATAGTTATCTACCCAGAATATTTAGTTGTTCCTACTGACCCTAGAACTAGACAAAGCAGTTCACATTGCTTTCAACAAATATCAACTTTCTAAAGACTATATATAAATATTCCTCCTACCCAAGAACTATTACCAATGGAACTTGCTGCCTGCTGCTGCTCATCAAGCTAGTACAGTTGATTCTTTAAAAGCCGTTGTCACAGTGCCCGTCATTATGTCCATCATTCCCTAAATCTCCAACCTCTGTTCATAACATTTCACTCAGATATCATGTGCCAAAATATAAATGCAGTCAAACTTTGCATAGTGGTCTCTAGGGGTGTGCACCGCCATTTTTTTCTGTCACAATATATATCACAATATTTGTTTTTTCAAACCATGCAATTCACAATATGTACTGCAGAAACAAATTAATTGCAATGTGTATTGCGATATTTAAGTGGCTATGCAATACGTATCACGATACTTTCATACTTTAAACCAATAGGTGTTTGTATATAAACTTCTAAAACTGTTCACAGTATTTATTTCAGAACACATATTATAAAGAACAAAGCACAACATCTATATTATTAACTGTCATTGTGAAAGTAAACAAGAGCTGTCAGAGGACAGCACACTCGACTATTCAAAATGCTTGTTGGTAAATCAAATGAAATCTATTTCAATTCTTGCCCTTCACATACCCTGTACATAATAATAGTCAAAAATGATATACCTTGATAGTCTGATACCCCTTAATATTTTTATGATGTCTAAAATCAATCCCATGCCTAGTTACTGAGACATAAGCACAATAACACTGTGCATGCAAAACTTTAACCAAAAATCCAATTTAGAAAAGGGCCATAATTTGCATAAAATTCAGTCCAAAAGTTAACCTCCTTAGTTTTCTGATGCCCCTGAATACACTCCTTAACTTTCTAGTCAATTCCACAAGCAATTTCTGAGATATAAGCTGGATAGAAGCTTGAATGCAAAAATTTAACCAAAATTCTAAGTTAAAAGGGGGTCATAATTTTTAATATATTCCATCAAGTGTTATCTTCCTTTATAGTTTGATACCCCTAAACATATTAAAGATGTTTCAAATCAATCCTATGCCTGGACTCTGAAATATAAGCATGATAATACCTTGCATGCAAAACTTTAACCAAAATTTCTAAGTTAAAAAAGGGGCCATAACTTGTAATATATTCCATCAAAAGTTATCTACCTTGATAGTATGATACTCCTAAACATATTAAAGATGTTTAAAATCAATTGCATGCCTGGATACTGAGATATAAGCATGAAAGTAACTTGCATGCAAAACTTTAACAAAAAATTCTAAGTTAAAAAGGGCAATAATTTGTAACATATTCCACTAAGGGTTATCTACCATGAAAGTATGATACCCCTAAACATATTAAAGATGTTTCAAATCAATTGCATGCCTGGATACTGAGATATAAGCATGAAAGTATCTTGCATGCAAAACTTTAACCAAATTTTCTAAGTTAAAAAGGGGCCATAATTTGTAATATATTCTATCAAGAGTTATCTACCTTGGTTGTCTGATGCCCCTAAACATATCATAAACTTTCAAGTCAATACCATGAATGGTTATTGAGATACAAACTAGATAGTAGCTTGAACACAAAACTTTTACCAAATTTTCTATTGCATGCAAAATTTTAACCAAAATTTCTAAGTTAAAAAGGGGCCATAATTCATATTAAATCACTCAGGAGTTATCTACCTTGGTTGTCTGATGCCCCTGAACATAATTATAAACTTTCAAGTCAATACCATAAATGAGATATAAGGTTGATAGTAACTTGCATACAAAACTTTGACCAAAAGCTGCAACGCCAATGCAGATGCCAGGGCGACTACAATAGCTCTCATATTCTTCGAATAGTTGAGCTAAAAAAAAACCTATAAACCTATACTATAATACTATAAGTTAAAACCTGTCAAGTTGTTAATCAATCTTAACTAATCTGAGCTTGTCTGCAGAACAAATTATAAACTTTCAAGTCAATACCATAAATGAGATATAAGGTTGATAGTAACTTGCATACAAAACTTTGACCAAAAGCTGCAACGCCAATGCAGATGCCAGGGCGACTACAATAGCTCTCATATTCTTCGAATAGTTGAGCTAAGAAAAAACCTATAAACCTATACTATAATACTATAAGTTAAAACCTGTCAAGTTGTTAATCAATCTTAACTAATCTGAGCTTGTCTGCAGAACACGAGACTCAATTGTCCAATCCTGGCTAATGAAATGGCATATAGCAGTTTCATACGACTCTGTGCTTCTTGATGTCCAACCATCACTTGTCAACCCAACTCCATGTACGTTTAGTTCACAAATGACCCTCTGTCTAACATTGTTGTACATTTCTGCAATAAGTCTATCAGAAAAGAATTGGTGAGTAGGCAGAGTGTACCTAGGCTCATGAAATGTAAGCAAATGTTTGAAACCCATGTTTTCAACAACATTGAATGGTCTCAGGTCTCGCACAATAAATTCACAGACAGCCCTTGTCATTTCATCTTTCTCTTTTGCATTCAGTTCTATAGAAGATCGGTGAGCAGAACTTACCATAGTCAAGAGTTGGTTGTGACTTTTCACGTTACGTTTAGGGATTCTATATATACATATTTGAACCTAAGGGTAAGTTACGTCCAATATTTTCATTTTATTAATTGTCATACCGTGTTTTCTCAAGATATGTGTGTTCAGATTGGTTGTACTGTCAGCGTGCTTTAACTTTGATTTGCATATTTTGCAAACACACCACATCCGATCCCTTTTTAACTCTCCGTCTTTGTCAGTTCCTTGGAAACCAAAGTGTTGCCAAACTTGTGCCTTATATGATGAGGACTGACTGACAACAGTTTCCCCTTCTTGAAGAAAATTTACAGTCAAAATGTTTATTTTGACTTTTTTTCCAGGAAAATGACATGAGCGACAGCATATGTATAAACACATGTGCATATTGTTATCGTCTCTATTACAAGCACGACTGAACTTAACAATATTCAACGCCATTAAATTTATTTTCAAGATTCAATATAATTAAATTATTTATCGACGAATTGGTTAAAACAATGATTAATATATACATGTATATACCTTTCAGGGACTTATTACCACAGACGCTTTTTTCAAATTATTGTTAGCCTAAGGTCGTTTAGTTTCTTCTGGCATATCCGTTGTTGTTTTTTTATCTCTCTTTTTTTTTTATTTATTTTTTTTCCTGTAAGAAATTGTTAGCGTATTGCGATATTTGTCAGCTGTATCGATGTATTACAATTTCTTTCCGATACATACATCGAGGACAAGGCAAATCACAATTCATGGATGCATCAATGAATCGTTACACCTCTAGCGGTCACATTAAGCAGTCACCATGACGTAAGCGGTCATGTCAGGTCCTTCCCAGCAAATTCTTCTTTAATTGTTGTGTAATTAGCGGTCACTTGTCATATGCAGTCAAAGGTCACCTTAAAAGAGGATAATCCTACTTCAAAGGAGTCCTTATTAGTGGTCAATCAACTGGTGGTGACAGTCAGTTGTGATCCCGCACCGAACACATGCCCATTAATCCCCTGCTCCCCACCCGCAGGCATAATTGGCACACTTCCGCTGGCAAACTTATGGTGTTTGCCAATGTAACACTGTTTGCATAGCGCTAGCTTAACCAATCAACCATCAATGAGTGTTTTAATTATTCCCGATTGCCTTTTATCTATGCATAGTTTTAAGTTTGATGAAATACGCATCAGGTATATAAACAGTTAGGCACTCGATTCTGCTACGTTCGATTTGCTCTGCTGACTAGATGATCGTTGATCGGGGTTAATGTTGGAATCATGAATGCATAATTATATGCGGACATCTTTTATCTTTCAAGAGTTATAAAGGTGTTTTTATTTATTGCTTGATCAAAGAACATCGACTGTTTGCTGCTAAAAACAAGAAATCCCTAGTGATATAAAATGGAATATTTAGACTATAAGAGTAATGTGTCTGCGTATGCCATCATGTCTAAACGAAAATATCTGACAAAATGAAAGTTCTGAAACTTCCCAAAGCTGGGAAAAGCTCGGGAATAACCGCAGCTGAATTTAACGATGACTTGCAGTGGTTTTTTTTTGTCAAAATATAAGGTGAATATAGGCGGCATTCACCCCTGCCCGGAATATATATTTTTCCCCCTCCATAATTATGAGTTAACATACCATATTGTTTGCATGGACTCACTGTTGTAGTTAATTGTTACATTCTTAATAAAACTTTGCAAACACGTTATATCATTGTTTTGATTATTCTTATATACAATAAAACTTCCTTAAATAAGAGTAAAATACAACAAAATGCCTACATTATACATATTACAAAAATTCCCCAATTAGATTGTTTGCGCAATTTTCCCCTTCCCATGTGCCCGGAACCCTTTCCCCGCAAAGTGAAAAAAAACACTGACTTGACTCAGATCCAGAATATCTCAAAAAGGAAACAGGAAGAGTTTGAGAGATCAAAAATTTAGAGCTAAAAAGATCACGGCAAACAACACCCAACGACAATTTAACAATCTCTGATTAACACTGATTTCTCGGCGCAACATCAAAACAAGTTCCTGTGTCTGGCCCACTTATAAGTTATTTAACTTTTTTAAGATACATGTATATTTTTTATATATTCATACATGTGCTTATCAGTTGAATATTTACTTTTTTTTTTATTTGTTCACAGAAAGAAAGAGAGAGAAAGAGATTGTACACAGATACAATAAAAATATTTATAAAAAGTACACATACACACATTTATTATAAAAAAAATGGGTACAAGACTCAGAAAGAGAAAGAGATAAAAAATGAAAGGGGGAGAAAAAAAAAAGAGACTTGGTGTTTAAGTTTAATATACATAAAAAGGTAAAAATAAATACATACATACATACAAGCATACATACATTGACATGTACTATCAAAAATGGCCGATACTATTAAGGGTGTAACGATACGCTTACCCAACGATACAATACGTATCGCAATACAGGGGTCATGATACCATACCTATCACGATACGGGCTTTTAAGTTTTGTCAGCCTTGTTTCCTATCTTTAAATGAAGAATAAATAATTAAGAAACACAGATAAATTCTTAATTGTTTAATGAATTAGTTTTTATTATAATAAATACAAATTAAGTTGTGTTTTCTGTAGAATTTTTTTTCAAAATTTTAAATTATTAAAAAAAATAAAAAATATCAAAACTATATGATATTGCTGTATATATTGCAGAAACTTGATTAAACTTATAAGACTGATTTTAAATGCTTATTCCATAATAGACGTCAGCATGACAACAACTTTAATATTTTCAATGGATACTTGAAATTGAAGCATCCACATTTATACCAAGGAAAAAAGTTAAAAAAAACACCTGCAGTTCCAATCGGATGAAGTCTTGATTTCAGATGTTCAATTAGCGATAATTTGCATCAAAGCATTTAATTGATCCCATTTTATATAAATCAGTATCTTTCATGTAGTTACCTGTTGAAATTTTGATCTTTTACTCAAAAGGCAAACTGATCAATAAATGAAATTGATTAAAAAATACAGTGGTCATCAAACATTGTTGATGTTTATCGCATATGGCCGCCATTGTGATGATTACGCAATATTAGCAGTAAGAGAGCATGAAAGATGGTAACCAACATTATGAACGATATTATCCGAGTATTCCGTATCATTGCATAATTTGGAAGCATAAGAATAAGTGTTGATCGGATAACATTCCAAGAATGACTCTGCCTTTTTCTTGATATTTTAACTGCCCACAGCAAGTGCTTTGAGTAATAAGCAATGTAGAGCAATATGCGTTATTTTCTTTCCTTTTTGTTGTCTTTTAGATTAATGTATGGGAAAATCGTATTGTTAGGAGAATTTTTATTTCTCGGAGGAGAAAAATATTGCCTTTTTACTGAAGGGGAGCTGCTGTTATAAAAGAAGAAGAAGAATGAATAAACCTGGAAGTTAACAATACCGTACTGTACCGTGCAGACCTGAGAGCGTACCTAGAACCGTACCGTAAAGGAAATATCGCGGTATATCGTTGTTTCACCCTTAGATAATATATTTAAGTCTTAAGCAGCTAACTTGTCTTAAGCAGCCAATTGTGGCCAGTCCCTTGGGTGGCTGCTTAATACAAGTTTGACTGTATACACATATTGTTTGTTTATATACTTAACCAGTGTCTTCGCATGAACCTAAAAAATGAGTGATCGTAGAATCAATGAAGAAGGAGAAAATTAAATAACCGGAGTGAATCTCAGTAGAGATTACATTTAGAGGGAATATATTGATGCATTCAGGAATATATTTAAAACAAAAATAAGGGATTCTTTTTCTTTTTTCGACTTTCTTGCAATATTTTTTTGTACTATCGAGAACTGGATACTCTACGATACATGCAGGTACAGAGGTCTTCCTTGCATAATCCAGTGACAGTGTTTCGATAAATGCAAAAAAAAATCACAAGTACCTTAGACTGCAATCTATGAAACTGTCCAAATAACGGACGCGTAGATTTAGAAGAAATCAACCGGTTTAAAAGCCGATGACAACTCATGTTGATTAACAATATAACTGTTTTTATTCGTTATTAACTATAGTTCTAAATTGCAGACAAAACTTAGTCTTTGTTTGTTTTATAACATCTTTTTACTCTTTTAATGTTCTTGTATTCTTCCTTGAGATTAGAGGGAGATAAAAAAAAATGTGGATATTTTTCACACTGAACTTAATTGAATAGTTAAAATAAATGTTTTCTAAATGTCCTATTCTCATATTATTTGATGTGGGGTCTATTAAGCATCACATGGATTCAGATACTTCGAACGATAACGAAAGGGCAAGCAGCAGAATCGAGAAGAAACAGCCGGTAATACGGTAATATTCATTGAACATTGTTTTTTTTTAATTATTTCAATTTTCAAAATGTAGTCATAGAAAAATTATATTTCAAGTAATATTACCTGATCTAAATATTTTGGAAAAAAAAAATGAATATAATAAATGTAAATATTCCCAGCAATCCCCTTGCAACTTCCTTTTCCGGTTTATCGCACGATGGTTCTCGGCGAGGTATTCATAGTTCCTGAATAAATATGAATTATATTAGTTGTAATTGATTTCAACACAGCAGAATAAACATGTAGAAAACGCTAAAAG
>CM037787.1:29816536-29866536 GCA_021229015.1 Solen grandis | reverse complement strand
CGCCTGGGTCGCAAGTTCACTGTCTTCCGCTACGTGCTACTTGTATACTCGGCGGCGCACATTCTGGTTCTACATCTCTACCAGTTTCAGTTCTTTCAGGATGTTCTAGATCCAGCCGATTTTCTTCCCAGGTTTGTCATGTCTTTACACTTTATGACCATTTAGTATGACTTGATACATGTATGTAGCCTGTACAGGACTTGTGGTGATGTCAGTAGCTACGCCTGCATTGGTGTCAGCTTCTTGATTTGTCATCACCACCATGGGGAAAAAATGTCTTGAAGGGCATATTCATCATGAAGTTATGTAGAGTATTTGCATCCATTACATTAAAGTTAGATTGATTTGCAATTTACATAACAGACTGAGTAATCCCCCCTTTTATCATTTAAGTAAAAATCAGCAATCATCATGTTCAGTGACAATATTTGTTTTTATAATGTTTTTGTAAAATTTGATTACAATGAACTGTCGATATACTGTTATCCATTATACCAGAATTTCCGTACATTGACACTAATTACCTGGGGACAAATGGTAGTCGTTATTTTAATCCATTTTACCAACAATTGGCTTTCTGACACTCTTAATCCTCGACCAGTTGTCATAATAATATAAAAAAAATTTGATATACCAAACTTGGCCACAGCCGATCTCACACCATGCCTGGAGGTGTTGAAATGTGTTGTCACTGCTCATGAATAGGCGTAAATTTGTTTGAACTTGCAAATTGTAGTCATTACTTATGTTGTGTAAAATGAAAGAACCATTTAAAACATTGAGACAGTGGAATTAGTTTTCTTTGAAATTTTATTTGATTGAAATAAATGATTTACTCAAGTAATATTGGTAACTTATTGTAGTGAAATGGGATATAATTTTTTTTTTTTTTACCTTCCCTGCTATAATGTTTGTCGTACCTACAGTAAATATGTAAATATGCAAATGATTACATGACTTATTCTCTATCAGAATTGTATTTACCGGTTTATAATTAAAGAAGGCCGGAACATTGATGAAAAATGGTTGAGTAATTCCTTGTAACTAAATATAAAAAGTGCTGATATGAAGGAGAACAAAACACAGAAATTCATAACTGACCTCTGACCTTTTTAATACAAAATTCTTATGTGGAAAATTAAAGGAAAAGTTTAAAAAATTTTTTTTAAATTCAATACATGTTTTTCAATAAATTAGTACTGTTATATTGAGAGTTCTTTGTTTCTCACAGATTGCTTATGTTACTAAAGTTAATTGTTTCCTAAAATTCCTACCGGTCATTTCTGTCAGTAAAGAGTAGCTCTGATAGTTTAGTCCAATTTAACCCTTTCCCTCATATAGACTCATTTTGACGCACTCAATAGGTAACACATAAAGCCTGATCTGCAGAAAGCCAAACTCAAACCTTACCAAATTTAATTGTAAAATCCTCATTACCAGACCACTGAGGAGCAGCGAACAGCATAAAACCTGATCAGCCTGCGAGTTACTCGCAGGCTGATCTGGTTTTATGCTGTTCGCATAGGTCTTTTCATGGTATCCTCTATGAGGGAAAGGGTTAAGATTCTTCACTATATTGGACTGCATTATATAATTATGATTATGAAGTCAATAAAACAAATTATAAAATCAAATGTTGGATCACCTCATAGTGTTTGTCACTTGAAGAATGATCTACACTGTACATGCAGGTTACTGGGCCTTACAGCGGTAGTGTTCACCAACTGTGATGACCCCAACACCCTGTTCCTGTACGCCCCATCCGAGTGGCCCCACTTTGTCAACCCGGCCATACTTCTGTTTCTTTATTACACCCTGGCCTTCGAGGTCCGTCGCACCTGTCACAGGAAGGTAAGAGGCGTTGCCACTTGGAGACGAGGTAGTCATGTACTTGCATTTGTTTCTCAATGTTTGATTTTCATGACTTTAGGTGTTGTATACTGGCATGTTGATCTCTGATAGTTATCAGTAGGTTATTTCTGTACTTAATGTTATATTTTACATTTTGAGTAGAGGAAGTCAGAATCTCAAAATTATAATTTTGTTTTCAAACCCATGTTGCAAGTACATGCAATCAAATTTTTAGTGTGTTCAGAATAATTTTAATGGCAATTTTAAGGGTGTCAAGAGTTTCCTTTGTATAGCTGTCAGTGGATTTTTCATTCCCAATCAATGACTTCTAGAGAACTCAACAGATTTAATTGATGTTAGGTTTATAAATAAGGATATCAAAATACAGATCAAGTATAATTTTGATCACTATCTACCAATTATAACTGAAGTTGTGACCTTTTGATGACATACTTTTTTTTTTTTTAGGTTATAGGTGTGCACTTTTCTTTTCCCTTTTTCTGTCATTTTCTCTGTCAAAAATATTAATTATTATTTAAATTCAAATCCTTGTCTAATGGACTTATTTCTAGTTTGTTAAATGATGTTTGTGATTATTTTAAGCCTTAGCGTCAGTGCCAGTTGTTTAAGTTTTAGTTAAATTATATGATATTAGTAGATAACGATCAATAATCATAACTAATTATGTTGCATTTTGATTTTATTACATTTTATTTCTTTTGGACTGCAATAGTTTGAAATCCTAATATTGGATGAAAATACTTTTTTTCTGTTTTTGTCCATGTTAAAATTATTTCCTTTGAATGTCTGGACTTTTTGCTGCATTGCTACTACATGTCTGAAATGATAATCTGTTTAACTTGGCTTTTTGTCAACTTCTGTAACTTTTTGCTAACGTTTAGAGGTACACATAGTGATATGTTTGCATTGTTAAGGTAGTTATATTTTCTCTGCCTTGTATATTAATGTGAGAGTGGCCTGTTTCCCGGCTGTTTAAGCTTGACCAGCAAGTACAGTGGTATTATAACATTTGTCTTGACCATGTATGTGTAGCTGTGACCAGAGGGATGGTTAGTGGGGGTAATGTTTGGGAAGCACCAACAAAAAATAATTTAAGTAATGATCTCTGCAGTTATAAATCATTTTAGGAAAACAGGCAGTGGCTTTTAAGACATTCAGAAGCTACTTTGTAGTTTTGGTCCATACTACTGTGGTATAGTGTTGGTAAATGAAAAGCAATTTACTTTTAAGCAGCTTCTTTTCTTTGCAGAACCTTAAATATTTTTTTCCTTTTTATATGCCCCTGGATTGATGTGATGTATTATGGATTCACTTGTGGCAGGCAGGCAGTCTACACTTAGGTTGTTTGGTCATAATCTGTATTGGCACAATATTGTAGCCAAGTACATGTATGACAAACAGACACTCCAGAGTTACAGCCCTTGAATTGATGAAAAGTTGAAAAATTTACAGTGTCTGCTCTTTTATTCTGAAAAAGAAGAAACAATCTTTATCAAATTGTTTATTTGCACAATATCTCTATCAAGTTAGATAATCAGCCAGAAAATCCAGTGAATTAATGAAATTGCAAAATTATTAGTATCCAGTGTTTAAATCAGATAACTGTGACCCAATTCTTTCCAAACTTGGTCACATTTTTTTTTTTTTTAAAAATGAAAAAATTAAATCATGTTCAAATTAATATTTAAACACGTATGATATAAATTTTATATAACAACTGCTTATGTATGACTGTATTTTATTGACTTTGCCTTTTTGATTTCACATCATAGAAATTAATGAATGTTCCTAATTAGACATATACTTGTAATGACACTTTGCAATGCATGGTACTAAGATCAGGTATTGGTGAGCATATGAATGTAATACAGGTGGTGGATGGAGCTTTAAGTGAAGTTATTTGCATACCAAGGTATATATTCTATTGTATACTGGTATACCATGAGATTTCCAACTGGAAAAACTTTGTTTTCATGAATTGTGCTCGCTTCAAGGCATACAAGAGCCTCGTCAGGCAAGGCAAAGTGAGTGAAGCCAAGGTTGCAAAGGAAGCCTACAACGAGGCTAAGCGACAGGCAAAGAGAGATGTCTGGAAAGCTAAGTCCGAAGCTGAGAAGGAGAAGTTCGCCAACATATCATACTATGACGGTTCAATATTTAAGATTGCCAAACAGATGGACAGGGCTTGCCAGGACGTCATAGGTGAGAAATGTGTCAGGAACGATGCTGGCGAGTTATCCCTCAGTGATGATGAGAAAATGAAGGCCTGGGTGGAACACTATGCTAGACTGCTAAATGTTGAGTTTGAGTGGCCAAATGATCTGCTTCCTGAGGTTGCTCCGGTGGAAGGGCCCCCTCCGCCTGTAACGCTGGACCTTATCCGCAAAGCACTCAGCAAGATGAAATGCGGCAAAGCTGCTGGTCCATCTGGTATCATTGCTGAGATGATGAAAGCAGCAGGCGAGGAGGGCATAGAATCATTAAGGCATTTAGCAGAG
Organism: Solen grandis; assembly: GCA_021229015.1. Taxonomy (NCBI): domain Eukaryota; kingdom Metazoa; phylum Mollusca; class Bivalvia; order Adapedonta; family Solenidae; genus Solen; species Solen grandis. The sequence goes on along the minus strand of CM037787.1, from coordinate 29,862,166 downwards.
AAAGTTTTCAGCGATGGTGTGATACCCAGAGACTGGGAAGAGAGTTACATCCTGAATCTCTACAAAGGTAAAGGTGATGCCCTTGACCGTGGCAGTTACCGTGGGCTCAAGCTTACAGATCAAACCATGAAGCTGATGGAGCATGTTCTAGACACCTATATCCGCCGGATGGTGAGCATAGATGATATGCAGTTTGGCTTTGTCCCTGGTCGAGGCACAACTGATGCTATCTTCATCTTGAGACAATTGCAAGAGAAGCACTTTGCCGCAAACAAGCCACTGTATATTGCCTTTGTGGACCTGGAGAAAGCCTTTGACCGTGTTCCTCGGAAAGTACTCTGGTGGGCCTTGAGAAATCTTGGCGTGGAGGAGTGGGTCGTCCGAATCATTCAAGCCATGTATTTGAATGCCAGAAGCCGCGTACGTGTTGATGGACAGTACAGTGAGGAATTTGGTGTGGAAGTTGGTGTACACCAGGGCTCTGTCCTCAGTCCTCTGCTCTTCATCATAGTGCTGGAGGCTCTGTCAAGAGAGTTTCGGACTGGTGTCCCTTGGGAACTGCTTTACGCTGATGACCTTGCCTTAGCATCTGACTCCTTGGACGATTGTATCTCAAAGCTGAAGGCATGGAAGACTGGCATGGAAAAGAAAGGGCTAAGAGTCAACTTGAAGAAAACCAAGATTATGGTGACTGGACCTGGACTTGACCTTCTTCGTGACTCCAGCACTTACCCCTGCGCAGTCTGTAGGGGTGGGGTTGGTAGCAATTCCATTCAGTGCTCAGAATGCAGACTTTGGGTACACAAGAAGTGTAGCAATATCAGTGGTAAACTTGTTGCCAATCCTGACTACACCTGTCCAAGATGTTGCGGCATGGCAAGACCTATTGATGGCAGACCAATCACTGAAGTCGAGGTGGAGGGTGCGGTGCTAGATGTTGAGGACAGTTTCTGCTATCTTGGAGATATGTTGAGTGCTGGTGGGGGATGCTCACTTGCCATTGCAACCAGATGTTGTACTGCCTGGGGCAAGTTCAAGAAACTCTTGCCAATCCTGACCTCCAAGCATGTCTCCCTGGCAACAAGGGGAAAAATCCTCAACACGTGCATACGCTCCACTTTATTGCATGGTAGTGAAACCTGGGCCCCAAATGCTGCAGATCTACAGAGGCTCCGCAGAAATGACAGAGCGATGATTCGTTGGATTTGTGCTACCAAACCACATGATGAGACTCCCACTGAATTGCTTTGTGGCAAGTTAGGGTTACAGATGGTGAGTGAGGCCCTTCGATCCAGACGTCTTCGATGGTATGGCCATGTAATGCGCTCCTCAGCTTGCATCAACACCGTTACCAGCTTAAGGATCCCTGGCCAAGGAAAGCGTGGGAGACCAAGGAAGACGTGGTCCCAGTGCGTACAGGATGATCTGAAAACCCTCAACCTCGTAGATGCCAATCCTGCGAACCGAATGGCATGGAGAAATTGTGTCAGAAGGTCTAGCCGCCTGCTGCCTACCTCAGTATCTGGGATGCCCGCAGCAGAGGAAAAATAAACTCAGGATGATGATGATGATGATGATGATGAATATCAGTCAGCTACTTGCTGACCATTGAAACCGCATTTTGTATTTTGATTACTTTTCATTGAAGTTGCAAAAGGTTAAAGCAAACGTCAACTCTCAAAATTCGAGTAATTGCATGAAACATAGGTTTTTCATTGGTCAAATGATCCAAGCAACTTTATATAACATGTGGTTTCATTGGTCAAATGATTCAAACAACTGTATGTAACATGCAGTTTCATTGGTCAAATGATCTGTGCCATTTCTTAAATGGATTAAATGAAATGCCTAAATAATAATCCAGAGTACAAAGTTTTGCTGATCAAATAAACCTTTGTTGATTAAGAAGCAAAACATATTGAGTGAATGTGGGTTCCAATAATGTTTGCATATTTACTGCTAATGTGATTTAATACAGGCTCAAAAAAGGTAAGATAGGTTTACAATTGGTGATTACACTCTCCTTATACTAGCAGAATTCCCTTACAAGATATCAAGATACATGTGCTCAGGATATATTTTAGCCATCTAATGTGCTGGTCACATGTTACAGATACATGTACATGGCTTTGTATTTCATAAAAGTTAAAAATGGATTATTAATTACCATTACAGCAGATTAAAACAATAGATACAATATAGGTTAGTCATCAATTTTAGAATTCACATAGATAGTATGTTAAATTTAATAACATAAAAGAAACTTCCTTTTTATCCTATTTTTAAGATTTCTTCAATGTTTTTGAACCTTGTGAACCTTTTCTTTTTCTGGAAATGTTTTTTCCACAGTTTTTATGTGAAAAAAAAATTAAAAAATTACAGTTTCTGCATTTACAAAAACTGACATATTCGGAAATTTGACCATGTGATCCATTTATAACTTTATATTTAGACTTGTAGTTGGTTCCTGTCATGAACATTCATATAGTATTGTACAGTCTATACTGGTTCCCATCATGAACATTCATATAGTATTGCACAGTCTATACTGGTTCCTGGGTTCCCATCATGAACATTCATATAGTATTGCACAGTCTATACTGGTTCCTGTCATGAATGTCATATGGTATTGCACAGTCTATTCTGGTTCATGTCATTTACATTCATGAAATATCACACAGTCTATACTGGTTCCACATCATGAACATTCATACTGTATTTCACAGTCTGTACGGCCCTGTGTTCAGTTACTGGTATAAATAGTGGCTAACGTATGTGTTTGCATCCCTGTTGTATCCTAGCATATAGAATGCAAGCAGAGAACCAACTTGGTAACAGTTACAAACAGTTCTGAGCGTTATCCTTAACTGAACACAGGCTGGTTCCCATCATAAACATTGATATGGTTTGTACAGTCTATATGTTGGTTCCCATCATGTTAAGCTGTTGCCCTGACCGTTTTTTCTAGGGATTAATTCTTGATGTTCCGGATGGTTCCCTAGACATGGACACGTCTCGTGGCAAGCACAGGCGACTGAAAGGTGGTGAACGCCAGGTACCCCAAAATCTGGATGAAAGCCAAAAAGAGGTTCGGTGGAATAGTCTCCAAATTTTCCTGTGTAGTCGACAGTTTTCATAAATATGGGAAATATCCTCATTTAATGGCTAACAGCTTTCTGACATGATACAAATGACTTGTACTTTGCAAATGAAAAATTTGGTTGTTCAATAATTCAAGGTCTTGTGTATATCTATGGGTAAGCTACATATCACTAAAGAAGCATTTAATATAGTTTTATAGCATGCCCTTGGTTATTGAAAATGATAATGGATTGGTTTGTAGCAAAGACTAATAAAAATATAAATATATCGAATTAAAACATTAAAAACAGAAGAGGAACAATACTGGATTGACAATCTACTTATTGATTGTCTATTTATTCTGTATGCACTGTGAGAGACAATATCAATATTTACTGTCTCTGAAGGACTCTGCAAAGTATGAAGTCTTTTTTAACCAAACATTCATCATCAGTGTCAAGTTATATATTCTCATAACTTTTACATTAGAGTGATATGCGAATGTAAGCAAGTCACTCATGTAGTCATATGCTCCTAGCCCAACTTAGGTTTTATTTCATCTGAAGTATTTCATAACAATATGTTCTTATACTAACTTTCATTTGCATATTAAAAAAAACATCAAGCCCTTGTTACCATCGTAAGATGTTTATTTTAAGACTTGACATGTGGGTTTGATTTTATGAGCATGCAAGTATCAGAGTGTTGCTTTTGTCTGTTGTTCTCTTGTCTTGATGATTTTTCCTTGCACTGTTCTTCCAGCTGAAAACACTGGACACGCTTTCGCAAACTAACATTTTTATTGCCTTATCTTCACTCCAACATCTTACTTACACCAAAACATGCACAGAGATAAAAAAAACCAAAAACATGAAATCAACAACAATAAGGAAACCAGAGTAAACCCAGACCAACCTGCCAGTGACAACAGAACTTTCCCTGATTTCATTGTTATTGATTTTATTTTGTGTTTTATGAAAAAAAAGCCCAGTTGTCATTCTTTGTTGATCTGGGTTTACTCTGTTTACTGCTCACAATTAATGCCATCAGGGAAGAAACATGTGTAAGTAAGTACAGTAGCTTGTGCGGTGACCACTCACCCTGTGAGAGAGGGGTCCTGCATTTGAGCTCTGGCCTGCCTGCACATATTTTTACTCTTTGTCATGACCATAACTGAATGGTGTAACGTCTGAATAGACTGATAAAGTATATCAATACAATGATCTCACTATAGGTAGAAGAACATATCTACATACATAACTACACTGTACATTACTACAAGTACTCATATCTTTCAACACTGCCTTTCTGTATACATTTAACCCTTTCCCTCATATAGACTCCGGGGCCGCCGTGGCCGAGCGGTTACAGTCGTGGACTACAAATCTCTCAGCCCCTCACCGCTGTGGGTTCGAATCCCGGTAGGGACTTCGGATTTTTCATGTGAGTAAGCCTTCCAGCTGGCTTGCGGTAGGTCGGTGGTTCTACCCGGGTACCTCTGTGTACTCGGGGTCTTCCTCCACCTGTAATTAGCTGGACGTCGCTATATGATTGAAATACTATCGCAGCGACGGTAACCCCAATACAACAACAACAACTACAACAATCATATAGACTCATTTTGACGCCCTCAATAGGTATCACATAAAGCCTGATCTGCAGAAAACCACAGTTAAACCTTACCAAATTTAATTACAAAATCCTCATGTCCAGATCACTGAGGAGCAGCGAACAGCGTAAAACCTGATCAGCCTGCGAGTTACTCGCAGGCTGATCAGGTTTTATGCTGTTCGCATAGGTCTTTTCATGGTGTCCTCTATGAGGGAAAGGGTTAATTAATGTTGTTGTTTTTTTTCTGCATAATTACTGCTAACCTGTACAACTCTGCATTCTTCTGAAGCATGACTTGTAAAGCTATTCTAGATGGTGTTTTCATTTGCTGCTGCACTGCTTTTGCTCTTATATATCACAAGAAGTTATTTTTGTAGTTTGCTTTTGCTAGATTTGTTTGGCGAATCAAGGTTGAACTGTTGGGTTTTGGAGTTATTTTTAATGCAAATAATTCTCTTTTGCTTTTAATTTTAACCAGTTCATTAGTAATTCCTTAATTTTTTGAAGAGCTCCTTTCTTTTTTTCCCATCAGATTAAGACAATGCATTATGTTGATATTTTTCAGTACTTTTTCAAGCACTTTATTACCTTGTTATAGGAACAAGGAGGGCAAGGTCATACTTTCCTGGAGTGACCTTGCAGCTTGTAAGGAACCCTTAATTAGATTGATAATGATTAGTGTTAAGGGGCTAATAAAAATGAAAATTATCACTTGACACTGCAAGGAAGAAAACAAAATGGTTTATTTTGCATTCTTTTGCATTCTTTTTATGCTCACCGAAGGTGACGCATATAGTCGCCGCTTCGTCCGTCCGTTCGTCCGTCTCACTTTCCTTGTCCGGACTATTTCTCAGGAACTAACAGCTTGAATTCAACGAAACTTTATGGGAAGCTTTATTACCAAGAGGAGATGCGCATATCGTCAGCATGACCCGGTTCCTAAATTTTTCAAGGAGTTATGGCCCCTTGACTTTTCGGCCTATAGTACATATTGCATGATTCTTGTCCGGGCTATTTCTCAGGAACTAATAGCTTGAATTCAACGAAACTTTATGGGAAGCTTTATTACCAAGAGGAGATGCGCATATCCTCAGCATGACCCGGTTCCTAAATTTTTCACAGAGTTATGGCCCATTGACTTTTCGGCCTATAGTACATATTGCATGATTCTTGTCCGGGCTATTTCTCAGGAACTAATGGCTTGAATTCAACGAAACTTTATGGGAAGCTTTATTACCAAGAGTAGATACGCATATCGTTGACGTGACCTGGTTCCTCAATTTTTAAGAGAGTTATGGCCCCTACTACCATGTTGTTGACTGATGTTCATGTCATTTGCCTAATTTAACAGGAGATATCATTTAAACAAAACCCCACAAAATTCAATATGCTAGTAATGTCAATCATAATCATGTCAGCTAATTGTTGTTTAGGCCATTAAACACTATTTCAAATATCCAGTCATATGTCAAGAGTGTTGGTTAACCTCTTTGATATGAGCACACATTGAAATGTATGACTTAATTTTCAGTAGTATAAAAACTTTAAAAAAATCAATGAAAGATCTGATGAGTAACACGTATTATCATATTAAATGGTAAACTGTTACTAAGTCTCCAAATTAGAGTTGGTAAAACATCTCATCTGATGAGGAGAATAGATATGATTTAGGAATGGGGATTTCAACAGCTTTGAGCTGAAAGGTCCTAAGTAAAATTTTGGGGGTGGGGCCTGACCCCTGTGTGATCTTGGGGGACACCAAAGTATTTACCATTTTATCTTCTGTCTCATCAAAAGGAACAAGAATATATAATATGGTTTACTGTTTAGAGAGTTAAGAGCTTTTTTTTACCTTTTTTTATGCTCACTGAAGGTGACGCATATAGTCGCCGCTTTGTCCGTCCGTTCGTTCGTTCGTCCGTCACACTTTCCTTGTCCGGACTATTTCTCAGGAACTAACGGCTTGATTTCAACAAAACTTTTTATGTGAAGCTTTATTACCAAGAGGAGATGCGCATTACCTGGATTCTATACATGATAAGCATGTGCTGATGATCCCATTCTGGTCCTTAACATATCCTCCCACCCATTGACCAAAGCCTTATTTGTAACAATGACGTTCTTCGGGGAGCATCTGTCAGTTCTACTGACTTTCTTGTTTATTTCAAGTAGCTACACATATCATTTTAGGTATTGTTAAATTGACCTTTCCAGTTTTAACAGTTAAAATCTAAGTCCCACATGAGTCAGCTGCTCACAAACAGTATTACCAAGAAACCAAGGTCAACTGTTGATCATATGATATCCCCATGTAGCCATTGGATAAACAAATAATTAAATTTGAATATACCTGCATTAGTGTAAGCAGCTAGTTGAAAGGTTCACATGTCTAGCTTTTAGGGACAATATGGTTGATTGTCTTTTAACCTTCAAGCGTTATATAATGGTCAGCTAGTTACATCATTTTATATCATGGCACATTGAAGTGTTGACTGATTTCTATACAAGGAACTATTGTCCAGGGAACTTAAACCAGACATGTTTCGTTTTGATACCTGGTTGAAGTGACTTTAGTCTAGCCATCATATGAACAGGGCATAGTACTCGTAACATCTACATGCTGGGTATGGAGTCCAGGTGTAAGTAGCGGACAAATAGATACCCAGTTGCTTTGTAATGCCTACCAGCCAATAACTTGTCAATGAAATCTTACATACTAGTCATCGTACTGTTAGAATTACGACCATACCACACATCAATTCACATAGAAAATACCACACATCAATTCACATAGCAAATACCACACATCAAATCAAATGGGAAACGTCCATTTTGTAGTTGCTAAGGCTTGTTTACTGTTTCGCCTTAACTATGTTGTCCTGTAAACTCCAGCTAGCACTAGACACACTTCCACTCTTTGTCAGCTTCATGTTCTCTTATTTGTTCTTTCATTACAGAAACATGTTTTCATTACTCTTGTCCACAGAGCAGTAACTTCTGTTGCTTGCATGATCATGAAGGATCAATAGTTTGCATTCAGCTTGCTTTCACATGAGATTTTTAATTATTTTTTTGAAAGATTTTTTTGGCATGAAATGTTGTCAGTATTCCACCCAGCCTTTGTTTTATTTTTCATGTTGATGTTTTTCCTTGTCAAGGACTAGATAGAGAATCTGCCTGTTGTAAGTACAGCCAGCAGCACAATTGTTGATAATCCTCAGTGTGGAAAAGATGCTCCTACTGAGGTTTCACGCGGGTAAGGTAAAAACAGTAAAACCTGTAAACATAGGCCACTCAAAGGAACCTGAAAAATGGCCTTTATCTGGAGTGACTGATATTCAGAGGTTAAATTCTGAATAATTTTAGTGCTGGGAATGTAGTCATCGGCCTTTGTTCACAGGTTTGCTGTTATTGGGATGTGACCACTTAATACAGGTTTTAACTGTACATTGATATTTATCTCCCACCAAAAGTTAATATTGGTATTTGATGTTTTTGAAAATCTTAAGAAAATGTAGTTTTGCTTTTCAATTTGCCAAGTTGTAAACAATAGGCATGTCACCATGCCCAGTCCCATTATCCTGACTGAGACACTGGGTCAAACAGCCAGGAGGCACAGGATCTGTATGATACCATTTTTGATTCAGTCCATTAAAAAAAAAGATGTAATGTCACAAGTTGCATTTTTTTCTCTTTGCAAAAGTTTATATTTTGCATGTTACTCGCTTTTGTATTTTGCCCTTCATAATATTTGTCATATTGTAGGAATGTTTTCTTTCCCTTTATGATTTACTTTTCCAATACAAAATGTAAAAGGAGGTCAAAGAGCTGAGTTTTAGCATTAGAATTTATAACTTTGGCTTGTGGCTACTGGGGATGGAAGCCTTGTGCTCCATGGTTTAAACTAAACCACAGAGCCATGTATATACGTTGTATGCCTTAAATTCTAGGCATGTGGACTTCAAGTATTACATTGAATAATTCATATATGAATATATCATCATCAGTTGTTAGCCTACATACTTCATTCTTAGTCTTACTGTATTTCTTTAAGTGAGAATTTTAAACCATTCACTTACAAATCATCTATAATAGTTAAAAGTTTCTTTTGAAATCTCTTGGATGCTTGTCAATTACGCAAATTCAGTAATTTTCTTGAATTATGGAAATGTTTTATTATAGTATGTAAAGTACATTTTTGTATCAGTCTTTTAATTTGATTGGTGCAACTGAAACTAGGCCAAGTGCAACATATTTGAAGCACTTAGCCTAATTTTGCTCTCACCCCTCTTAATGTATTTTGCATAACTGCTTATGCGTTTTGTATGCTATGGTATTTTATATGCTTAATTTTGATGGCATGTTAATTCCATGTGTTTGTTATGCAAATGGAATTTAATGACATTTATATGTTAAGCATGGCCATGTTATAAGCCACTAACACAGTCATAGCATTTACCTGCTTGCACAAGTCCGCTTACTATGTTATATACCCAGATTTATTGTTAATTCTACTGTTATGCTTATGTAACCCATCTAGAAGGAGCAGATAATGCCTATGGTTATGTTTGCAAATCCATATGTTGAAAAAATTCTTCGGTTGTCAGCTCCAGATGTTGATTTAGCCAGATGTTGTCAAATTTATATGATGTCTAATTCAAATGTTTTATGCTCAGATGTTATGCTGAAAAAAAAAATTTTTGACAGATCCATATACATGTATTGCCAATCCAATATGTCAACAAATCTTTATGTTGACATTTCCAGATATTGAAAAATTAATATTTTGAATGATAAATGACGAAATTAGGTTTGTGATCATTATTTTGTAGGGTAACATAGCAATAAGATAGGAACATATAATGGTTGCACTGTATGTGCAGCTTGGTGATGGGTTGGTCAAGTCTTGAGTGGTCTGTGTCAGCATTTAGTCCACTAAGTCTATACCGGACCACAATGTATCATTCTGGATTTTACCAAATATGGAACTGAGCTATTATGTCACTGTCTTCAAGATTGTCAATCTTTTGTAATTAAGTTGCTCAGTGAATGGGCTGAAGTCAATTAAATAGTATGCTTCCTCCCCGTCATTGTGCTGTACAATGATCTGCTCATTAGTCAAGTGTTGTCTCCAGAATCACCTTGATGGTGACTCACGTTCACCCAATCACTGGCTCTATACATTGTACTGAGAGTAGAAAGTTTGAAGTTGAGGAGAACTGAGAACATGACTCATTGATTGCCATTAAGTCTCTCTTTGATATTAAATCTTTATTTTGTATCTGGGTCAGACCATTGATTGTTGATTGCCTGTTACTCATGGTAATATGGCTATATAGGGAATGGATATTCAAACACAAAAAATACAAACAGGAGAACCAGACTGAAATGGTCTTTACAAAATTGGTCCAGCATGTGCCTAACAATTATGTCATGTTTTTTACTGTTTCCTGGTCACATATATTTTTCAGTTGAAATATGGCTCCATTTTCACCAACAATACTTAGCATTAAGTTATACTTTAATTCTAAAATAGGTAAAAACACATTCTACCATTCCTGGTCATCGAAAGATGAAGTTGATAAAAAAGATTATCTTTATAACCAATGATATTTATAAAGAAATTGAATATTTGGGTATCTTTTTCAGGGAAACAGAAACAATGAATTTTGCACCTAAGTATTTAAGAATTTCTTAACATTAAGTATGGGTATGGTTGGAGGAATGAAGCCTGGTCCAACAGAGAATGTCTTTCAGACTGAGCTGGGAATTATTCTAGCCTCAAAGTTGCCCTTAGTTATGTTCCTGGGATAAACGTAAATGATTGTCTCTATTATAGCGCCTGGTGGACTCCGAGGTGAGGGACTACAGTACCATGGAACCAGTCAACGCTGATCGGTCTGGTTCTCCAACAATGCTGACAGAGGAGGACACAGATGTTACGGATGGGGTGGATGGAAAACCAGTCCAGACTGAACAGAAGCGACACCCGTTGATTACCCTGCTGGTCTTCTTGATGCGCCAGAGCTATGTCTTGTCCCTGATTGCCATGATGGTGAGTGGATCAGACTGTACATTGGGGACTCTGGGTCTCGGTCTGCATTTAAATCAGCAAAATGTGTTTCTTATTCTTAGACTGGAAAACCAGTTTTTACAACTTAAACAAATAATACTGTGGTTTCTGGATTGGACCAGTACTTTGCACCTGTGAATGACAGAAATTTAAATTTCAGGTCTTCAATCGGGATCAAATTTGTGACCGTCAGCCTCATGATCATAAAGCATTACCACTGAGCCACTGTGCTGTTTTTCTGGGTTCTGTAATGAACATCCTGTCACCTTCACATGATGAATGTGTACTTTACTTATAAATGATGCCTCCTCTTATCATGTTCATGACCAGTTTGAAAAAATAATTAAAAAAAATGTAAAAGATCTGGTGATATAAAAATGATAAGAAGAAACACAAAGAACTGTATTTACTGTTGACCTCCCCTTTCTTGACTCATAGAAATAACAAAAAATCCCCATGAAAATCAAATACTAGTACTATAACTGTATGATGTAGATATGTTTTTACACACTTGGAAAATATTGAGATACAAGTAGTGGGAAGATGACCTTTGTGACGAGCATAAAACTTAGCTTGTATAAAATTTTCTAGCTGATCTGGTTTATACTGTTGGTGCTCATCAATATATTTTAGGTAAGAAAGTAACACTGTTACTTTATAAAACCAATCAAGAAACCATGTTCAGGCTGTTCAAGGTTTTCTGTGGTATACAATAATACCCACTTCATGTCAGCAGGTGTCATGTGCATTACTACTTACTGGAACTTTGTCACTGTCAATGCAAATTTAAGTTTTTTATATTGTTTGTGCAGGACATTTTCTCCATACCCATGTTTTATTATGTTCAGTTAGTTTTTTTCCAGGCTGAGAATAAAAAATATCAAAGATATTGTGGAAATCCACAGCTAATATAAGATGTGTTTGCAAAACCATGATGGTAAAAAATAATATTGTTACAAGATTTTTTCAGTATTAGTTATTTTTGTAGAGAATTAAATTTAAGTATTACAAAAACTCATTCTTGTACAACAGCTTATAGTTTTCTTCAACAGATGCCAAATGATGATAATACTATCAGCAGGTATAATGTTTAAACACATGTCTGTCTGTCCATGTAGGTGTGGAGTATCGTGTTCCACAGCTGGCTGACCTTTGTCCTGCTGCTGGCAGCCTGTATCATCTGGATGCTGCCCAACTCACGTCGTGTCTGCTACATCCTCTCACCCTTCATCCTCTTCTATGGTATCTGTCTGATCCTCATCCAGTTTGTGTACGGATTGAGCCTGAAGGACAGTGAGCTGCCAGAGGAAATGGGTGGCATCAAACTGGCTGACATCGGCCTCAAGAAGTTCCCCTACCCCTGTCTACAGCTGGCTATACAATAGTCTGATATTGGTCTTGCTGCTGACAGCTGTGCTAAAAAGACCCCTACCCCTGTCCACAGCTGACTCTACAGAAAAAAGTTTGATATTTGTCTTACTTCTGACATCTATGATAAAAAATGTCCCCTACCCCTGTCTACAGCTGGCTTTACAGGTAACAGTCAGAAGTTGGTCTTGCTGCTGACAGCTGTGCTAAACATAGTCATCAATGCAAACATCTTTATGTCAGTTAAGCTGTAAACAAAGTCATGTCTCTTACAGCTGTAAAATAGTCATGCTGATTTCAGCTGTAACAGTAGTTATGCCACTAACAGCTGCAAAATTAGTCATGTGACTTACAGCAGTAAACATGGTATGACCATGGCACTACATTTATAATATTTTATGATTTTCTCTGTGCTTTTATGCTATGTAACATGGAGTGACTGGTTTGTTGCAGGTGGTTTTTACGATGATGTTCTGGGCCATGTTGCGGCAGTACATGCGGGAGAGAAGGCTGAACCTGCTAGCCGAGGAGGAGAAGATTGCCATGGAGCCCATTACCACGCCCACTTCCCCTGGCACGCCCAAATCTCTCTCTGAGATGTTGAGTAAGTTATCACACACGACCACTGTCATGTACTGTCTTAAAATGAGCAAATCACTGTTTCGTATAGGATTTTATACCATAAATTAGCCGTGTTCATTAATTATTTCATTTATCTTTTAAAAGTGATATTCTTCTGTTTGAAGCCTTAGTTTGAGGGATACGTATGTAGTATCAGAAAAGTCTGAAGTAATTACTCATCTATCATTTTCAAATTATCCATGTGAAGAAGGGTTGCTCAAAATATTAATAAATTTTGATCCTCATCTGAGAAGTTTGAAAATGAAATAAAATTAATTTGATTTCAATCTGAAGAAAATCATGTAGTTTTCTGCTTTAGTTTATGTTACCTTAATAGCGTAGGAAACAACATGGCTGTGTAGAAATGTACTTTCTAAATGAGTAAGGACCACCCTCCATTACTTGTGTCCAGACATATAAGGATATCAGACAGAGCCATGTAAACTCACCATGTCAGGGATCAATATGTAACAGGAATGAAAGAATGGCTGAGACTTGCCAAGTGCGAGATATACTGAGACAAGGAAATGGCCTTGAGTTGTTACTGTTAGATGTACATTGGTGCGTGTCTGTATATTGATGTCTGTCCGGGGAAATGAATATTGTTTCAATAAGCGCTCAATATCATAAAAGACTGTTTTTTCCTTGTTGACTTTTTCTTTGGTCATGTCAAAATTTTGTCCTGTCTTAATTTTTCTTTCAATACAGGTATAAGTTGAAAATGTTTATTGTACATGTTTTATAAAACATTTTATTGAATAAATGGCTTTTGATGTTGTGGGGTTTAGACCATATTAACAGCTACACCTGTGTCACTAGGTGTCTGTACTAAGCAGCACACCTGAATCTAGCATCCCATTTCCAGATTTCCTTAATAGTGGTTTTTATATTGAGGGTTTGGTGCAAACATATTTTACCTGCTTCCTTATTTATTTATAGTTACCATAGTTACCAAACCCTTGATACTGTAACCAACTGTGTGAATCAGATGCTCTCAAAATCTCTTAATTGGTTGCTAAATGCAGGTTTGACTGTAGTTGATGTTCTGTGTTTCTAGAAAAAGAGGACATTTGTGTACCTGTATGTCCATTTGTCTGTCTGTTGTGTATTCATGTCACTCAGTGGTGAAGGTGTTTTATTAAAACTAGAAATGAGTTTGTTTAAGGTGACTCATTAAAAGAGTTTGATTATTCATACTGTTCAAATAATAAAATCAATAATTTTGTTTGTTGGATTTTTTCTGTGTATGTTTGTATTATGTAGTGTCATCTCTGTAATCTCATACTTCAGATCAACTCATTAAGCCTTTCCCTCATAGAGGAAACCATGAAAAGACCTATGCGAACAGCATAAAACCAGATCAGCCTGCGAGTAACTCGCAGGCTGATCAGGTTTTATGCTGTTCGCTGCTCCTCAGTGGTCTGGAAATGAGGATTTTGTAATTAAATTTGGTAAGGTTTAACTGTGGTTTTCTGCAGATCAGGCTTTATGTGGTACCTACTGAGTGCATCAAAATGAGTCTATATGAGGGAAAGGGTTAAGCAAGTGTATAGTTTTTCAAGAATTTCCCTTAATACCAGTTAAGATTTTATAAATTAGTTATTATTTAAAAAATCATCTTTGTGTATTTCAATTCTGACGCTAATAAGATAGCTTTATTGTTATTGCCTGGAAACCACATTTTGTTTTATTCTGAATTGTTTCAATATTTCATTAGATAGGATACATCGTTAATTGATCAGATCTTAAGTAAATTCAGGTATCACTGTTGTTATGACATCAAGCTTTCTTTAATTGGGGTTTTAGGTATCAAGACATAACAAAAAAATGTTATATAACACTGTATATTCTATAGATCGGTATAAAACAAGATCAGTCTTGTAGACTTTGTCTGACCAGAGTTGACACTGTTGGCTTGTGGTGACAAGCTCATCAATGACTTGGCCCCAGATCCAACAACAATATGTAGCGCTAAGAAATATTTAGATTCTTTAATTAGATAGAAACACGTTCTACCATTCCAGTTTTGCAAATACTCAAGTACATTACCGAATTGATGCAAATTATTACCTGTTTAACTAACAATATTTGTTAAGAAATTAAATATATATGCTTTGGTTGTTTTGTAAGAGAAACAAGTAGGATGCACTATGTCCCTTTGTATTCAAGTGTTACTGAGCGCTTTGTATGATTGATGGAATTTGAGCCTTTATCAGTAAAAACTTGGTCAGTTAGGAAGTTAGTTGCAGACTGATCAGGTTCTATACTGGTTGTAAAGGTTATTGAATGGCACCTTCTGCATATAAAAGAGAACCTATAGCTGTATTGTTACACTTTCTCAGGTAGGAGAGAATATGTGAGATTGCAGAAGTTGAAAGACTGGGCTGAGAATGATCCTGGTAACATTGTTTGTATGGGTGTGGTTGATGTGACGTGTGAGGGGGTGGGGTCAGGTTTTTGTCTCCCTGGGGGTGGAGGGAAGTTTTGGCTTTCATGTACAGTATTTTAAAAAAAAATGTTAACATTATATTTTTGCTTTGTGTTGGATTGAGTCTTCCCTTTCTACATAATCACTCACTTTTTTAGCTAGTAAATTATTTTAGTCTTCATAGACTTGTTACACATGGTTAGTGTTTGGTAGATTCCTTTTTTGTACCTCAACAGTCAAGCTCAGTGATTGGTCTGGCCAGACTTTTTCCAACTGGTAAATGAGACAACCTGACATGATTTGACCTTCTGGGATATATAACCAAGGTCATGGTCACTGCAAGGTCACCAATGGTAATATTATTGTATGCTGAAAATCTATCTGGTTAATGTGATCGTGTGAGTATTTTGAGTACATTTTGCATATAGGAAGAAAATCAAAATAGCATCAGTAATATTATAAGAGAAAAGATATACGATTCTTTCAAGGGTCATTATATCCTTTTATTTACTCCTTCATTTTCTAAATATTTATAAAATCAATTTACTTTTAATATCCCTGTCATTTATATACCCAGAGGTAACACAAGTTGAAAGAAATGAATTATATCTATTCTAGCAATTTGGTTCTAAAATTAGTGTTGTGAATCGTTTTTTTTTTTGTCCTTTAGTTTATTTTCTTGAATCAGTCACCAATTTACACACACATCTATGCTTAGATATTTTTGGGAGGCAGGTGCCCCCTCTGCCGCCATTACCAATGTTTTTGGTGAAGGAGGTATCGGTCTATGTAGAGGTAGATCCAGTTTGACCTGTAGGTGAAGGTCATTAGAGGATGGGAGGGGTTAGAGGCCAGAAACTAGCTCATTTGAAGGTGAGGTAATGGTAGGTCAGGATCTCATTTGTAATAGAGTTAGGATATAGAAAGCCAGTACCTGAAGGTCATAGTGCTTGTCTGGATATAAGCGGTCAGAAAGTTGCTCATCATCAACAATAATATTTTTGTCCAAGTACATGATTTGTGATTGTTCAAAAGTTTGAGCAATTTTACAAGAGACTGGATCTTCCTCTGCTATATTAACTTAATATTTTCTTAAATGTGTTTTCTTTAATCATTTTCGCTATGTAAAAATAATTTTCATAAATATTTACTTTTAAAGAGCTGATGCTAAAAGCATCAAGAAAACAATAACATTATTTTAAAGCATCAAGAAAACAATAACATTATTTTAATTTAATCAATATATTTTGATCACAACAAAGAAGTGACTCATAAATCCACTAATTGCTGAAGAATAGTTGTTTAAAGTAGTACTTTCAAAACATTGAATTAATTTTCTTGTTGTTTCTGAAACATTTAAATTTGTAAATGATGTATATCAAAATGTGCAGTTTCTTGTCTATTGTATATTTTATCACTGTATATTTGTTCCATGCATGTTGTTTTGCAATTCCAGGACAGTTTCTTCTGTAGTTGCTATTGAATATTTATAAAAATGTTGATATTAATCGAAATAAATTGTTTCCCTTCTTTTGTTTTGTAGCAATTTTAGGTAATTCATTAACAGTATTCTGCTTGTTATTTAATGATGTGGAAATGACTGTAATCTACAATACTAAATGAAATACTGAATCCTGAGGCATAATAGAACATCAGTATCAGCTCATCTTATCTCAGAAATATATGCTAGCCCTTTCCCTCATAGAGGAAACCATGAAAAGACCTATGCGAACAACATAAAACCAGATCAGCCTGCGAGTAAGTCGCAGGCTGATCAGGTTTTATGCTGTTCGCTGCTCCTCAGTGGTCTGGAAATGAGGACTTTATAATTAAATTTGGTAAGGTTTGAGTTTGGCTTTCTGCAGATCAGGCTTTATGTGGTACCTATTGAGTGCGTCAAAATGAGTCTATATGAGGGAAAGGGCTAGCAAACAAAAACCATCTAATACTTTTTGTTTCGGTCAGATTTTCCAGATTTCAGATTATGTGGGGGTTATCAGGGTTTTCCATATGCAATACTGCCATTTTGTCTAATTAATGACTCCCAAAAATATATCAAGGGGTCATGTAATATCCATTTGAAAACAAACAAAGGAAAACCATTGGATTTGTGTTTTGAAAGGATGAAACTGATTATTAAGTTTCAAATGTATGAGAAAGTGTATCCTATTGTTTTCAGAATGATATTCTGTTGTTCCATTATGCCACAGATATGGCTAACTTTCCAATTATTATACATAATTATGATTTCCTGGTATCCATGGTAGCATGTGGGCGCATGGCATCATTTTTTTAAATGACTTGTATATAGATTTCTAAAGTTTAATGTTGATTGGTTTAAAACGAAATTTCAAATATTAACATGCAAATCAGGGAAATATTGAAATTCAAGCAGCTGATTCCAGGCTTTGACTTATAACATTTCTCATTCCCATAACAGCTAATAGCAAATGACATTTAATATGAAAATTCAGATAAGGTTTATGGTTATTAAAGTGAATTTTCTTACTTAGATTTTGAGTCTCGAAATGACTATATCTCTGCTTCACAGAAATCATGTTCTTCATGTTCTGTATTGTCACATCACATCCTGTCCTACTGTTAAATATCTTAAGTGATAGTTAATGTTTATTTTACATAATAAGTTTTTTGTTTTTGCATAATATGGTCCACAGTAAAGTCTTCATGCATCTTTCAGAGTTTGTCATCGTTGTACAGTAATAGGTTACATACAAACTTGTTCAGTTAATTAATTTTTCAGACTGATTATCTGTTGAGTACCTTTATCACCATAGTTGAATCAATTAATTTAAGAATAAAGAATGCAGTTGTGGAATTTAAAATCTAAAATTGGCTGTTCTGAAAGTCGGGGAGGGAAGAAGGGATTGGTTGCCATGGATGCCTGGTGTGAACACTGCCTGTACAAGTGTTTGTGACTAACCCATGTGGACATTAGAAGCTTCCATTACTTGTTTGTGATTGCTGTGCAGATTTCCCCCTTGGACTGGACTCACCCGATGGTTATGATAGCAATACCATGAAGTCTCTAGGTAGGACATGAACTGTCGTCATGGTGACGTGTATTACTAGTGTTGCAGGACACAGTCTTTATCCCCTCCCTCAATGTGGTTGCCAGCCCATTTTTGTTTATCTCGCACAAAAATCAAGCTGGCACACGGTTGTATTTTGTTTCTTTGCTTTCTTGAATATTCAGAAATGCTCCAGCTTCTCTCACTTTCTGAAGGTATTAAAGGGTTGTTTTTCAACATAATTATAATTCATGTTATATGCACATAATTCATGTATAGTGCTTGACTGCAAAGGCAAAATCAGTTATTCAGGAAAGAAATCTCAAAGATCATGTAATTATCTTTTTTCTCTGCAATCAAGTCAAAACAAGACATGATTTAAGGTATCATTTATCATGTTTATGCTTTTATCGGGTTAGATTTGAAAATGTGTGTATGAACACCATCTGTTACACAGCTCCGCATAGGTTGGTTCCTTGTTCTCCTAGATGCTCATCCCTACATTAATCAGATATAACTGTGGAAGCAAACCTCTGTGTCCCTGGACACCTCCATGTAAGATATTCCTCAACTTGATATTTTGAAGGTATTATAAGGACTTTCTTATTTATTAATTTAGGGAAAAGAAATATTGAAAATTTGCTATTTTTGGTAAGCTCTGACAGAAAATGGTCTTTATTTATTTTTTAAAATATATCTCACTTTGAGATATGTATATAACCGATACATGCATTTTTCAAATCAAGTTTCAAACTCTGTTTGAGTATACATGTACAAGATAATCTTAAATTTTGAAGAGGTTATTGGCATTATTCTGTAGGAACATTCTTGATCTTCAGAAGTTTGAGTTGAGGGAAATCTCAGGTTGAGATAACTCATGATACGGCTACCAGACCATACATGTGATGTACACTCACCTGTTCCTGTGAAAAATAGTCTTCCAAACCATGTAGCTAGCGCACTGATAGACATCTGATGTCATCTGATGACATATCTAATTATGACATCATTAACATTTCGCTAGAACCACTATTATGCTGTAATGCTATTGTAATGGTGTTACATTGAGCATCAGGTCAATGGTCTTTAAAACCTTATAGTTATACTCTTATAGCATTTCTGTTTCACTCAAACTTTATTTCAACTTTTATAATCCACAGTTAAGATACATTAGATGTACGCATGAATAGAATCCCTCAGCTAGAATCCAGTAGAAAGTTTCCCTCCTGGTATTAATTCTTACCTACTAATCTCTAATTGAGTAAATGGCAATTATTAGAAACAATCAAGTTATCTTGAACATTTGAATAGAGGCTAATATTGCATATTGATAGAATTTAAATATCGAATGCATTTCAAAGTTTGATTTTATGCACTCTTTTTTTTTCTCTATGAAAAAATTAGCTTCAACTGTTGTAAGTTGTGAATGTTAATGCAATTATTTTTAGTTAAAAATTTTTTTTCAAGAATTGTTCCATATATTCTGTGATGTCTTGTGTTTTTCATATTCTTTGTTTTTTTTATTATTTGTCCACATGGACATGTCTTGTACACATGATTATGTTGATGGTCATGAATGTAAAGGGAGATAATGATGTATGGAATACTATAGTATATTGTCACAGTCATGCCCCTTGTGTATGCTTATACCTAGAAAGAGATACCTATTATATTATTTATATACTGGTAAACTGCCTATCGAATAAACTTAGCTTTATACTCATTCGTGAAATTTTATATACTCTGACGTCATCGGAACTACTTTCTTGAGTTCAAATGTGTTTTGTGTATTGGGCTCAACCGTGTAAGATACTATTCTTTTTAAATATATATATTTTCTTGTCGAGATTTTGAAAGTTGAAAATGCTTAACGCATATGCTTAATAAAAAGTTTCGAAAAGTTCGTGAATTGTTATAACCATTTTTTAAATCCTGGGACTACTTAGGTGTGTACGCAGAACGGTTTGTTTGCTTGCACACGCGGAAGAATACTAAAGGGCAGATAGTTGGGAGAATCCAGATTGTTTTCTTTTATTTTCGTGTCTAATTTAAAATTATCAGATTATTAGTTAGAATGATAGGATAAATAGAATACTAGGTTAGTGTTGGATAAAGATAAGTTTATCCTGCTCGGCAAAGAAAAAATAAACCGCTCGCCAAGGCTCGTGGTTTATATTTTCTTGGCCTCGCAGGATAAACTTATCTTTATCCAACACTAACCTAGTATTCTCTATTTAATAGCACTAACTCAGTATAGCCTAGGTGATAACATGTTTATTCCTTTACTCCATGTATAACCCAAGTAAAACAAGACTGGAAAGACCTGCTGGTACAGTGTTGACTGTCTCATGCTGTAGGGGGCCTTTTATTCCACTGAATAGTTTTACAATATTCAAGTATTTTAAATTTTTGAAATGCCTGCACATAGCATATATGCTCATGTTTTGAGGTTATAGTTTAGTCAAATGAAGAAAAAAAACCCAAACAAAACAAACAAGAAAAATGCGTTTCGACATAAAATGCAAAAGAAATTAAAAGCACCAGTGAAATCAGAGCCCTAGACAGTATCAGAAATAAGATTGAAATACTGTAAAAATCAGATCATACAGCGTCTACTTGAAATTAGTTCTTGCATTTAATTGGTTTATAAATGTGTTTAAAGGTATAAACATGTTAGAAAGGATTAACACAGAAATACCTAAATCACTCTTGATTTCGTCTTAACTCAAAATATTTCCCTTTTTATTAAAATGGTCAAGGTTAAAAAAAGTATTGATGCATGTTTCATCTAGTAATTACATTATACAAGATAACTAATTATACCAAATGTGAGGTAAAATTAAATAAACATAGATTATACAAAAAAAAAAAATCTATAAAAAAATCATAGTATTACTTCTGTTAACAAATCTTGATGGAAAGCAGGGCCATAATGATTTTACTGTAAATTCTTTGAATTATAAAAAATTGTATTTCATTGTTATAAATTTTAATGTTTTAATTTATCAAATTGTCCTATGTAAGCTACGGACATGTAGTACATGCAGACAATGGTTGCTATAACAACAAGTTGATATATGTTGTAGGGCAGTATGCATGGTGCCTGCTGTGTAAGTACTGGATCTTCCTGTGCACGGGGATGCTGCTCGTCATCTCTCTCCAGGAGGTCGTCGTCTACCGCATCATCTACATGGTCCTCTTCCTCCTCTTCGTGCTCTCCTTCCAGGTATGTCAAACTTTATCCTCATTTGGTAGGTCAGACATTGTTTTGTCTTTAAGGTAGGTCAGACTTTGTCTGATCTTTTAGGTAAGTCAGACTTTGTCCTCTCCTTGGTAGGTCAGACTTGTCCTTATTTTGTAGGTCAAACTTTGTCCTCATTTGGGTACTCCCGGTAGGTCAGACTTTGTCCTGTTATTTTTGGTAGGTCAGAATTTGTCCTATATTTATAGGTAGGTCAGACTTTGCCTTCTCCTGGGTAAGTCAGACTTTGGGGTTGGCAGGTCAGTTTTTCTTCTATTTGTCCTGTCCTTATAGGTAGGTCAGACTTTGTTCTCTTCTGGGTAGGTCAGACTTTATACTCACTAAGGTAGGTCAGACTACACTATCTCCTGGGTAGGTCAGACTTTGTCCTCTTCTCCTGTAAAGGAATTATATAACTGAGAAAAGTATTTGACCCAGAGTGTTAAGATTTTAAGGTTTACATTCTCTGTCTTGCTTGACAGAAATTTGTTTAACATTAGACAGTGGTGGGAAAGTGCTAAAGCCGTCCCAAATTAGACCTGATAGGTATTAGTCATCTTTATTGGATGTGACAGTTTTAAATTTTTTCTCTGAGATGCAGAAAAGACCTATGCGAACAACATAAAACCAGATCAGCCTGCGAGTAACTCGCAGGCTGATCAGGTTTTATGCTGTTCGCTGCTCCTCAGTGGCCTGGAAATGAGGATTTTGTAATTAAATTTGGTAAGGTTTAACTGTGGTTTTCTGCAGATCAGGCTTTATGTGGTACCTATTGAGTGCGTCAAAATGAGTCTATATGAGGGAAAGGGTTAAACATTATAACACATAAATGAAGATAATTAAAATGTATAGAGGGTGCCATGGTCCAGTTGTAATGTACATGGCCTTTTAGCTGAAGGCTGTGGGTTTGAACCCTATTGGAGATGAAGATTTTTTATGGCTTTCCCAATACTGGTCCAGCACAGGAAGTGTCAAGAAAGATTCATATAAGATGTATTAACTTTTTTCCCAATCGACGTAAAAGAATTTAATTAAAAATATAAGATTGCCTAAATATGTGGTTGTCTGTTGTGTTACAGTATGCATACAAGTTCTGGCGGCTGACCATGTTTGTGTACTGGTGGGTGATCATCGTGTATTCTATGATCGTGCTCATCATGCTCTATACGTACCAGTTTGAGGTTGTATCCGATCTCTGGCAAAACTCTACGGGTCTCTCCACAGAAACGTAAGTCATTGCTGACCTCAGTAAATGCTTCAAGTTCAGTACCAGTTTGGTTTCTATTATTGCATTCCATTGTTTTCATTTTGCCAAATTGAACTTTCATTACTTTTAAATTTTTACCTTTCAGGAAAGTAATTTTCTTATGGAAACTCAAAGAAATAAAAGTTGTCTTATTGATTTGAATTTGTTATTCATTTTTTTCTATTTTTTCATCAGTTCAGGAAATAAAAAGTAACCTAATGTGGTGCTGTGTAAGTAGTCACCAGTTCAGATCAGCCAACCTGTTTTTGGCTCTTAACTTGTCCAATGTTTGCCTGTATATTGGTTGCAGGTTGAAGGACATTGGGCTGGAGACGTTTGACACGGCGGGGCTGTTTGTGAAGCTCCTGACCCCCACCAGTTTCCTGGTGTTCATCATTATCCAGGTCCACTACTTCCACAAACCCTTCCTCCTCCTCAGTGACCTCGACAGATACAAGTAAGTCTCTCTCCCCCATCTCTTTCTGTATCATGTCTGTCAATCACAAAATTGGGTTCTTGATTGTTTCTTTCTGTCAACAAGCACATTAAACTTAAACTACCATATCTTACATGTATCCTCAGCTGCAAGTACCGTAAAAGTGTGCAACCAAGTTTTCATTAGTTCAAATGTTTATTGCAGTGCCCTCACAGATCACTTTGTAAAAATCTGTGAAATCCCCAGAGTATGTACATTGTTGTCCATTGTTGCTGGTACCCTGGTTCTGTGTGTTACAGGAATGATGAGAGCCAGGCACCAGACACAACTGCCCCACAGTCTGACACCACTATCACCACGGATACAGAATGTGCCAAGGGAGAGAAGAAAAAGTCATGTAAGTTGGACTTCTCATAAAGATTTTCCAGGATTTAAAAAGAAATGTATATGATGTGTGGGAAATAAGTCCTTGGCTATATGTAATCAAAATCCGATTATATGTTATGATAATTGAAGTATTGAGAAGTTTGATTTTCTGAGAAAATAGCCCTTTACCTTATACAGACATGTTTTGAAGTCTTGGCAAACGGAGCAGACCAAGGTCAGACTGTTCATGCTAGGAGCTTTCTGATTAGGTTTCTCCAGTGTTTGCATTTGCAAAGTTCTGTTATATTCATTCAGTTATATATTTGTACATGAATATTCATGAGGTAAAGGATTAACACAAGTACAATTTATATTGGCATGAATTCTATGGACTGATTTTATAAACCACAATATTCATCAATATGATATGCATGGGATTTTTGTTTTGTCTTCAGCATTCAGAAAGAAATGTGGAAAAACTTTCCGCAAGGTTTGGGCATTTGCCAGTGATTACTGGGGAGTTCTGGCTAGGTTCCTATGGCGACTGGCAGAGATACATGTGTTCAAGATCATTGCTTTTGTCATCTTTATGGTGTCAGTATATGAGGTATGTGTTTATTATATCATTAAGCAGCATAAAATAAGTTGAAATAAGTTATTGAATAAAAGTATATTTTATAATGGCATAAGGCTGCACACTTCAGATGTCTCATAGGAATCATGCTATCACCTTATATCTCAAAAAAATGTTCAGATCCCCACGCCTAAACCATATATATTCTTGTTCCTTATGATGAGACAGATTGAATGTTACTATGTACTTTGGTGTCACCCGAGGTCACCCAGGGGTCAGGCCCCACCCCCTCAATTTTACTTTTGACCTTATATCTTAAAAACTGTTCAGATCCCCACCCATAAATCATATATATTCTTGTTCCTCATGATGAGACGGATTGAATAGTTCTTCTTTAGTGTCCCCAAGGGGTCACAAAGGGGTCTGGCTCCACCGCGTCAGTTTTACTTCAGACCTTTGTTTCAAAAACCATTGAGATCCCCACCCCTAAACCAGATATATATTCTTGTTCCTCATGATCAGATGGATTGAATGGTACTTCTTTGATGTTCACATGGGTCACCAAGGGGTCAGGCCCCACCCCTCAATTTTACTTATGACTTTATTTCTCGAAAACTTCATGTATGATTGTCTAAGAAGAAATTTCATTTGGGAGACTTAGTAACAGTTCACTGTTACAATTACTACTTGTTTATAATATGTATATAACAATAAATAATACCTAATATTTAAAGCAATATATGGAGACCTCAATGTTCAACAGAACTAGTAGACTACTCAGAGAAGAAGAGGGGGCATGTTGTCTATTGGTCTGTCACAGTGACCTTGAATCTGAAATTCATACTAAGCCTTCATCCCTCAAACTTGAGAGAATATGGTTTCTGTAGGGTCTCTGTGTCAGCTGGCAAAAAATAGTTGGTCAATCAGGGATGTGCTTATTATACCCCCAAAACGAAGTTTGGTGGGGTATACTGGAATCAGGTTGTCCTTCGTCTGTAGACACAATTTTGTGTGCGCTTTTTGTTCTACAGTTTTTGGCCAATTTTTATGAAACTTCACAGGAATCTTTCCTGCTATGGGAACTTGTGCACCTGCAATTTTCATTACAATTTATCAACTATTACAGGAGTTATGCCACTTTGAATTCTTTCCCTCTTGTGTGTCCAACTCCTTCCACACTATTGTTGTGATTTAGCTGAAACTTGCACAAATGGACAACATACATGTAAAGATATGCATGTGTTTTGGGAATTTTGTTGTTACCATTAAAGCCTGAGTAACTGCCCTTTGAAATTTCTTCCGATACATAATATTTAGGGAATATTTAATTTCCGTCAAATATCTCTTGTTAGATTAAAGATACAGTGTTCATGCTGGTAGATAGTTATTGGAAGAGGAAGATTTGGGATTGATCACCAGGATGATAGTGTCAAGGTCACTGTTGCTAAAATTAGATTATTCCCCATCAAATAATTAATTTCTTTAGAATTGAGGTATGATGATCAAAATTAAATCTGTAGATACCTTATGGGAAGAGGAAGATCGGGATTGATTTTCAGGTCAGTAGGGTCAAGGTCACTGTCACTGAAAATAGATTTTTTGTTTCCTTCAGATAACTTCTTTAAGGATTGAGATATGATGATCAAATTTAGTATATAGATACCATATGGGAAGAGGAAGATTAGGATTGATTTTCAGGTGATTAGGGTCAAGGTCACTGTTGCAAAATTAGATTGGCTTGCCTTGGGCAACTCTTGAAAATCTGGTCTCGCGTCTTTTATTATGAATATAACAGGAGTTTTTCATCGTAGTTTACTATGATGAGTTATTGTCCATTTTATCAAATTGTATTGCCTTTTTTATTGAATTTGCAAATATGTCCCCTTTAAGACTGCTTCAGACTTTATTAAAAAAAAGATAGATAATAAAAACAAATTCTGACTTACTATAGCTAGTAGCTTTGAATCTTGATTTGGTTTCCTTTACATTTAAACAGTTGAAGGGTACTTGTATTTTATAATGACATATAAATGCATATGCATGCATCTATATGCTTTTTATTTGTATCACTGCATTTCCATATTCATGTGAATTATTTATTACCAAGTCCTGCTTACAAGCATTGAGTCTGGTTGTTTGGGGTGGTTGGGGCAGGGCTTTTTTTTTTCTTCAGATGTTGGGGAAGGAGCCTAAATATCGTATTTGGAAGAAAATATGACCTTTTTTACATAGTGGAAAGAAAAATCCTGGATTAAGATTGAAATATGGGAAAAGTGCATAATTTAAAGAATTTTTCAGAAGAGAAGGCACCTATGAATGGCCACTCATAAAGAAGGAAAAATGCCCTGTGGGGAAATGGGGTAGGTGGGAGGTATTTGTTAGCCTTTGGTTTACAGTTCTAGTTAAGACTCATTTATGGAAATGCATTTATATTTGACTGGCAATATGGGAGTTTTGCACTAAGTTAAGCCGAGGGAAAATTAGCAATTTCAATGTGTTATTTTTGTTGCAGGTGTCAGCCATTAGTGCGGTTTATGTGATCCTGCTGTGTGTGTTCCTGCCACTGACCGGCTGCCAGAGTCTCCTGTCACACCTGGCTCAGTTCTGGACGGCCCTGGTCATTCTGTCCAAGATGATCTTCCAGCTCGGCCTCATAGAGAACAACCAGAGTCAGTGGATCACACACTGTGATGTGAGTAGTGATTCTCTTGTCTCGTGGGTAGTAATTGATCCCTCGTCTCCTGAATAGTGACAGTTGTATGTGAGTACAGAGCAGCATGAAGTAAATTGTAGATTTTTTTTTTTTACTGTAGTTTTACTTGTTAAGATTTATTTACTTTTTTCATCATGGCAACATCAGGTGCTATTATTTTCCCATTGGTATTTCTTGATTTGAGAACATTACTTATACAAGATGAAAATAAAAGGCTGTTATCTCTTTTAGGAAGAATTCATGATCATTAGTTCCAGTAATTATCTGCATCTTTTGTTGTTAAGATGTGTGTATGACTGTCTTCTTTATTTTTTCCAGAACACCACATTCATACTCAACCCTAATGGCACAGTGGACAATGCTATATGGGTGGGGCTGCAGCGGACAGACAACATTTCCCACTACCTCAGAGTAAGTACATGCATACTGTAAAATTATTCATTTGTTGACATTACATTTAGTTGATTATGTACCTTGGGAATTTTTTAGGTACATTAATTTGTGAATCTATGTTCTAGAAAATGTGAGGTTTATAAAAGAGACAAGTTTACATGGGGATTAATATTTGTGTATGTACAATAAAAATTAGTGTCACACAAAAACTAATTTCACAGTATACATAACCGATGGGGTCTTGCATAACCAATGAGGTCTTGTGTTAGAGTATACATAACCAATGAGGTCTTGTGTTAGAGTATACATAACCAATGAGGTCTTGTGTTAGAGTATACATAACCAATGAGGTCTTGTGTTAGAGTATACATAATCAATGAGGCCTTGTGTTAGAGTATACATAACCAATGAGGTCTTGTATTAGAGTATACATAACCAATGAGGTCTTGTGTTAGAGTATACATAACCAATGAGGTCTTGTGTTAGAGTATACATAACCAATGAGGTCTTGTGTTACAGTATACATAACCAATGAGGTCTTGTGTTAGAGTATACATCACCAATGAGGTCTTGTGTTAGAGTATACTTAACCAATGAGGTCTTGTGTTAGAGTATACATAACCAATGAGGTCTTGTGTTAGAGTATACATAACTAATGAGGTCTTGAGTTACAGTATACATAACCAATGAGGTCTTGTGTTAGAGTATACATAACCAATGAGGTCTTGAGTTACAGTATACATAACCAATGAGGTCTTGTGTTACAGTATACATAGCCGATGAGGCCTTGTGTTACAGTATACATAACCAATGAGGTCTTGTGTTACAGTATACATAACCAATGAGGTCTTGTGTTAGAGTATACATAACCAATGAGGTCTCGAGTTACAGTATACATAACCAATGAGGTCTTGTGTTACAGTATACATAACCGATGAGGTCTTGTGTTACAGTATACATAACCGATGAGGCCTTGTGTTACAGTATACATAACCAATGAGGCCTTGTGTTACAGTATACATAACCAATGAGGCCTTGTGTTACAGTATACATAACTGATGAGGTCTTGTGTTACAGTATTCATAACTGATAAGGTCTTGTGTTACAGTATACATAACTGATAAGGTCTTGTGTTACAGTATTCATAACTGATAAGGTCTTGTGTTACAGTATACATAACTGATGAGGTCTTGTGTTACAGTATACAAAACCGATAAGGTCTTGTGTTACAGTATACATAACTGATAAGGTCTTGTGTTACAGTATACAAAACCGATAAGGTCTTGTGTTACAGTATACATAACCAATGAGGCCTTGTGTTACAATATACATAACCGATGAGGCCTTGTGTTACAGTATACATAACCAGTGAGGCCTTGTGTTACAGTATACATAACCAATGAGGTCTTGTCTTACAGTATACATAACCGATGAGGCCTTGTGTTACAGTATACATAACCAATGAGGCCTTGTGTTACAGTATACATAACCAATGAGGCCTTGTGTTGCAGTATACATAACCAATGAGGCCTTGAGTTGCAGTATACATAACCAATGAGGCCTTGTGTTACAGTATACATAACCAAACAGGCCTTGTGTTACAGTATACATAACCAATGAGGTCTTGTGTTGCAGTATACATAACCAATGAGGCCTTGTGTTACAGTATACATAACCGATGGGGTCTTGTGATACAGTATACATAACCAATGAGGCCTTGTGTTACATTATACATAACCGATGAGGGTTCAAATCCCGGCAGGGTCATTCGGATTTTCACGTGAGGAAGCCTTTCAGCTTGCTTGCGGTAGGTCGATGGTTCTATCTTGATTCCTCCGTGCATTCTTCCTCCACCTGTCATTAGCTGGATGTCGCTATATGACTGAAATAATGTTGCAGCGACGGTAAACTCAAATAGTCAAGTCCTTTAGTTGTCTTTTTATTATTTTTATAGAATTATATTGGCATCCTACTGATCATTGTGTTTGAGAGAATTGTGATCCTGCATCAGCAACAGTACTTCAACGCACCTGGTATTGTGAAGCCTAAGACAGGCATTGTCTTCCCTGACATCAAACGGAGGCAGGCAGATAATGGCCTTATAGACTGTGCCAAGTATTTCCTTAACTACTTCTTCTACAAGTTTGGTTTGGAGGTTAGTGCTATCCAAAGTGGTGCAATTAATTTTTCATTGTTACGAGTCAGTCTTAAATGGATTTCTTATCTTCATACTGTATTTACTTACTGCATATCTCAATCATATTCTGGTCTTAAATGTGAAAAATATGGAAGTTTTATTTTCCTTTATTTCATTGATCATAATTATATAGTTGCCATTTTGTTTATTTTAGTGATTCTATCCATTATAACTTATAATGGCAAAGATTCTTTTACCAGACAAAGCTCAGTTATATATAATGACATGTATCCTATTTGATGACAGGACTCATTAACTTTTTATGAATTGTTAACCCTTTCCCTCATATAGACTCATTTTGACGCACTCAATAGGTACCACATAAAGCCTGATAAAACCTTAAACCTTACCAAATTTAATTGTAAAGTCCTCATTACCAGACCACTGCGGAGCAGCAAACAGCATAAAACCTGATCAGCCTGCGAGTTACTGGCAGGATGATCTGGTTTTATGCTGTTCGCATAGGTCTTTTCATGGTTTCCTGTATGAGGGAAAGGGTTTAATCTGTCCGTGTGTGTTATACAGACATGCTACATCATGACAGCAGTCACCATCTGTGTACGTGTGGACGTGTTTGCGGTGATCTACGCCATCCTGCTGGGGCTGCTTCTCCTGCTGAACCGCCCGTGTAATGCCCGGGTGTGGCCCATCTACACCATCCTCCTCGTCATCCTCCTACCCATCCAGTTCCTTTCCGCCCTCGGCATGCCCATGGGCTTCTGTCTCGGTATGTATATCTGTAGAGATCTAGTATTGTGATCAAGATAAAAGAAGAAATATGATATGTTGTTGCTTTATACTGTACTGTATTCCATGTAAAGTATAATGTTGGGGAATCTCACTCATCCCACTCTAGAATCATCACAGACATTTAGAATTACTGTAGGTTCGAGAAGAAATAATGTTGGATTGTTAAAATAGGACAAATACAGACACTATTCCTTGTATATATAATCATAAGAAAAATAACAATTATTAATTTTTGAATTTGAAAAGATTCAAATAGAGAGTTTATCATTATACCTTGTATCTAAGAAATTACTTTTTAGCTCACCTGAGCACTTGTGTGATCGCCTTTTGTCTGTCATGCGTCGTCCATCGACAACAATTGCTTGTGAACACTCTAGAGGCCACAGTTTTGGCCCAATCTTCAATAGATTTGGTCAGGATGTTTGTCTACATGATATCTCGGATGAGTTCGAAATTGGGTCATGTGGGGTCAAAAACTAGGTCACCAGGTCAAATCCTAGAAAAACCTTGTGAACACTCTACAGGCCACAGTTTTAGCCCAATCTTCATGAAACTTGGTCAGGATGTTTGTCTACATGATATCTCAGATGAGTTTTAAATTGGGTCATATGGGGTCAAAAACTAGGTCACCAGGTCAAAATTTAGAAAAACCTTGTGAACACTCTACAGGCCACAGTTTTGGCCCAATCTTCATGAAACTTGGTCAGGATGTTTGTCTACATAATATCTCGGATGAGTTTGAAATTGGGTCATGTGGGGTCAAAAACTAGGTCACCAGCTCAAATCTTAGAAAAACCTTGTGAACACTCTACAGGCCACAGTTTTGGCCCAATCTTCAATAGATTTGGTCAGGATGTTTGTCTACATGATATCTTGGATGAGTTCGAAAATGGGTCATGTGGGGTCAAAAACTAGATCACAAAGGTCAAAATTTAGAAAAACCTTTGACACTCAGGCCACAGTTTTGCCCAATCTTCATGAAACTTGGTCAGGATGTTTGTCTACATGATATCTCGGATGAGTTCGAAATTGGGTCATATGGGGTCAAAAACTAGGTCACCAGGTCAAAATTTAGAAAAAACTTGTGAACACTCTACAGGCCACAGTTTTAGCCCAATCTTCATAAAATTTGGTCAGGATGTTTGTCTACATAATATCTCGGATAAGTTCGAAATTGGGTCATGTGGGGTCAAAAACTAGGTCACCAGGTCAAATCTTAGAAAAACCTTGTGAACACTCTACAGGCCTACTTTTTTGTCCCAGTCTTCATTAAACTTGATATGAATGATGACTGCATGAATTCCCAGTTGAGTGCAAATTCAGGTAGGATCAATATGTAGGTCACTTAGTCAAATGTAAGAAAAACACTTTAGATGCCAGATTTTTTGTCATAATGCCAACACAGCCATCTTACTCAGGTGAGCGACACAGGGCCATCTTGGCCCTCTTGTTTGTTAGTTTTGAGCAGGTAAATCATGTTTTCAATTAACCTGGTAACATATTCACTTCATTCTTTGTTTTTCAGCATACCCTTGGGATGATGGAACGCTGTTCAAGACAGACTTGAAGATAGAGTTGGAACGCTGGCTCTATCTGCCTGATTATGAATTTTCACCCAGTGCGGTCATGTTGGTCGCAGACTTCTTCCAGTTGCTGTTTGTGTGCCGACAGTGGCGTGTGTTCCGCCAGGAGAGCAGCAACACAGAGGGGGAGCCAGATGGTGGCACTAATGAGGATATCACACCAGACGTAGAAGCCATGAAGAAAATACCTGTGGAAGATTTCACCACGAAAATAACGTTAGTAGCACTCCTAGTTTTATCTTTTTATTTTTCATCAATGTCCAGATCTTTGGAAACATATATGAATGACCTGTTTTTATGGAAATATCTTGATGTATTATATTTTGACTTAGATAAATTTAATTGATTCACATTTCACGTTACTTTTTTTTTTTTTTTTTTTTTTTTTTTAAATTGAATTCCATAATTAAATGTCCTTGAGTATAAGAGAAATTTTGTGCAATGTTCATTCCAAGAACAAAACAGAATTATCAATGCATGGCCTGTAAAATAAAATCTGAAAACCTTTTTACCACATGGTAATAATACTTTAAGTACCAAAGATTCTGCATAAATATGTAGAAAAGAAAATAAATGAGTTGAAATGATACAAACAGCACCTGTACGGGACATTTACCTGGAACTGTTTACTGCAGGTCCTACCTGGATGTGGTGAAGAACTTTGTGTTTACCTACATGTTCTGGGTGACTCTGGCAGTGGTGTTTATTGCGGGCACCACCCGCATCAACCTGTTCAGCATGGGCTATGTCATCGCTGTGTTCTGCTTCATGTGGTTTGGCCAGGAGTTCCTCATCAAACCTCTTCGACAGCTTGTTAGGGCGTAAGTATCCCTCTGCCTCACCTTGTTTCTCTCTCATTCTCTACGTTTGCCTGTCTGTATTTCTCTCTTTTCTCCATGTCTGCCTGGCATCCTGAAGCTGTCTGTCTGTCTAGCTGTTTGTCTCTGTTTTTACCTGTTTAGCTAGTGCTATGTGCAGGTTCAAAGGCATGTCTATCCTATCTGTAACATGGAGAGGGTATGTGCATTATGTTTCTCAGAGAGTTTCCTTCTACCCTGATCCAAACTTTACACAATAAATACATTGTACACCCATTTAAGGTATGCATCTAATGTTTAGAACTTAGTGTTTACATTATGTAATGAAAAATGGTCTATTGATCCAGACCTTTAAGTGATCACAGATACATGTCTCTTTCCCAGACTGTTTCCAATCTTAACAATTTTTCATTCCATTTTGTCTTTCCTTCTCCTCCTTCTCACTTTGTTTACTTACCCAGTTTTCCGTGTGATGCCAGTGAAGAGTTTTTCAGTGTTATAAAATGTTTTGTTTTTTTTTCAGGTGGAACTTCCTGGTTGGCTACTGCTACCTGGTACTCCTTCTGAAGGCTGCCCTGCAGGTATATCTCTCCTGTCTTTTGTAATATGGTTGATTTATATGTGTTGTGTGAGAGAGAGCTTACTTGTGGAGATATTTGTGTAATTAAATACCTAGATGGCATATCAAAATCTTAAGTTAAAAGTCTCATTGCAGGATGCCTTGTATATGACTTTGTATACTTTGTGAGGACTTCATTAGATGTGTCTGAGGACTTTATATACTTTGTGAGGACTTCATTAGATGTGTCTGAGGACTTTATATACTTTGTGAGGACTTCATTAGATGTGTCTGAGGAATTTGTGTGAGGATTATTAATTTGTGAGGTATCAGCATGTGGATCTAGCCATTTATCAGTGTTGACATGGGTGTTTAACAGTTGCCGGGCTGCGTATATATCCGGACCCTGGTGGACAATGCGTGCTGGCTGGTACAATTGCTGGGTCTCACCTGTCTCAGACCCGCACCCAACTACCAAAAAGTAAGTCTTCCCTTGTCTGCACTGTAATTTATCTCTTAACAATCACAGAAATCACTGTGATTAATTTTTTTTTACCTTTTCCTTATCCCAAAAGATGGTTTTTAACCAAGAAAACATTTTTGGCAATTTTGTACAGCTTTAACTAATTAAGCATAATTTCCTTCTCTCATTGAAGAACCATAAGAGCTTATTTCTTTTTTTAAAATTTTTTTTTTTTGCAATATTAAAATGCCCATCATTGAAAATGCTAAATGTTTGCCCTTTGCTACATAGAGACATATTTTGATGCAACAGAGAAGACCAGGGTCAGACAGGTCCTATGTTTGCTTATACAATATTGTAACTCAGATTCTACACAGTCTGCATATTAAAGAAAAATCCATTTTTCAATATACCATTTAAAGTTCAGTAAACTATTATCAATCAAGTTGTAAATGTATTCATGATTATTCAAGAGTTAAGGGTTAAGGACATTGATAATTATGTACCCATTACAGCCGGTGACATATGCACGGTGGAGGCGGACAACACGGGACTTGTATGGGATGTGATTTGCTTCCTGTTTCTGCTGCTCCAGCGACGCATCTACACCAGTCACTACTTCCGACATGTGGTAGCTGACTTTGAGGCTCAGAGCAGGCTTGCGTCCAGGTAAGTCCAGCTTTCTCCTAGTTACCAAGATCTAAGGTTGTGTGGTAGATACAGTTGGTAGTTGATATAAGTGTGTATTTTACTCTCTTACTTTTTAAGAGCCTTTTTTTGAAAGATATGTTTACAGTTTCATCTGAATAGTTATAAACTGAGTGTGTCTACTGCTATCCTGTTGCCTGTGTTTACTGTATGGTAACAATGCATGGCCTGTTAAATAAATACCTTACTATATAAATGCCTACTGTATCCCTTTCCCTCATATAGACTCATTTTGACGCACTCAATAGGTACCACATAAAGCCTGATCTGCAGAAAACCACAGTTAAACCTTACCAAATTTAATTACAAAATCCTCATTTCCAGACCACTGAGGAGCAGCGAACAGCATAAAACCTGATCAGCCTGCGAGTTACTCGCAGGCTGATCTGGTTTTTATGCTGTTCGCATAGGTCTTTTCATGGTGTCCTCTATGAGGGAAAGGGGTATACATGCCTACTATATACATGGCTTCTTTACACATGGCTACTTTGTACATGGCTACATGGCTATTATATACATAGCTACATGGCTGCTTTCTACTTGTGGCAGGGGGTGCCAGCTGATCAACCG
Source organism: Solen grandis (assembly GCA_021229015.1). Lineage (NCBI taxonomy): Eukaryota > Metazoa > Mollusca > Bivalvia > Adapedonta > Solenidae > Solen > Solen grandis. Next base: position 29,827,338 of record CM037787.1, on the reverse strand, counting down.
GATCCTGATGAAGGAGGTGGCCAGACAGAAGCAAGAGGAGACCGAGATCCTGCACAACATCAAGGAGAAGATGAAGGAACTCAAGGACAAGCAAGCCAACGTTAAGAAGAACTACATCGAACCAGAGGAACACTTCCAGGGTAGGCATTTATCATATCATAATGCAATGCCATTTTTTTAAGGAACTTTAAAGTGGCACTACCACTAGCCAAGAATCCTTAGGGTAAAGCATAGAAATAGTTATATTGGCTGCATTGAGACTGACAACCATATGCCCTCTGTACTAAAACAGTTTGAGTGTTTAATCTCTTTCAAATGGCCTTATCAGAAAAAAACACAAAAACAAAAAAACACTAAGATTTTAAATATTATTTTCTTTGATTCATGTGTAAACTTCAACACCAATTAGCATTTTTAGAATTATACTAAACCTGTTTAACTTGTACATCCAACTAGAAGGTAAAATGGTAATAAAAATATGCTGTAAATACATGACTGTATACTGGTGTCCACAGCCATCAGGTCTGGGGACTACTACCTGTTTGAGGAGTCGGAGGAGGAAGAGGAGATATTGGATGAGGGAGGTGTGACCAGTATCACGTATGGGCGTGACCGTGCCGAGGAGGGAGAGGAGAAGACTCCCACACCACTGCAGGTACAGGAGAGGCAGGAGTACAGGGGTGTGGCAGGGTTACAGGGGAGTCAAGATACAGGGGTGGGGGAGGGTCAAGGTATAGGGGAGGGGTACAGGGGAGGGGCAAGGGTACAGGGTTGGGGAAGGGGCAAGGTACAGGGGTGGGGCAGGGGTACAGGGGGAGCAGGGGGGAGGGCAGGGGTATAGGAGGTGGGGCTGTGTTATGCAGTTGACAGTTTTTCTTGATTCATTTTGAGGTTTTCAATTTCAGTTAAAGATGAATGTTCAGAGCAGTCAATCTTGTTTATTTTGAATAGACTTTTAAGTTTTTCAATTGATTTTGATATATCACACTGCATTTTTAGCAGTTCTCTGACTTAATTTTGTGTTGATGTTGTATACTGTGAGTTCTGCACAGATTTTATTCTTTGGAATTAGCCCTTTACCTCTAATTGATACCTTTGCAAACAGAGAAGACCAAATCAGACAGCTTTTTTGCACATACAATATTGTGACTCATGTTCTACAGTCTGCATGGCAAAGTTATACACCATTTAAAATTCAGTAAATTAATTTTAATCAATAAGGAGGGACAAAAAGTTCCTATGAAAAATGAACATACACCAGAAAAAGGTGCATATCAATGGACAGAAAACACGTAGATTAGACATTGCATAAAATAGAGAAATACCAACAGTACCAGCTTTGAATGGTCAGTCAGCTAAAGGGCCAAATTGGATACTTAAACCTTGTTTCAAGGGGCCCTAATGTTGCCATTAATGTGTATATAAACTTTTCATGAGGTAAAGGGTTAAGTTTTAAAGAGTGCATTATGTTAACAGGCCGTCTCTTCTGTACTGCCATCTGCCATCTTTATTGCCTGTCTGACTGAAAAACCACAGGATGCACTTTGGATTCTATGAAATCTATTCTTTGTCTTGGAGCAGAAAATCTAAACATTATGTTTTAAATATTTGTTGTAATTGATTCTATCAGTAATTGTGATTTATATTGCTGTCTAGCTAACTTTAATGCTAAAAAGGGTTTGTTTTCTGATTGTCTAGTTTTTGAAGAAAACCTTACCTTAATAGTAAATAGTAGTTCTGATGCAGAATGAGACATTATAAAAACATGAATACAAACTTTTATACAGGAATCCTTGACTGACTATCTTGGTGACTGAGCATATTCTAGAATTAAGTGAAATGAAAATGTTACAGTCATAGATATTCATATTTAAAAATAATCTTTTTCAGATTGCTAGTTTTATTATTTACAGTTATAAAATTGTAACATGCTTATAATTTCCTGAAAATCTTGATAAATTGTCTACATTGCACTTGCACTGCTACCTTTTGAGATTGCTTTTGTATATAGTTACATGACCCTTAACCACACTAGAGCTGTTATGGAAATGGAGTTTGTTGAAACCATTGACTTGCAGGCTGTTATGGTTTTATACTCTTAGCTGTACCCCTTTTTTATAGAGGTAGGGGGGTTATTTTTGTAGGAAATATTCCAAGTTGACAATTCCAGTGTTTTTATACATATTTTATTTTTGTAGGAAATATTCCATATTGACCATTCCAGTGTTTACATACATATTGACCATTCCAGTGTTTACATGCATATTGACCATTCCAGTGTTTACATGCATGTTGACCATTGACCATTCCAGTGTTTACATGCATATTGACCATTGACCATTCCAGTGTTTACATGCATATTCAAATATTATCATCAGATTATCCAGTAGCTTTACTGGGATATCATGTGATCAATGCTTGACCTGGTCTACTCAGAAGAACACATGATCTTTGTAACACTGTGTATGAACAGATGGAATGTCAAGAGAAGTCTCATTTGACAGGGGGCAAAGGTAGGGCTGCAAAATCATGAAAGGTCCCTTAGAATTGCTTTCAGTTTGAGCTTGCATTTCTCCATCATACAATGATGTGATCTGACATATCTGTGTGGTTGAGGGTTGATTATCTGCACCTGTCTGTTCCGATTCTTGTATACACCATGCTGTTGTTACTATGGTGATGTTGTTGTTGCTATGGTCATGTGGCCACCTCCTGTTTCAGCTGATCAGCACGGCTGTCCAGTCTGGCACGGACGAGGCAGTGAGACAGGCTGACGTAAGTCACCTCACCCATCTTACTGCTTCACACTTGCTTCAGCTTCACTCATTGTCTTCAGTTCTGTCTACCAAAGAGAACTTTACTTTTTCAGGTCTTGGAGATGAAATTTTAAAGAAGGGGGAAAGTTTATCTGTATTTTTAGCTCACATGAGCACAACGTGCTCAAGGTGAGCTTTTCTGATTGCCTTTTGTCCGGCGTCCGTCGTCCGTCGTCCGTGCGTCCGTGCGTGCGTCCGTGCGTGCGTCCGGCGTCAACAATTGCTTCAAACAACATCTCCTCCTAAACGGCTTGGCCAATTTGAAAAATATTTTGCAGGAATGTTCCTTGGATGAAGCTCTACTAAAGTTGTATAAATGGTTCTGGTCCATTGCATAATTAGGTCACAGGAGCTAAAAATAGATTTTAAAAATGCAAACTTTGAAAATCTTCTTCTGCAAAACTGCAAGGCCTAGAGCTTAGATATTTGGTATGTAGCATCATCTTATGGGCCACTACCAAGATTGTATAAATCATAGCCCTATGGTGATAAATGACCCCGCACCAGGGGTCACTTGTTAGCTCACCTGAGCACAAAGTGCTCAAGGTGAGCTTTTGTGATCGCCCTTCGTCCGGCGTCCGTCGTCGTGCGTCGTGCGTCGTCCGTCGTCCGTCGTCAACAATTTGCTTTAAACGACATCTCCTCTGAAACCGCTGGACAGAATTTAATGAAACTTGGCAGGAATGTTCCTTGGGTGAGGCTCTACAAAAGTTGCTAAAATAAAGTTGATCCATGAGACAAAACTACTGGCCAGATTTCAAAATAATTTGGTACAGATGTTCCTTGGGTCAACCTCTACCAAAGTTGCTAAAATTATTCCGATCTGTAAAAAAACATGGCCGCCAGGGGCGGGGCTTATTTGCCTTATATGTATATAGAGAAACCTTTAAACAACATCTCCTCTGAAACCACTAGACAGAATTTGATTAAACTTGGCAGGGATGATCCTTGGGCCAACCTTCACAAAAGTTGCTAAAATAAACTTGATCCATGTAGAACTCTGGTTGCCATGGCAACAAAAAGAAAAAAAATATGAAAACTTTAAAAATCATCTTCTTCAAAACTACTGGCCAGATTTTAAAATAAATTGGTACAGATGTTCCTTGGGTCAACCTCTACCAAAGTTGCTAAAATTATTCCGATCCGTAAAAAAAACATGGCCACCAGGGGCGGGGCTTATTTGCCTTATATGTATATAGAGAAACCTTTAAACAACATCTCCTCTGAAACCACTGGACAGAATTTGATTAAACTTGGCAGGGATGATCCTTGGGTCAACCTTCACAAAAGTTGCTAAAATAAACTTGATCCATGTAGAACTCTGGTTGCCATGGCAACAAAAAGAAAAAAAAATGAAAACTTTAAAAATCATCTGCTTCAAAACTACTGGCCAGATTTTAAAATAAATTGGTACAGATGTTCCTTGGGTCAACCTATTTATCTCAGATGAGCAATTTAGGGCCATCATGGGCCTCTTTTCTGCAGTTCAGGCTACCTCTCCAAAAGTTGATCCTTTACAGATCAGATTTACAGAAGTTGAATATTTTTAAGTGTGATATTTTGTTACATTTATGCATAAAAAGAATGCATCAGCTCATAAACAAAACAAGAAATATGTCTTGGTAGCTTAATAAAATGCAAAAAGTTACATTAAATTACAAGGCCACTTATTAAAGAGAGAGAAGTCTAACAGAGAGAGAGAGAGAGAGAAAACCAGCTAGAAACAAAAAAATAAATTGTACCCTTAGATGAGATTGTCCACTAGTCTGATAGGTCATTTGGGTGATTCCACTACATATGCAGAGGTGGAGAAGATAACATTACCACAAATACCATTCCTATAGCTTAGTCTGACCTACTGGCAGAGGTCACATTTTCTGGACTGTGTTGCCCCACTGAGTTAGTGCAAAAACTACATAACCTGCTACTATGTATATGAGATACTAGGCTAGTTTTACACAAAGCCACCTGATAGAGATATAAGGGTTATTGATACTATCCTAAATCAGCAGCAGCATCAACATCATCATTAAAGTGAATGTGGGAGGGGGGGGGGGGGTGAATATGCAGATTGTCTGCCTTTACTTTGGTTCATGTCAGTGTTCCAGTACACAGGGATTACCAAACACCTCTTAAAAACCACAAATGAATGATTAAAAACACTTTGTAATAAATTGCAACTTATTTCTTAATAATTAACCCTTTTCCTCATAGAGATCTATAAAATATATGTACCTATGTGAGTAGCATAAAACCTAATCAGCCTGCAAGTCCAACTGTTACTCGCAGGCTGATCAGGTTTTATGCTGTTTGCTGCTCCTTAGTGGTCTGGGGATGGGGATTTTACAATTAAATTTGGAAAGGTTTAAGTGGGGCTTTCTGCAGATCAGGATTTATGTCAAAATGAGTTTTTATGAGGGAAAAGGTTAAGGACCATCTCTCTTTTTGTCCATTTTCAATCAGCAGTACCACACTGAAATCTCATGATCACTGTTTTTTTCCATACTATTGCTAAAATGGGTAAGAAAAACTGTCAAGTTTCTGAGAAACATGTATATCAGTATGATACATGTATACTAGGTTGCATATAGAGCAGTGGTACTCAGGTGAGCGATTTTAGGCCCTATGGGCCTCTTGTTTTACATAGAGTTATATAGAAAAATCTTAAAAAATCTTCTTCTATGAATCCATAAGGCCTAGAGCTTAGATATTTGGTATGCAGCATCATCTTATGGGCCACTACCAAGATTGTACAAATCATAGCCATATGGTGATAAATGACCCCGCACCAGGGGTCACTTGTTTTACATAGAGTTAAATAGGAAAATCTTAAAAAATCTTCTTCCATGAATGCATAAGGCCTAGAGCTTAGATATTTGGTATGAAGCATCATCTTATGGGCCACTACCAAGATTGTACAAATCATAGCCATATGGTGATAAATGACCCCGCACCAGGGTCACTTGTTTTACACAGAGTTATATAGGAAAATCTTAAAAAATCTTCTTCTATGAATCCATAAGGCCTAGAGCTTAGATATTTGGTATGTAGCATCATCTTATGGGCCACTACCAAGATTGTACAAATCATAGCCCAATGGTGATAAATGACCCCACACCAGGGGTCACTTGTTTTACATAGAGTTAAATAGGAAAATCTTAAAAAATCTTCTTCTATGAATCAATAAGGCCTAGAGCTAAGATTTTTGGTATGTAGTAGCATCTAATGGTTCATTACAAAGATTTTCAAAGTCTTGGCCCTACGGTGATAAATGACCCTGCGCCCAAGTCTTCTCTGAAACCATATGGCCCGTTGCTTAGATATTTGGTGTGTAGTATTGTCAGGGGTAAAATGTTTTAGATTAAGTTATATCAGAATCCTTGTCTGTTTAAAAACCTTGACATCAGTTGAAGCAATGGTACTCAGGTGAGCGATTCAGGGCCATCATGGCCCTCTTGTTATCATCCCTACACAACTAGGAGGAGCAGATATTTGATTATTGTAAATGATTTGTGATCTCCATGATACTTACCATATACAATGTTTTTACAGTGTTGGTGGATGGGGGGGGGGGGGGTAATATGGAGAGTAAAGGGTTCAGTTTGTATAGTATACTGGTAGTCATTTCATCATTTTCAGTTTGGGCTTAAATGCCATTTGCAAAATCAATTTACCAGAAATTCTTTCCTTTGATTAATCAATAATATGAAAAAGCAATCAATTAATGGCAACCAGGACCACAATCAATTCATTTAAACTAAACTCAGTGATCATTTAATCATTGCTTTCTCATCTTTTTCCATCACAGAATATTTTATATTTCAGCATTTGTTAAAAAATGATTTGTTTTTTATCACATAATATTTTTACATAATGTTTCCTTTGCTTTACACATTTCTATTGTATAAATTTCTCTGAAAACCAAGGAAAAAAAAGTATTCCTCTTTTTATATGCCCATAGAATAATAGGACATATTCTGGATTCACCTGTGATGGGCAGGTTGGTAGGTAGGGTCTACAGTTGTCTGCCCTTTAACAGCAACATCTTAACCAAACTTGGTAACAGTGAATATTGGTGCAATATCTCGACCAAGGGCGAGAATGTCCTAGACACTCTCCAGAGTGGCCTTGGAGTTTATGAAAAATTGCAAAATTAGCAGTTTCCAATTCCAACACAGAAAAATATGAGCCAATCTTAACCACAATTTACCACAATGTTTAGTATATTTCAGATAAGTTTGATTACCCGACAATATCCTTGACATAACAGAGTAATGGCCCTTGAATTAATGAAAAATTGAAAAATGATTAAATGTTCATGTCCTAACTCTGACAAATGTGACCTGACCTTTGCCTAATTTATGCAAAATATCTTGACCAATTTTTATCACCAGTCAGAAAGTGCTAGACATTCCAGAGTAGAAGTCCTCAAATTAAAAAAAATGCTTTTGTGTTTTTGTTTTCCTGTATTATAGCTATTGTCAATACCAGTAAATATCCACACACACACAAAAAGGAAAAGAAATGCTTTGCTTGTGATTGCTCTAACTCTGCTGTATATATATTTCTTGCTCAGACTGAGTTTAATACTTATCTAGAAATGTAATCAGATTTTCTGTGTTTGTGTGTGAAGGAGGGAGATGGCAGTAAACCGTCCAGCCCCAAGTCGCCCAAGTCCCCACAGATAGAACAGAAACCAGAGGAGTGTGAACAAAAGGAGGAGGGAAGAGGAGGAAGGTAACATGAGATCCTTGTTGTCTTGTATAGGTTTTTGGTGTCTGGATTTCAAACTAGGACTTAGTTTATCTTATGTTGTTGTTTTTTTCTCTCTTTTTTTGTTTTTTTTTTTTTTTTTGCCAAGGAGATATAAGATTGGCTAAATTGTAGGGCTTAAATTTTGTTAACATTTAGTTTAAAATCCATAATGATTTAATGTTGCATGCTGCTTCACCATGTGTGGGGCTGAAAGGTGTGTTTGTGTTTGAAGATGTTTATGGTCTGGCTCGAATTCCACCAGCAATACTTAGCGCTAAGTAATACTTAAATTCTTAAACTGGGTAGATACACATTCCACCATTACTCTTTTATGAAATATTCAAGTTTACGACTAAGTTGAAATGAATTATTACCTTGATAACAAACAAAAATTGATAAGAAATGGAACATTTGGGTATTTTATCAGAGAAACAAGACTTTTGAATTCCCCTTAAGATTCAAGTTTTACTTAGCGCTAAGAATTGTTGGTGGAATTTGAGTCTGATTGTTAACTCCAAAAGTATGAAAGGTATTCACTTAACACTTGGAATTGAGATAGCTTCTTGTTTGTTGTTCAACTTGTCATAAGATTTCTGTACTGCTTTGGTTGTTCCTTGTGTCAGTTAATTGACTCATGAATAAAAATGATAAAAAAAATGTTAATATATTTGTTTTAATGTACATGTGATTGGTCAACTAGCTTTGTCACGAAGTGGAATCCTGAAAAAGATTTTAAAAAATGACGCATATTACTTGTTCTGTCAGTTGTGTCACTAAGCGGAATCCTGAAAAAGATGAAAAAATTGATACAAATTACTTGTTCTATATGGTGTGTTTGGTCTGTTGTGTCACCAGGCGGAATCCTGAACAAGATCAAGAAGTTACTGCAGTTCATCCTAGCACTTGTGAGTAGCCTGGCAGACTGGATGACCAAACTGTTCAACCGAATCTCCCGCAACTACCGCCTGGTGGCGGCCAAGCTGAAGGATGACCATATCAGAGTGAAGGAACAGATCCAGGTAGGCATTGAGGATTAAGGGCAAAACTATGCACTTAGCCTAGTTTCGCTTTCACCCGTTGAATTATGTTACAGGATTATTTATGGTTCTCAAGACTAAGTTTAGACTCTTCCATGATATACCATCCCCCATATTATGTAGTAACATTACAGGAAAGAAAACCATACATAGGCAGGATAGTTAGCTACACAGTTTTGTCTTGGAAGTGGGAGATATCAGCAGAATGTTGGTACCATTGTTTATTAAGCATGTTTGTTTCCTACAATCATACCAAGACAGCTGCTTTAATTTTCCTTAAAGTAGCACCAACACTGTTTATGTTCATGAAGAAGAGGTCTTCAAAATACGTTGAGAAATAAACTAGTCTTACAAGTCCTTATTATGTCTTTATGAAATAAACGATGCATACAGATATATTATAATGCTGTATTTTAGGACCAAATGTAGATTTTTCAGACAGTCACATTGTGATTATTTACCTGTAAGAACAATGAACAAAGATTTGGGTCAAAGGTATGAACTGTGTTATATAGGAAGGTATAGAAATGGACCTGCCCTGTATTAACATGTATCACTTTAATAATGCATGTGTGTCTGTGTGATTTAGACTGAGCGTCGCCAGAGAACCCTGTCTGAGGGTAAAGGTCAAGTCACTGAGGGAGAGGATGCACCAATGTAAGTGAATGTCTTTATCAGTATATGTCTTATGTCATTTGTTAATGACCATTTGTTCTCAGAGGATGAGCTTTGTGTTGCCACATTACTGTATCAAGAAAAATACACAACATATATTGTTAAACCAATGAATGATGAGCCTTTGTAAAATATTACTTCTTGATTGTATAGACAATCAAATCAGGATGGTCCAAGGAGTGATTTTTTCAAGCCTCATGCCTAATGTGAGGTATACTGAGATAGGCAAAGTACTGATTGATTTCTCAGTCTTGCAATTATTTGAACATTTCATTGTTCTCATCAGTCCCTGGTTAATCACCATTGTTTTGTATGTATTTGTTACATGTGTGTCATGAAGTGGACGATATTGCAGGAAACCAGAGGATGAACTGATGGGGGTGACAGTTGAACCACAGCCTGCCTCCATAGACATCGTCCCTGTACAAAGTGAAATCAGGTGAGTTTCTAGAGGTTTTATGGCACATGGGGAGATTCTAGGATGTTTGTGTCACCAATTGAGTACCTAGGACAGGTGAGATTCTAGGACATTTGACCATACTCGGTGGCCAAGTGGTTATAGAATGCGCCTTGGGAGAGGGTGTCAACAGGTGAGATTTGGACAATATAAATGTCAACAGGTGAGATTCTAAGACAAGTATGTCACCAGTTGGTGTTCCTATATGAAATTCTAGGAGGCATTTTACTCACAAGACCAGTGTCAGTACAGTGAATAGATGTAAAGGTTTTATTGTGTCACCTGCTGTAAGCAGAGGTGACACACAAGGTTCACTTTTCTGTCATCTGTCTGTCCCTCACACTTATTCAGTCACACTTCAGTTGGTGGCATACGTGTTCCATAGAAAACTCTTGTTCTTGAATTAAGGTAACTTTAATAATTGGGAAAATTACTCGTACAATACATAGTTCAGGATAAGGTCAGTTGCAGAAAGTACTGTAGTACAAATCAGAAATGCTGTAGCTACACAATGTGAACCTGTGTAAGACTAGTGGGTGTGTTTCAGTCTGTCTGCAGTGGACCTGGATGAGTTTGACCAGGAGGAAATGGAGTTTGAGAAGAACCAGACGCCGCTGTACAGGCTCCTGGTGGCCACGTTCTATGCCATTATCGCTAGGTCGGAGGTCGTGTGCTACTTCCTGATGATCATGAACCACATCCTGTCTGCCAGTCTCCTCTCACTGCCCCTCCCAATGCTTGTCTTCCTCTGGGGAATGCTGTCCGTGCCACGGCCAACCAAGACGTTCTGGATTACTGTGATCACTTACACAGAGGTACATATACATACAGAGATACAGTGTAGTAGGAACATAGACCTAGACTGGTCCTACAGTATAGTGGTAACATAGTCCTAGACTGGTCCTACAGTATAGTGGTAACATAGTCCTAGACTGGTCCTACAGTATAGTGGTAACATAGACCTAGACTGGTCCTTTGGTAACATAGTCCTAGACTGGTCCTACAGTATAGTGGGAACATAGTCCTAGACTGGTCCTACAGTGTAGTGGGAACATAACCTAG
>CM037787.1:29766436-29816436 GCA_021229015.1 Solen grandis | reverse complement strand
CCTATCACCACATGACATAACGACCAACTCAATATTACGGGCACATTTTGTCGGACCCGAATTTTTCTCTATATAACTCAATGGTCGCTCACCTCATTAAAGCCGGCAACTCAAAATTGCGGAAAAAGACCACTAAAATCCGACCAAATCGTAATATTAGTCTTCTGTTGACCTCGATTATGCAAACGATGGTCCTGTGAAATAATTGATTGAAGTTGTCATTTTACGACACCTGGTTTCTGGTACAGGTGAAGGTCGCACATGCTGTTATTCGGATGTTTTGATAACACGGTAGGTAAGATCCGATGGAGAGTGAAAACAATGGCTTAGATGGGTAATATTACGTAACAGAGAGCAGTCTTGGTCTCCACGGATGTATTTCCTGTCAAGCTAACAAGTATTTGTTATATGTCCAGCTGAGCTTCCCCTGATTAGCAGTAACAGTGACTGTGACGTGTTTCTATTGCCTAATGTTTTGACAGTCGTTGATTGGCACGAAGACTTCCCACGAAAACTTAGACTAAAATAGAATTAGATATCCCGTCATATTAGGCAATCACTTTCATAATTACTTTCCAAAAACTATGTTTTAAAACTGAAATCAACCGTTAAGATCTTTCAATTCGAAAGAAATTGTCTTGATTCAAAACTGCACGGGGTTAAGTCGGAGACAACTAGATGATTAAAAAAGCTTATTACTACATCAATTAAATAACAAGAAATATCTTTAAAAAAGATATTCGGCGTAGGATGAAAGAAAAACGAGATTTCCAGTCTTCTAGAACATTCCGAGGAAAAGCGCACGAAAGACCGACGCACAACTAATTTAGTACGCTCTAGAAATAGTTCAGTATTTTTTCTATGAAATATACTTATTTATAGACGGTAATACAAAAAATTATATCTGTAAATAGGCTTGTTTGATATTTGTTCATATCATTATTGCATATGACAGTTATGATATAAAAGAGTTATTAGTTGTTTTGGTTTTGGCGAATTAATTTTCAATGAGAGCATCTCGGCAGGCTGGAAGAATTCAATATACATAGTAATTAAGGGGTTTCATGTCATAACACGGTGGATTCTTTTTTGTTGTTTTAAATCATTTTCACAAAGGATTGTATTTAACTTACTGAAATCACTTTCATGTTTACATCAAAAAGAAAAGTAATAACACCAAGCTGAATGATATATACAAGCTGCACCCCTTATTTACAGTAATTTTATAGTCCATAACGATGCGTTAACCAATAACAGGAGTCCTTTTATTCAGCTTAGAATTATTTACCGCTGTTAGCGTACATTTGATTGGTTTAAGATGCGAGTTGAAATCGAAATTATACAGCTACGCCGAAAAATCAGAGATATTAAAATGGGTAGACTTATAATCGGCATGACATGACTATAGATCTTAATTTCAAATGTGAAAAAAAGTTTTAGAAAAATAATCAGCATTAAATTTCATAATAGAACTTTTTAAAAACATTCAATTGATTCAAGAGATGTTATTTTCATCCATCATTTTGAAAAAAAAAAGTATTGCATTTGATCAACATTGAAATGAAATATTTATGAAAAGACCATAACTCAATAATGAGACCAACTCAGTATTAAGACGCACCCAATAGTGGTCTCATTATCGAGGTTTTACTGTATTGATGTATGTGACAAATCATGATTTTCTTTTTTTTTTTTTTTCTTTGATTTTCGTAATCTATTTTTGGTTAGATCCTAATGCCAAAAAGTACATGTTTTCTCCAATCTAAATTCTGAAAAAAATTAGGGAGTAAATAAATATTTGAACATTTAATAAATAAAATATGATTGACAATATTTAAACTAAATGATCAGACAGCTCCTTCCGGGAGTCCATTTAATTTAATTAATTTTAAGGTTTGGTTAAGGGTTGGTTTGTATACGAGTATTAAATTTTAAATTTTGAGTATTTCAAGTTTTGTACATGAGAGTTCAAGGTTTGTATATGAGTATTCAAATTCTGTACATGAGTATTAAAGTTTTGTACATGAGTATTCAAGTGTTGTACATGAGTATTTAAGGTTTGTATACGAGTATCCGTGTTTTGTACATTAGTATTCAAGTTTTGTACATGAGTATTCAAGGTTTTGTACATGAGTATTCAAGGTTTTGTACACGATAATTCAAGGTTTCTACTATTTTTTTGGGTTTACAATTTTCTTAGCTACTTGTTAGAACATTTAAGTTGAGTAGTTAACACTATAACTGTAACCTGCTTTTAGTCTGATCTGGGTTGTACATGGTGCTAAATCATGGTGTAGAATGGACAAATTTATTGGTCTAAGGTTAATTAATTTCAAGATGATTCAAGAATTATAGCCATTACCTCTGTATTAGTGTTTAATTTTGTTCTTTATAATAACTCAAAATGTTGAAAGTTGTTATGCTGGGTTTTGGGGGGGGTTGGTTCTAAATTTGGCATCATTTATCTGTTCTGGCTGTTCTAGGTAAGGTTTCAGCAGTAAATGACCAAACTTATGCTAAAAGCAGTGTTTAAATCTTCCAGCCGAACAAATTCATAATTATAAACCATAGATGCCATAATAACTATGGTTCAGCCCGAAGGCGTAGATCCTATAAATATTCATGTACCATCGATAGTAAATAAAGGCAGGGGATGAGGACCAGGCAACGAATCGTAAGCTCGATCTGTACATGTATGCAGACTGTAAGTTGATATATGAAGCAACAGTCAGGAAAATTTTAAGCTGTGGCGGCCTAATTTGACAGAAAATGTAGTAGTTTCTTGAAGAATAATTGCCTCACAATTATGAGCACCTTGTCATTTTATTCGAACATATATTTTCCACGTAGCATTTTCGCTGTCTGGAGAGCTGCAGAGACACAGTCAAGGTGGCGTTGTTTATGAGTGACTTGTGTAGGAAAAGTGTGTGTCTTTTTTTGGGAAAACTTCGAAGATTTGGGGCCACTGTCCAGAAATAGTGTACGGTGATTTTGGTTCTGGAAGGGCGGTCTTTCTGTACCTGCCCATGCATAAAGTACTGGTCCAACCCAGTTGATGGGGAATGGGTGAAAGTCATATGAATTTATTTCCAAGTGGGTATATAAAAATATGTTTAGATATGTTACTTTATGTGTTGCAGGGATCAGCAAACAAGGGGGGCCTGTGCCATAGTCTCGTTTAATCAGAAAATGTCACATTGAAATCTTCAAAGATGTAACTTTTGAATAATGAATGCCACATGCATTTGTGAAGAATGTGAAAACCATGTGAATTTTCAAATGTTACATTGAGATGAATACTTATTCAGTCAATTGTGGTGCAAAACAAGATCTTTAGATAAGTTAACTAGGTGGCTGAGTGGTTAGAGTGAGCCAAGTGAGCGTGAGGTAGTGGGTTCAATCCCCGGCTGTGACATACCAATGTTGTAAATGGTATATATAAAATGGTACTGGTATAGCTCCTTTGCTTGATGCTCAGCATTTAAGAGTAGTTCCAGGACTGGTTGGCCTGGTGTCAGAATAATGTGACTGGGTGTGGTATCATGCCACATGTCTACGGTGTGATACTGCAGTGTGGCAGCACTATATCTCAAGTAGACATTGTCTCCAAATGACTGAAATGCTGTCGTAGGACGTTAAACCCAACAAACAAAAAACGAAAAGTAACCCTCTATAAAGATACAGATGAGAAGCATACAGTTTAAACCTGATCAGCCTCAAATTTATGGACACTGATCTTGTTTATTACTGGTTACAGGCAGTTTTCTTAGCTTAGTACTAATGACTTTAACCCTTTACCTCATTAATAGTACTTTGCAAATTTATGACTTGATGAATATCATTTGACTGGAACTTTGAACCGTATATATAACAATGGATGTTTCTTTGCTGTGCAGACTGTGTAGAATCTGAGCTACAATATTATATGAGCAAACAATGTAGACCAAGATGAGACACTCTGATCTGGGTCTGCTCCGTGCCAGTGCATCAGAATGAGTCTTTAAACAAAAAAGATGGGCAGACACATGGGGTGTGTTTGCGTGGTACTATTCCTGAACAAATTGGTTATACTCATATAAAGGAAGCATGCTATTTTTAAGGAGATTAACCCTTTCCCTCATATAGACTCATTTTGACGCACTCAATAGGTACCACATAAAGCCTGATCTGCAGAAAATCACAGTTAAACCTTACCAAATTTAATTACAAAATCCTCATTTCCAGACCACTGAGGAGCAGCGAACAGCATAAAACCTGATCAGTCTGCGAGTTACTCGCAGGCTGATCTGGTTTTATGCTGTTCGCATAGGTCTTTTCATGGTTTCCTCTATGAGGGAAAGGGTTAAGGTAAGCCATACATTATTGTAATAATGGTCCATCATGTGATCATGGGAATTTTACTGTAAATGCAAGCCTTTTTAGACTTTGAGGAAAAGAGCTTGTACTTCAATGGATGCTTGCAACTGCACTGAATTATATTTAAGCATTTGATGGACAATGATTATAATTTCATGATGGATAGATTACCAATAGTATTGCTTTACAGGGTTTTGGAAGCAAAATAAAATCTTGCTTTATGTGAGAAAATGGTAGGAAAATTAAGTGCTAAAAAGAGCATAGAAATATTTTGACCATTATGTGATATGGTGCAATACTTTCCATAGCTTCCTACGATTTTCTAATAACTCTGGTTAAAACACTTGCTCCAGTTGATGATTTCTCGTAGTCCAAGATTTGATTACATTTTCCTGAAGTTTGCGACAAAATTTGCTGGCATGCTGTTTATATCTGGTGTAAAAACAGACTTATTGCTTACATAATACCAGAGTTGTTCCCCCCTATATGGGAACATTTCACATGAAAATTGAGAAGTTGGGCCAATATTTTACATAGATAATATAACACTAAAACAGTTAAATAATAATAGTTGGATATTACATGTAAAAAAAAAAAGTCTTGGTAAAATTTTGGTAATAGGCAGAATCTCTATTTAAGAAAAAAAGCCAGAGTTAAGTCCCTTTCAGATGAGATGAGATTGGGTTATTGCTAGAAGGAAATAATATTTTCCAATAATTTGGCTTCGTCATGTCTACTTCAGTTTTGTAAGTCTCAATTAAGATGGTTTATTGCTTGTGAAGACAAAGGCATTTCCACCGTAGTACTTACAGACAGTCTTCATATACGATAATTCATACACGGCTCATCATTAATAAATAGGTCAGCGGTCTTAGCTATTGACTTTTAATTAAAAAGAGAGAGTTTTGGCTATCATACTGATGAACAGTCTCTATTTGGCCCTATTATTTATTTTATATATATATACACACACACATACACATGCACACACACACACACACACACACAGGGGTTACCATTTATCCCTTTCCCTCATAGAGGAAACCATGAAAAGACCTATGCGAACAGCATAAAACCAGATCAGCCTGCGAGCGGCTGATCAGGTTTTATGCTGTTCGCTGCTCCTCAGTGGTCTGGAAATGAGGACTTTATAATTAAATTTGGTAAGGTTTAACTGTGGTTTTCTGCAGATCAGGCTTTATGTGGTACCTATTGAGTGCGTCAAAATGAGTCTATATGAGGGAAAGGGTTAAGGATTTGACTTTCACTTGCTCAGGGGGCAAGTTACTTTGAACATCTACTTGCCCCCAGTGAAAACAGCTTGTCTGATCTTTAAGTTAGTTAGTGTTTGTTAATGTTTAAAACTAAATATGTGTAGTATTAAGATGAATTTTAGTTAACATGTATCAAACACAATTTGCAAGCAACTCACCCCTATATAATGTAGAAAATAAAAACAAAACAAATAGTTGCACATGTATTTCCATCTTAAGAGGGAAACAATTACTGAACCATTCCCTCTTATGTTATAAGAATTGCCTATAATGTTTATATATTTACCACCATTTGACATTATGTTGATAAGTTGACGATATTTTCATCGTTACGTTATAATGTTTTCCTGATGAAGTTCTTAGTGGTGTTGTCATCATGTTTGTTCTTGGCTCATAAGCCTGCAAAAATAAATGCAAAAAAGGAAAAGAAATATTTGTCACTCACTGGTCCCGGCATACATTTACAGATTCATTTGCATATTCAAAAGTAAAAGTATCATGTTTAATATATTCATAAATTCCAATTTTGCATACGCACAAATCATTTTTGTCAAATGAAGAGTCCTATCATACATCTTGGAACCTGAAACCTTCCGTTCAATTACTGAATTTCAATTATTATAGTTCCATACAAATGGAAGATTCATGCAGTGGTAACTAATCGTTTCAAGGGTTCAGCTGAGTTGAGGTTCAGATTAAATGTTTTCTTTCATAACAAATGATGGGAGACTGGGCCTTGGTGATGCATCCAGTGAAAGGTGCAAGATCGGTTGTTTGAGACGTGTTTGGCCTTTTCAATTTTTACTGCAAAATTTTGTTACAAAAAGGATTTATATTCTTATATGGAACATCAAATGATTGAAGGTGATTATATAAAAACTGCAAGTTCTATTTTAAAAATAACTTAATAATCTCCTCTACATTGTTAGGGCAGATGGTCCAGGTATCGAGAATGTCCAAGGTTTGAGACATCGAGAATGTCCAAGGTTTGAGACATCGAGAATGTCCAAGGTTTGAGACATCGAGAATGTCCAAGGTTTGAGACATCGAGAATGTCCAAGGTTTGAGACAAGCTACAGCTTCTTCATTTTGATGAAGTGAGAAAGCTGACAGTTACTTGGAGATACACCGGTCTGGGAAGCTGAGTGGTTGGAGTGCACTGGTCCTGGTAGCTGAGTGGTTGGAGTGCCCCAGTCCTGGTAGCTGAGTGGTTGGAGTGCCCTGGTTATGGTAGCTTAGTGGTTGGAGTGCCCCAGTCCTGGTAGCTGAGTGGTTGGAGTGCCCCAGTCCTGGTAGCTGAATGGTTGGAGTGCCCTGGTCCTGGTAGCTGAGTGGTTGGAGTGCCCCAGTCCTGGTAGCTGAGTGGTTGGAGTGCCCCAGTCCTGGTAGCTGAATGGTTGGAGTGCCCTGGTCCTGGTAGCTGAGTGGTTGGAGTGCCTCAGTCCTGGTAGCTGAATGGTTGGAGTGCCCTGGTTATGGTAGCTGAGTGGTTGGAGTGCCCCAGTTCTGGTAGCTGAGTGGTTGGAGTGCCCCAGTCCTGGTAGCTGAGTGGTTGGAGTGCCCCAGTCCTGGTAGCTGAATGTTTTGAGTGCCCTGGTTATGGTAGCTTAGTGGTTGGAGTGCCCCAGTCCTGGTACAGTGCGGCTCGCGTTCAAGTTGGCACACGGAACGCACGTTATACGCACGTTACACGGACACGGAACGCACGTTACACGGTGCACGTACGTTACACGTTTGGTTCATATACACAATACACGGTCCACACGATACGAACGATGCACGATGCAAACGCTGCCGGCTTATTCGGTCAACTCGGTTGTTTTCGTCCATAGACTACTTCTCTATGCGTCATTAGTTAATAAGAGAACTAAAGAAGGAATCAAGAGACAAGCGATCGTATTAAATTCTCGTTTTAGATTTATAATAACTACATGTAATTGCTAGTAAACTTTATATTTCATGTTTGTTCTTTTAGATACGTTGAAGATCTGAAAGAAATGATTACTTTTTTATTCTTATATGATCACGTTCATGTACAATGTATGAATGCATACTCCATTCAATGCGTATGGTCTATTTTTCACACTATCATTAAAGTTTGGGAACAAAATTCCATATATAATCAATAAATGAAACATCAAAGGAGTTACCTTTTTATTTAATTAATTACCGATCTGGCCATTTACCGAAACAAATCTGAACAAAGAATTTAAAAAATCGTATCGTATTGTTGGTAATCTATAATTTAGCCTCATATACTAGCTGTAGTTGTTTTCGTCCATAGACACTTATCAATCTTTTTTTTTCTAATTCTTTTAATAAGAAAACGAATAGAATTGACGATTATACGAATCTGTGTATACAATGTATGATTACTCATTATTGGAAGACAGACAAAACAACCAACCCCAAATGATTTTCAAAAGACGGATAAAAACATTCAATAGTTTTAGGAGTGGAAAAATCGAGTCCATTTTATCTTTATAATTACCTGTACCATCACCAGGATATGTATTGAAAAGCGAGTATTTAAAGTTATGCTTTCGGCAATTAATTCCTAATTTCCTATCAGTTTATCGAATAAATTCAAAAAACGCAATCGATCAATAAGTTCATCTTATTGAGTTTTTCCTTAGATAGATGAAAGCGAGTAGTTATAATTATGCTTTCGGCAATTAATTCCTAATCATTTATCAGTTTATCGAATCAATTTAAAAACGCAATTAATTTAAATAAGTTTATCCTATCGAGTGCTTCCTAAGGTAGATGAAAGGTTTATGTCTTGGATGTATTTGTTGCGGTTATAACGTGAAAAATAAATTTAATTAGTTAATAATGAGCATGATAGTTGAAGTTTTAAATTCATTGTATATATATCACATCTAGGCTAATGAGAGAGAGAGAGAGATGGCGGAGAGAGAGAATTACACATAAGTCGTCAAACGTTAAGTTACATGTACCAGGCCAAGGTGACGATTTACGTTTAATCCGAGTCCAGCTACCCAGTCTGACACCTAACTTCCTCAAATGTACTCTTGGTCTTGGGTGTCAAAATTAAATATTTCCTGTGCATAGATTGTGTATCGTGTCAAACTGGAATACACAGGAAGTCCCTGCTAAACGACACAATGTGCCACCAGCACGATAGAGTATAAATTCCGAGCCAGCAAATTTTGAGTTACATTTTACCTGTAAACGGAATAAATAGTGGTTATAATATTCGTGAGGACTGAGGAGACCTAGGAAATCGGTAAGTCGTATTTTATTATTGATTTATATAAGTTGAAGCAATGTGCATTATGAAATATGGTATATCCAACAGCATAAGTTGTATCATTTCACACCAGATGCACATGTAAGCAGTTGTTTTTTCATGCATAAAGCAGGACACAAACACACATGATAATATGTGTTTTTTACCTCGATTAAGACTCATTTCCATCAGGGTTCTAGTACAATAAGCCGAATGATTTTACACCGTGACATGTTACAGTTTAACACGTTACACACGATATAAACGATGCTACACGGACCACACGTTGAGAATGTTACACGGTACACGCACGCACGTTACACGCACATTACACGGACACGGAACGCACGTTACACGCAAAAAATGCCAACTTGAACGCGAGCCGCACTGTAGCTGAGTGGTTGGAGTGCCCTGGTTCTGGTAGCTGAGTGGTTGGAGTGCCCTGGTTCTGGTAGCTGAGTGGTTGGAGTGCCCCGGTCCTGGTAGCTGAGTGGTTGGAGTGCCCTGGTTCTGGTAGCTGAGTGGTTGGAGTGCCCCAGTCCTGGTAGCTGAATGGTTGGAGTGCCCTGGTCCTGGTAGCTGAGTGGTTGGAGTGTCCCGGTCCTGGTAACTAAGTGGTAAGAGTGCCTCCTCTGTGACCAGGAGGTTATGGGTTTGATCCCAGCAGCAATATTCCACAGTCATTAAAAATGGTATTGATATATATATTGATATATTCTTTGCTTGACATTCAGGAGGTTCTAGGACAGTTAGTCTTGTATCAGGATTATGTGACTGAGTGCAGCATTATGTGGGGGGAAGGTTTGAGCATTATGTGACTGGATGCGGCATCATGTGACTGGGTTCAGCATTATGTGACTGGATGCGGTATCATGTGACTGGGTGTGTCATCATGTGACTGGATGCGGCATCATGTGAAGGGTGCAGCATTATGTGACTGGGTGTGGCATCATGTAACTTGGTGCAGCATCATGTGACTAGGTGCAGCATCATGTGACTGGATGTGGCATCATGTGATTGGGTGCAGCATGATGTGACTGGTGCGGCATGATGTGACTAGGTGCAGCATTATGTGACTTGGTGCAGCATAATGTTACTAGGTGCAGCATTATGTGACTTGGTGCAGCATAACTTGACTAGGTGCCAAATCATGTGACTTGGTGCCGCATCATGTGACTGGGTGCGGCATCATGTGACTGGATGTGGCATTATGTGTCTGGGTACAGCATAATGTGACTAGGTGCAGCATTATGTGACTGGGTACAACATTATTGAGGTAGCATTATTATTTGTTTCATGTAGATTAAGTCCTCAAATTAATGAAATTCTGTTAGTGGGACATTACATACAGAATTCATACAAACTTGCTGATGCCTTGTCTACCTTTTCCTTTTAAAAAAAGTATATATATTTAACAAAATTAAACACCTCTTCGTAAAATTTATAAGACATATGCTCATTTATAATTGTATTGTGTACTTTTTTTTTAAATAAAGTTACAAGTTGATTTAGTTAAATCAATCCCTTAACTCATAAAGACATATTTTGACACATTGGCAAACATAGCAGACCCAGATCAGACATCTCCAGACCAGGGGCCTATTTCACTAAACTTCGTACAGAAAAATCTTCGTAAGTGTAAATTCACAAATGTAAAATAGAATTTTTCCTGTGATTTTTTTCTCTCTCAATAGAGTTGTGTTTGTATAAGGCAATAAAATGGGTCAACTTTCTCCATATTTTATAGTGCAACTTAGACATGTAGAGTAACATACTTAGGACTAAGATCAAATTTGTTTGTTACAAAGTTTAGTGAAACTGGCCCCAGGGTATCCGCTGTTTGTTCATACATTACACTGTTTGTACTGTAAATTTTTTTTTAAAAAAATCATATTTTAATACACTATTTAAAGTTCATTAAAATAATGTTCCAACAAATCATAAATTTGCATATGAATATTCATGAGGTAAATTGTTAATTGTTAATCTTTTGCCCTCATGAGATATGGAAGAACTTCATTAGAAAGAGATGGGGGAAGGGGGTTCTTTTCGAGCTAATATAGTATTGTAAAATCATTAATTTTTGTTGACATTAAATTTCATTGATTATGTACATTTATTTGTGGATCTAAAAATTTATGGAGTGAACCCTGAAATTTACGACTCTTAACTTATCAGAAGTAGTTCTAGAAAACTGCCAGAAGAAAAAGGCGATGTGGCCACAGATGCTGCTACATGTAAAGTAGATGTACTCTTTAGTAAAACTTTGCCGAAGCGTTTGTGACCTTCTGATGTCAGGCTCTAAAACTTGGGAGTGTGTGAAAGCAGGCTGACCTGAATGTGTGAAAAGACATTAATTAAAAAAAGTTTAGGGAGAAAAAAAGAAAGTTTTTCACCATTTTGTAATCAATTAGCGGAGAAGTAAGTGTGATGGGGGACCGTAACCCTCGTGCAGAAATCTAATTTACATACTTACACCGGGCTTTTTGTCTAGACGGGGAAGTATTCCCTCACACCTCGTGTCAATCATGGATTAATTTGTGACATCGTTAATCAGTGGTGGAAGTAGATAAAAGCATGGCAGGCTGACACAGTGAAAGATTACCCAGAATTCCTGGAACAATTAACTGTTAATTGTCCTAATGTACATGGCCAGGTTGAAAGCATTGGCTCTTTCCAAGAATGCAATGCATCATTTGGGTCCATGGTGACAGTTTGATATATACAGGAGGCTGAATAGGTAGTGGGGGTGACTGGAACGGAACTCAAGAGACAGTCGCTATTCTGGACCCAATCTTGCTAGATCTTGATTCTCAAAGGCAATTTATGTGCCCTTCTTTTACTCATTTAGGAAAATATCATATTGAGATAATTAGTGATATTTTGACCTAGTCCAAAAAATAGGATAAGTTTTGCAATGGTTGCATGTAAACCATTTTGCCAATTATGGAATGGTTCCTTGGTCTTGTGCCAGTCTGTACAATCATGGTACAGTGCCAATCATTGGTCCTGTGGCTGTTTGCACATTCATGTATCATGGTACATTGCAATGATCCTGTAGCAGTAGTAGTTAGTAGTCATGTGTCATTATATCCCCAGATACAAGGTATATGGGGGCTATATTCGAGTGACATGCATCGATGGGTTGGTCCATCTATAGACGAGATTTGTCTGCCCAATTTCTCTGAAATTCTGATGAAACTTTACAAGACTGGTAAGTATTAAGCCTAGTTGCCCATATTGTTTGCACGTCATGATTCACTTGATTTGGAAGTTAGGCACTTTGTTGTATTTCTCAAGACTGTCTGACATGGTAACAGTAACTATGACAAAGTGGTATCTGGGGGTATTCATCATCTCCAATGATAATGCCATGATCCTGTGACAGTTAATTTGTTGTGGTAGTTTGTAATCATGTGTCATGGTACAGTGTCATGGTCATTGACAGTTTGTTGTCATGTGTCATGGTACAGTGTCATGGTCCTTTGACAGTTTGTAGTCATATGTCATGGTACAGTGTCATGGTCCTTTGACAGTTTGTTGTCATATGTCATGGTACAGTGTCATGGTCCTTTGACAGTTTGTTGTCATGTGTCATGGTACAGTGTCATGATCCTTTGTCAATCCATATGACTGGTGAAAGATCATCCCATGCAGAAATATTGGTACATTGGTACATCCCTGGCATCAATCCAGTACTTGTGTATTGTTTGTTTGGACACCATTTATGTCACACCTAAAGTGTTGTTGCCACACTGTACTATTCAGCTGTAAACTATTGACATGATAACTTGTCAAGTTATCCTGACCTGGGGACAGCCAGTCCAGGAACTATCCGTATATGATCAGGGTCATTCAGGGAACTACAAGTACCTTTTTTATGCCCCCACCAAAAATTGGGGTTGGGGGGGGCGGATATAGATTTGCTTTTGTCCGTCCCGAAACTTTGTGACATGCATAGCTCAGAAAGTATCTGTACTGCAGACTTGAAATTTCATGGATATATTATTCAGGACATGAACTTGGCACCTGGGTATTTTCATTGAACAGTCGCTGAAGTTGACAGAGTTAAGGGCCTTTGTTTTTGAAAATTATGGAATTTTATGATTGTGATGCACGTAACAGAAAGAATTTGTACTACAGACTTGATACTTCAGGAATATATTATTCAGGACATGAACTTGTGCACCTGGGTATTTTTATTTGATCACCATTGACATTGACAGAACTATGGGCCATTGTTTAGGAAAAATATGGAATTTTAATTTTTATGGAGCCTACAACTCCAAGTATTTATATTACAAAATTGAAGCTTCATGGATATATTAGTCAGGGCATACACAACTTGTTCATCTGGGCATTTTAATTGGCCAGTTTTCACTTAGGTAAGCTTTGGTTGTTGTTATTATTAGAAAATAAAAAAAATGATGTTATTTACTAAGATTATTGCAGTGCTCTCTTCTTCGTTTGCCAGTGCATTTTATGCCCCCCCCCCCCCCCCCCCCCCCCCCCCCCCCAAAAAAAAAGTGAGGCATATAGAATTGTCTTTGTCCATCCGTCTATCCCAAAACCATGACATAGGTAACTCTGAAGGTATTTGTGCTACAGACATTAAACTTCATGGATATATAAATCGGGACATTACTTGCGCACCTGGGTCTTGGCCTTTGTTTTGGAAAATGCGACGAGTGGGGGCATCTGTGTCCTCTGGAAACATTTCTAGTTAACCCTTTAGTTTATTGATGCATTGGCAAAGGGAGCAGACCCAGATCCTAAAAGAAACTGTCTGATCAGGGTCTTCTCTGTTTGCTCATACGGTATTGTAGCTCAGTTTCTACAGTTATTTGTGGCAAAGAAAAATCCATTACTTCATAAGCTATTTAAAGATTAATAAATTAATATTCTTCAAATCATTAATTTGTACATGAATATTCATGAGGTAAAGGGTTTATGAGAAGTTTGATGATCAGACCCCAAAACCATTTCTCCATCAGCAGACACTGTAACCAGCAGCGAAATGGGACCACTCAGTACTATAAGTTTTCTAGACCTTTCTTTCAAATTGAAAAAAAATCAAAATATGTTTAGAATATTCTGAAGAAACCAGGATTTGAACTTTAGTATATAGTCATTGGGGAAGGTAAAAGGTCTATTTCTTTCTTTTTTTTAGCTCACCTGAGCACAACGTGCTCATGGTGAGCTATTAGGATCACCCTGCGTCTGTCGTCTGTCGTGCGTTGTCAACAATTTGCTTTAAATGACATCTCCTCTGAAACCGCTAGACAGAATTTGATTAAACTTGGCAGGGATGATCCTTGGGTGAAACTTCACAAAAGTTGTTAAAATAAACTTGATCTATGTAGAACTCTGGTTGCCATGGCAACAGAAAGAAAATAATAATGAAAACTTTAAAAGTCATCTCCTTCAAAACTACTGGCCAGATTTCAAAATGTTTTAGTACACAGGAGACAAATTCCTGGATAGGACCAGTACTGAGTACTCAGTTTTCATAGCAACCCCATTTTTGCTGGCTGCATCTGGTACCAATATTATACATCTTTGGTTTTACTCAGTCACAGGATGAAGTCCCCGAATGGGATTCGAACCCCAGACCTCCAGGGGTGGACACTAACAGTGTCCCGGGATCCCGAGGAAAAATTGTGAAGGGACTTCAGAATCAATATGCCAGATGTTCCGTGCGTACACTTACTTTTCCATTTAAAGCTAAATTGAACAGCCACATATGTTGAAAAGCTATGTAATATCTTCATAAAACTCCCTTTGAAGTAACCCTAATTGATGAATCATAACTTTTTAATCAATTGTTATTAGCTCACCTGAGCATGCTCAGGGTGAGCTTTTGGGATACTTGATTGTCCGTCGTCCGTCAACAATTTTGATGTTTACACACTAGAGGCCACAATTTTGATCCAATCTTCCTCAAACTTGGTCAGAATGTTTGTCTTGATGATATCTTGAACCCTTTTGAAAATGGGTCAGGTTGGATAAAAAAGTAGGTCAGTAGGTCAAATCTTAGAAAAATCTTGTTTACACACTAGAGGCCACAATTTTGATCCAATCTTCCTCAAACTTGGTCAGAATGTTTGTCTTGATGATATCTTGAACCCTTTTGAAAATGGGTCAGGTTGGATCAAAAAGTAGGTCAGTAGGTCAAATCTTAGAAAAATCTTGTTTACACACTAGAGGCCACAATTTTGATCCAATCTTCCTCAAACTTGGTCATAATGTTTGTCTTGTTGATATCTTGAACCCTTTCGAAAATGGGTCAGGTTGGATCAAAAAGTAGGTCAGTAGGTCAAATCTTAGAAAATCTTGTTTACACACTAGAGGCTACAATTTTAATCCAATCTTCCTCAAACTTGGTCAGAATGTTTGTCTTGATGATATCTCGAACCAGTTTGAAAATGGGCCGGGCCGGACCGAAAAGTAGGTCAGGCTTAGAAAAATCTTGTACACAAAGGCCTTTTAATTCCAGATTGTTTGTCATGATGATATCTGAACCAGGGACAGAAATGTAGGTCAGTAGGTCAAATCTTAGAAAAATCTTGTTTATATTCTGAGGGCAACATTTTTGGTCCAATCATCCTCAAACTTTGGCAGAATGTTTGTCATGATGATATCTTTTGTGGATGGGGTCAGAAAATTCCTGAACATTGTTTCACCTCATCATCTTAATTCTAAAGCAATCTGTTTTGTACAGGCAATGAATGATACTTTTCTCAGGTGAGCGATCTAGTGCCATCTTGGCCCTCTTGTGTGAATAAAGCCATCATATATCTGAAAGGCATGACAGGGACTCCTTAGATTCAGAAGGGACTCTTGAATTTTAAAGCGGGTGTTCTGTCAGGATACCTGGCTGAAAAAGTTAAGTGTCAAACCCTGACCTCCCGAATGCAAAGTGGACACTCTACCACTTAGCATTTGTGCTGAATTCCAGACATATTCACCTTTATTGGTCAGAAAGCTGGTGCTTCTTTAAGTAAAGAGATCTGATTTATTGGAGTTAGAGTGGAAACAAATTATACTTGTTCCGAGAGCAGGTGTTCTAAAGGGATTTTTCCTGAATTATACTGTTCAAATTTGATTAGGAAAGTCTTCAGATTAGAATAGTTGGTAATGTTTCTATTAGTTGCTAAACAAGGCAGTCATTAGATTTATTCTAAAAGGAATCAAGCATTTAGCTCCCATTTGCAGAACAGTTAGCTCCTGAACAAATTTAACAATTCATAAAATTCTTGAAACTTTTTATTTCTGGTTGAACATTTGTTTTGCCCACATTTCAGCATTGCATTCTTTCTCAGATCTTGGGGTAAAAACGCAACCTCAGATTGCATTTATAATTTCATTGGATGCAGAGAATAAGGTATCTTTCCAAAGAAAATTCTCCATTTAGAAGCATTGTAATACTGCAGTTGATTACAAGGTCTTCTGTGGTTAGCTTTGTCATTTAAGATTAGTTTTAGAATTGTTTCTTACACTTTTTTTTTACCACTAATGAGATCTATTTGTGTGAAAGTCACTTTCTACAAATCCTACAATTTATATCCATACATAAACACTTACTTTTTTTTAAAACACAGGTCAAGTTTTATTAGACAATTAATCTTCCATTCCAAATCCTTTGGAAGCTGAAATTTACAACAGGGAACACTTCATGGCGGTATTTAGACATAAATTGGATTTAAAAATGTCATTCCAAGCTTTATATTTTTCTGTTAAATGAATTAAGTTTCATGAAAACAGGGCCAAGCAAAAAATTCTTAGCTTAAATCTCGTAAAAGTTGGATCGCTCCTAAGAGACTTTTCCGTGTCTTTTGTCATTTCTAAGACAATTTGGGAGTGATATAGACGTGGCACGGCCAGATTATGGGCCTATACGAGAAGTTAATATGATTAACGTCAGCTCGCAGAAAATTTTAAGTTCATTAACAAATCTAATTATCCGTATAAAGTCTCAGTGATGGATAAAGGGAGATAATTCGATTTTTCATAAATTGAGTTTTAAGTCCAATTACTGACAAGGAGAGTTCGCTGTAAATATAATATGTTGCTTTTGAGATTTCGCAGCTTTGTAATTTTGAGGCAAACTTTCCAATAATCTGATTTGAAACATGTTATACTAGGAAAAAAATGAAGTCGTTAGAGATATATTTCTTTTAAACAGCTTCTGGTTACAAGTTGGAGAAACCTTAGGTATACCTAGTCTGTCTCAGTGTTGCTGCACAGTCTCAGCCTTGTTTTGGTTGTGTTTTTAGGTTTAAATGTGCCTTTCAGACAAATTTATTCTATTTTTTTTCTCTCTTTTAAAAACAAAAACATATCCAGTTTCATAAACCAGAGGTATGTATTAGTAAGATATGGTAGGGCTCTAGCCTTGTTGCACCTATATCTTGCATAATAATAAAGGAGCAGTATTTGATATGTTAGGGTCATTTGTTATTGTAGTTACCACAGGATCATCACAGTTTGGTTCAGTGAAATTGAAGAATCATTCCTTTCCATTCGGGACTAATTTTCGTTGATTTCGTGGATGACTTTATCCATGATTATTTATCCCTACGAAAACTGTTTACTTAATAGACCTCATGTTTTCTAGAACATGGTTCAACGAAAATATGTACCAACGAAATTAATTTAATTACAGATTCCACAAAATTTCATTTCAGCGAAAAGAATTGGTTTGACGGTAGCTCCAGTTACTGCTGTTGTTTGGGTAATGCTCTCTTCTTGTTGAGGTACGAAAAAGTTTAAGGATTTAGATCCTGTCTTTCCTATAAATTTCTTTCTTACCCAAAAGACCAAGATTATAAAAGTACTTAGATACAATCTCAGGCTTAAACCCTAAAGTCTTGCTTAAATTCCTGTGTTTACCATGGTTATGCTTTGAAGGCATGTAATTACCATGGTTAAGCTTGAAGGCTTTTATTTACCATGGAGTAATGTGCTGACAACATAATTGACCATGGTTGTGATTGACCATGGTTATGTTTTTTTTTTTTTACCCCCTGCACAATGAAGTTGTAAGCGTGGTATACTGGATTCAGGTTGACTGTCTGGCCGTCCGGCTGTCGGTTTCTTTGTCCTGGCCGTAACTCAAAAAGTATAAAAGGCATCAAGATGAAACTTCATATGTGGATAGATCTCATTGAGGGGGAGTGCAGTGACCAAAACCATAACTCTCTGTCACGTTATTTTGGAGTTATTGCCCTTTGTAAATTTTCATACTTAATTTTTGTCCGGGCCGTAACTCAAGAAGTATAAAAGATATCAAGATGAAACTTCATATGTAGATATATTTCATTGAGGGGACGTGCAGTGACCAAGAACCTAACTCTTTGTCGCGTAATTTTGGAGTTATTGCCCTTTGTAAATTTTCATACTAAATTTTTGTTTGGGCTGTTAATCAAAAAGTATAAAGTTTAAGATGAAACTTCAAGGGATAGATCTTATTGAGGGGATGTGCAGTGCCCAAGAACAATAAGTCTCTGTTGCATAATTTTGGAGTTATTGCCTTTTGTAAATTTTCATACTTAATTTTTGTCCGGGCAATAACTCAAAAAGTATAAAAGGTTTTAAGATGAACTTCAAAGGGGATAGATCTTACTGAGGGGGTGTGCAGTGCCCAAGAACCATAACTTTCTGTTGCATAATTTTGGAGCTTTTGCCCTTTGTAAATTTTTATACTTAATTTTTGTCCGGACCATAACTCAGAAAGGATAAGAGATTTCAATATGAAACTTGATATGTGGATAGATCTCATTGAAGAGAAGTGCAGTGCCAAAGAACTATAACCCCCATTTGCATCATTTAAAAAATTCCGGTGACAAAGCTGCATGCGGGGGGTATTTTCGCCATGACAATGGCAGTTCTAGTTCTTCTCAGCCCAGGTTCCAGGCTGTGTAAATATGGCTATGTTACAACTGATTGTTAAGCAATTCTGATTATATCTTTATACAAAAAAATAATAAGATAGCACTATCCAGAGTTTGTCTTGTATTCAACAATTCTTAACCTTCCAATTTTGATTTAAAAAAAGAAACATTTTCTTGTTTGTTTTTTTGTTGGGTTTAACGTCCCACCAACAGTACTTCAGTTACTTGGAGATGATGTCTGTTTGAGACAGATACAGTGCTGCCACACTGCAGTATCACGCTGTAGACATGTGGCATGATACCACACCCAGGCACATTATCCTGACATCGGGCCAATCATTCCCGCAACTACCTTTATAGGCTGAGCGCCAAGCAAGGGAGCTATAACAGTACTATTTTTTATGACTTTAGTATGTCGCAGCTGGTAATTGAACCCATGACCTCCTGCACCCAAGGCGGACGTTCCTACCACTCCGCTACCATGGACGGCAGAAACATTTCAGACACTTACAGAAAACCATGCACCTTTTGTCCAGGGAAAGGAGGCAAGAGAATGATAGCTGATGAAATGATGGCAAGAAATGTTGAAATAAGTGGTTGAACAGGATTAAAACATTGAAATAAATGGTGAAATAGAACCTAAAATGATAAATAAATGGTTGAACAGAACCTAAACACCTAACTTGAAATTTGTAGTTTAACATTGGAAAGGTGAGGATGGTTTAACAATTTTAACAATTAAACCCAAGATCTCATATTGTCAAGTACTGATGGATCCTAAAGTGGCCCTTGTAATTATTGTTTGTTTTTGTCTCTTGATAACAAAAATTTATCAGTACTTTATGAAAAAAATTTTGAGGAAAAAAAAAAGTCTTGTAAATATGTTCATCATGAGAAAATCAGAAAGAAATCAAATTTGTATAATTATGGTAGTAACATGCACAATTTCAAATATTCCTGCCAGATTTCAGACAGTGATCTTTAGTATTCCCAGTGTTTTGATTATTAGACAAGGTCATGGCTGAAATGATAAGCCAGTGGTAATCAGGGTCAAAAAAGGTCACTCCACATTGTCGAGTTAATAAGAGAAAATGGCCGTCTGATAAAAAGATTTATATTAAGTTGGCCGGATTTGTTTGTCAGTCATTAAACCCAGGGGAATAACTGCACACTGAGTTAGTTGTCTAAATGGCTGGACGAGAGGATGAAAAAAATGATTGCAAGAAATCGGCAAAAACGGTAAAGAATTATGACTCAACTGTGTTGAATTGACCCCAAATGATGTAAACAAAGCCAAGACATGCGTCAGGGCTTAATCAGTTCCATGCAATGTCTATATTAGAGAAAGTGGGGAGGGAAAAAACGTGGCTGATATAAACATGTATTGATCAAAACTCCATGGTACGATAATTGCATTTCTTGAAAGATTCCAGAGGCTTTTTTAAAAACTTAATGACCCTTGCTTTTGTAGATTTTGTAATAATTTTGTCTTATGTAAACGGATAAAGCACAAAGGTTTTTGGAAGCATAGGAGATCTTTGAGAAACATTATGTGTTGCCAAAAAAAAGTTCTTGTGGTATGTGATGGTGGACCATGCAAGGGCTCAAGAGGCACTGCTTTACCTGTTTTCACTTTAGGAATATTAATGTTGTGACTTAGGTGAGCGGTTTAAAACCTGATCAGCCAGTAATTGTTGCTTGCAGGTTGATCAGGTTTTAGACTATTTGGCACCCCTCAGGACCTTAGTGGTCAGGACCTCCATGGCTGAGTTATAATTACAGTCTCTGACTTAACTTTCACTGAACCGCTGTGGGTTTGAATCCCTGCAGGGTAACTCGGATTTTTTAAGTGAGGATGTGAGCTTTCCAGCTGGCTTGCAGTAGGTTGGTGGTTCTACCCGGATGCCTCTGTGCACTTAGGGTTTTCTGCCACCTGTAATTAACCGGAAGTTGCTATATGACTGAAATGCTGTCTAACTGACATACATGTTAATAAATGCACAGGTACTTGAGGACAGGACCCTGTCTTTATCAATAAGAAAAAAAAATCACGATAGTCTATACATAATAAACAACAAGGTTACCAACTTCAGCAGGATGCTGGAGGGCACCCATCGGGAATAAGTGTCAACAAATCAATGAAAATGCGCCCATCGATAATATTGGGGAATTCCCACTGTCAGCGGATAATTTTCCTTCATAACTGTTCACATGAAATACAGATATTATCATTTTAAATGCCTGAAATTTCTTAATTTCTACTCGAGATTTGACTATTTTAACCGATTGGAACCTCGATCAACGGACCCAAAATGACATCTATGACGTCATCGCCCACGAAGTTCAACTCAGACTGAGAAAAAGATGTTGCGATTGTATATGGTAAAGAACGGGAAAGTAAGAGTGTTCCGAAAATATTTGTAAACAAAATAACTTCGGAATACTCTTACCGTTCCCTTCTGTACATAAACAAATCGCAGCGCTGACCTCATAGATATCATTTTGGGTTCACTTCCGTTGATCGAGGTTCGAATGGAGTTAAATCACTAAATCCCCACTCGAAATCTTGACATTTTAGACATTAGAAATAATTATATTTGTATTTCTTTTGAACAGTTATGATGGAAAATTATCCGTTGACAGTGGGAACTCGCCAATATTACTGATGGGCACATTTTTCATAGATATTTTGACACCAATTCCTGATGGGTGCTCTTCAGTATCCTGCTGAAGTTGGTTACCTTGTTGTTTTATATATAGTGATTTTTTTTATTTATAAAGACATGGATAGTAAACGTTAGATTTATTCAGATGTGAATATTTTGATACATAAACTCAATGTAAATGGCGAATTAAAGTTGAAAACCGCTATATTAAAGGCGTTTCGTGTGTGTGTGAAGGGGGGGGGGGTCACAGCTAGGGTCCTGTCCTCAAGTACCTGTGAATAAAGTTTTTGGGTATTTAAAGGGATTTGTGTTATGTCTTTCTAATTAGTGTAAGATTTTATTTTAATATCAAGAAAATGATAAAAAATAAGGAAGTCCATAACAAAGTATTTTAGCATAAATCTGCTTAATTTGTATTTCATCCCTTAAATAATAAGATGTTTATGAATGGTAAATAAGATAAATTGATTTTCTTTTTCAAAAAAATAAGATAGCGTACATAGAACCCATATTTATCTCCAGAGTCAAAATTGTAAATATAAACCCTAAAGTAGAATATAAGATTAATTTTATGAATAAGAGATCATCCACGGGCGTCAAGTGATCACTTGTGGCGGCTGACAGTGAAGGGGAGGTAAGTCTAATTTATGTAATGTGGCGAGAAAACATATCGGCCAAACAAAGCCGGTGATCTGCGGGTTTTAATTAGGCAGGATGTGGGGATACCATGATCAATAGACAGTATTGACAGAGAAGTAAGCTACATGAAGGGGAGCATATGAACTGTATCAGGTTTTTGTTGGGACGAGATCCCGCGGCTTTCTGTGCTTCAGAGGTCGCACAGTGAAATTAACAGAGATTTGGATAGTTTGTAAAAACTTTCCCCGGTATATGGCCCAGGTAATATTTGTGTGGCAGAAATTTGATCAGCGATACCCTATGGCTTTAAGAGCCCTAAATTTGCATAAACCAATTTGAGGTGTGACACTTCAGGTCGCCTGGGATGGGTAATTAAACTCGATAGAGTTGCACATGGGGCACTGTATAGGGAATTGTTAATAGAGCTTCGTGACCTATTGGTTATTGTTGATTCTGTTGACAGATTTTAATGTTGAATTGATGGTTCTTATGAACTGATAGGATGCTACCTAGGGACAATACTTGACCAGTTTCTCAAGGAATAATGAGGGTAGACTGCAGGGCTCAAGTCCAAGAAATTTAGGTAGGGCAGGGTTCAAGCTATAGACATGCCTGCTTCATGTAGGTAATTGACCTGTATAATGTTTTAACTTTGTCTGCTGAAGAGTTTTAATTGTTTTAAGAACAATTTAAAAATTAGTTTAACAATATTAGTATGGTCAAAAGTTTTGAAAATAAATGGCTATGTGTATTGTATTTGTTCATTAAAATCAAAGTTTTTTTTTTTTTTTTTTTTTTTGTGGCATCTTTTTTCAGCCACAACATACTTTGATTTGATTATTCATTTGTTTTATACCCCAACAGTGCGTAATTTTGCATATAAATGCTTTCCCATTTGGTTCCCAGCGTGTTTTTATTTACTCTGTTTAACAATGTCATAATAAATTTGCTGCAAATAGGAAGTCAGTTGTTTTAAAGAAATAAAAAAGAGGCTTGTACAACAGGATGTGAACTGTTAAGCGCAATATATTATTTTTCTGCACTGCATAAACTGTTATTTTTTCTCTTTAGAGATATTTAGAAATAATTGATGTAGATATTAAGGGAAATTAATGTTAAATATTGGAGCACGCTGATAATGAAAAAGCCTGTTCAATATGAAGTATATGGGGCTATATGGAGTCAACGTCTGACAGTCTGTCGGTTGGTTGGTCTGCCCTTTTTCTTGTCTACCTTTGGTCGGATTTTTATGAAACTTTACAAGACTGATAAGTACCAAGCCTAGTTGCGCATATTGTTTGCATGTTATGATTCCCTTTTGTTATGTTTCTCAAGACTCTGACTGTGACAAAGCGGTATCTTGGGGTATTCATCATCTTCGATTATGTATTGGCTCTCATTTAATTCATGTTTTGAAAACCTACTCTAATAAAACTACTGGCATTTGTTCAGTATGCCTTAGACTGTATGACAGTCAGCTATGGAGTTGTCTTAGGACCATATACCATGATGTTCACGTGCACCTTATGCTGTACATAAGTATACGTGAACATCGTGGTTTATGACATAGATGACTGTAAGCATACGGGTTGCATACGGTTCGGCACATTGTTTAAGTTGAAGCAGTAAGGACGTACTAGGCCTTTACCTCATGAATATTCATAACCATATTTATGACTTGAAGAATATCAATTAATTGAACTTAATGATGGTATATGAAACAATGGATTTTGCTTTACCATGCATACTGGGTAGAATCAGAGCCACAACACTGTATGATCAGCGTCTGCTCTGTTTGCCAGGTTGTCTATATAAGTTAAAGGGTTAACACCGGTAGGTGTCCATGATTGATAACACTGACATTGACATCCTACTAACATCCATTAATGGCCATCTTCATTTAACCCTTTCCCCCATAGAGGAAACCATGAAAAGACCTATGCGAACAGCATAAAACCAGATCAGCCTGCGAGTAACTCGCAGGCTGATCAGGTTTTATGCTGTTCGCTGCTCCTCAGTGGTCTGGAAATTAGGATTTTGTAATTAAATTTGGTAAGGTTTAACTGTGGTCTTCTGCAGATCAGGCTTTATGTGATACCTATAGAGGGCGTCAAAAGGAGTATATATGAGGGAAAGGGTTAAGGATAAATATCTCACTGGAAGTTTTGAGATCTTTTTAAGGTGTAACATAGAAGAGCTAATTTGTAGACGAAAGGATGGAAATTAGGAAAAACTGAAGACCAAATTCCAGCTTTTAGACCCCTGCTGGTACCAGTCGAGACTTTGTTTAATGCCATTCAAGAGATGATATATCGTAACCAAGGCATTCATAAGACGGCAAATTAATTTGTAAGCCGAGATATGCCATCAGATATTAATTACAGGTCCTGTATTAAATGTATTCACCCGTGACAAACTTTCCGCGACATCCCCGCTTATCTGGGTACCCATCAGACGAGAGTTCACAAACACGTTCAACAGTTTCTCCCTTTGTTAATGATCGCTCGAGCCTACCCAAAATTACCCTTCAATTAAAACTATTAATTTTGATGACGATGAAGAATCCCATCTAAATGTTTCTACATGAAAGGTTGGGATAATTGTGGATTTCGGCGGTGATAAATTACAATTATCCAGTCTGTCTTTTTTTGAGGATTGACTGGTTTCAAGGGAGTTGTACAGAAAGGTGTCAGTGGGCAATCCGAGAACAAAAATTGCAAGTAGGACCCGAGTCTACGCTGACACTGTTGAACAAATAAGTCCAAGAATTTATGTTACAATTTGTCTCAAGGACTCCTGGTTTGGACCAGTACTTTGTACATTAGAAAGCTGAGAAAAATCATTGCTTCCAACAAGGGTTCAAACCCACAATTCTCAGATCCTCTGTCATGTACTTTACTCCTGGAACATGGCACTCATGGTGAAAAATACTCAAGTACACTCTTAGGCTCAAACTCAGTATATTCAAATTTCTATTCTGATTCAGAGGCTATAATTTGACCTTTAAAGACATATGTAAGTTTCAGTTAATAAGTACTTATAACCATGTGAAGGTATGCAGAATTAGTCTTTTTTCAATCGCTTTCGCTCCATGCATCTGGCTATATTTTTATGATCAGTTTTATTATTGTCTTTTTCTTTCTGTTTTAACTCTCCTCCTACTCCTTTTCACTCTCACTCTCTTACTTTTTCCCTCTCCCACCACCCTCTTGTCTCTCTCTCTCTCACTCTCTTTTCTGGTATAAATGAAGCATTTCCACAGTCTCGACACCAACTTGTTCTCTTTTGTCCAAGCAATAGCACTTGTTAATTTTACATTCCTCTGTGTCTGTTACAGAAACCTATGTTTGTTTTCTCAATTGAAACTCTCATGTTTACCACCCATGTTAGTCAACTGATTAACTTTGCTCGTCATGTGTGACGAAGTCTTGGAGTTTATCCTGCCTCTGACGATGTTATTGACACTCCGCTATTTCCGCGACTGTCACTCCATAGTTTTGACCCCTTGTTTTGTGCACGGGCAAAGTTTAATAAATGACATTGCCTCTGACAGGACGCGAATAAAAGACCTTCAAACAGCTAATCACTCTCGCTGCTTCCCGGTAAAGAAATCAATTGTTCGACTTGACATTTGATTACGTCGTTCAGATTTAATGAAATTAAACTTTTTTTTCTTTGCACTTAAGCACTTAATTCAGATCACATTTAGATAGGAATCCGGAGGAAAAATTATAGAAAGGAGTTAATTAATCCAGGTTCTTTTGTATAATAATCCATGCCGAGTTGCCGATATATCGATGGTTTGAATCAATGTCTCTGCGTCATTCTGCAGCCCTAAAGACACGCTGATGAGAGGTTCTACAGGTGATGGGGGTATAAACGCACACTGTAAAATCATTAATTTTCATTGACATTTTATGTACCTAAGGCTAAGGAAAAATTGTGGGTACATTGATTCGTGGATGTGAGGTCTATATAAGAGACAAGTTTTCATGGGGATTAATATTTGTGGATAAAACCCTCCAAGAAATTGATGAAAATCAGTGTCTCTCTAAAATTAATTATTTCACAGTAGTCATTCCATCACACTGGGTGTATCCTGCAGACATGCACTCTTCTGCTGCCGGCGCTTGCCCTCCCCCAAGAAATTTTTTATATTTTCTGAAAATGAATTTCTTTTTTACAATAGAAATAATTTTTGTGTCACCTGCTGTAAGCAGTGGTGACATAGGGATCACTTCTCCGTCATCTGTCTGCCTGTCTGTCTTCGACACTTTGTCAGTTTTTCCGTCATTCTACACCTGTGTTCCAAGGAACACTTGTTAACTCTTTTCCTCATATAAACATGTTTTGATGACTGCAAATAAAGAGAAGCCCAGATCAGACAGTTCTTACCAGGAGCTGTCTGATCAGGATCTCTCCTGTTTGCTTGGACAATATTGTAGCTTGTATAATGTATAATATAAAGCTCAGGATTAAACAACCACAACACCTCTTTATACTGTCATCGCACCTGTTTTATGTTTTATGATGATTCAACAGTTGACATACCCTTGACTACAGGAATTTAACTTCATGTCCCTATACATAGTGCTTTGGATTTATATTCTAGGGTAAATTTAGACATTGATAATTAGTCTGGGATTGCTTTGATTCACTTCTGTCTATAGATGGGATTGGATGGGTAGGACAATGCAGCAGTTAATTCAAATTAACAAATGAAGGCATTCTTGGCTGGCGGCTATAAGTAAAGAGTAGAAGGTCATTTATTCACTTGCACGCAAAGTGTGGCATACTGACTCCTGAGGTTGACAACCCAGTGTCTTGTTGCCATAGCAACCTTCTCAACAAGTGTCCCAGCGTTGGATCATGCAATGCCTCGGCTGTAGCTCATTATTTTGTGTTAGACAATGGAGTATATTGTCACCAGTTTTAACACGATAATTATATATCTTTGCGATTGATGTACTTTAATTACTTCAGGGAAAAACACTGATGGTTTCCAATCAAGACAGAAATAAGGGTTATTTAGGCTTGAATTGTCACACTAAGTGACTGCTATAAAGCGCCAGTTCTCGGTGGCTTAATGTAGACTTTGTTCATTACGGGGTTTGGTTGACGTAGCGACAATATAATAACGCAACTTGGGCGTAGACGCAACATGTAATCCAGAGACGGAAAATAAACACTAGTTATTAAGTCTCGCTGTGGAATACTCTCTCTTGCTATAATGTCCAGCCAGTAAAAATTTGCGGTAATCATTAAGGTGGAGTTAGTTAACCACATGTTTGATGTTTTCTCAAATCTTGTATTTGTTTGTCAGTAATAATGTGCGTTGAAAATGAATGGAGGAAATTATTTGAGTAATATAGAAGTTGTTGATGATTGTGCATCATCCCAGGAAGGTAAACATCTGTGATCAGGCATTTGGCAGCTAGTCAGGACATGGCCCTAGTGGTTAGAAGTATGAAACTTACGTATGAATCTAATACAGCTTAAGCAGGTTTCCCAAGAACTCCTAGCTGATTTTAGTGTTCAGATTATTGTTAATATTTTCAGAATTGTTTTTGTGTCACCTGCTGTAAGCAGAGGTGACACATTGGGATCACTTATCTGTCCTCTGTCCGTTCGTCTGTCTGTCTGTCCATCACACTTTCTCCGTCACGGTTCAGCAGGTGACACATATTCCAGAGAACACTCTTGTCTACAACAGTTTTCATGCAAATTGTATGGTACTGCAGGGGTTTCCTTAAGGATTTGACTTTCACTTGCCCAGGGGGCAAGTTACTTTGAACATCTACTTGCCCCCAGTAAAAACAGCTTGTCCGATCTTTAAGTTAGTTAGTGTTTGTTAATGTTTAAAACTAAATATGTGTAGTACATGTATTAAGATGAATTTTAATTAACATGTATAAAACACAATTTGTAAGCAACTCACCCCTTATATAATGTAGAAAAAAATAAAATAAAATCATTTATGAAAATTCACTTGCCTGACGGGCTATCTCCTTGGAAAAATCACTTGCCCATGGTGGTTTTAACATGGCACGGGTAAGTGGGCGTCCACTTAAGAAAACCCCTGTACTGTGTTACATTGATTGTACCCAGTTAGCTTTGCAGGCACATTTACATTTGAACTTATGTGTAACAAACCTTTACCAGAATTAATGAGCTAAAGATAATTTATTCAATTAGAATGTCTTATGAGTACTTGTAACTGCGTCTATATGTATATGACAGGCATATGGATGTGACATTTTAGGGGGAAAATTTAACATTTTCTTGATTTTATTGAAAGGAATGCTGGAGTAAATAAACTGTGTGAACTTAAAGAAATTTTCAGAGTGAACGTCTTCTGTTCTAGAAGGGGAAAAAGCCCAATATGTGTCACAGAGTTAAGCACCTAGTCCTAAAATAATAATAATTTTTAGAATTCACAGTTATATTGTTCTTTTCTCGATTTTTTTTTCTGTCTGTAAGATAAAAAAGACACACTCACAACAGTTGCGTTAAAAAGAAATGACTAAGGATGATTCTGCGACCCAGACGTTATTGTAATCTGACTCGTTATGTGAGGGAAATTCATTAGGAATCGTCGAACAATTGGAGCTATGATTATCAGGAGCTGGTTGCAGCATCATGATTTTCCTTGTGCATGTTTCCTAAAGACTATACCCTGATGAGAATGCTTTTGGAAGGTTATGTCCACAGGGGAGTGGGCTATTTAGCAGAGGTCTGGGTCACTTATTGAAAAAGTTGCGATGGTACCACTATATTTGTTGTCAAGGTTACTTGTTACCTCTTAGATAAACAATTTCAAACTAGTGTACTTGCATCTCTTTTTCTGTTAGATTTTTTTACATTTTTGTCATAATTCTATTATATTTTTCGGCTATACACCCTTGCATTTTGCTATTTGAATAACCATGGTAACACGCACCGGGCGCAGAGCATCAAGACAGTTGTTCAAGCAACATTATTCTCGTAATTTATTAATTATTTGTTGTTTGCTTTTATTCATATTCTGCCAACATGTTTCATTATATATAGACGTTAGATTCTGAAGTAATTAAGATTTGAAAAATACTAGTGATACGGTTAAATGTGTCAGCATTTTGTTAGCATATAGACAATACTACTTCTTAATCGTCTGAAAAATCAAGGTAACAAAGGGTGAGAATACTTTGAGCAGATCACATGTTTTTAGCTGGCACAAAAGATTTTAAGACGATGAGGACGAGATAACAGTCGGGGAAGCGATGCCGTAAATGCCATGAGTGATATTTCTTTCATGCGCCGGGTTGCTTAACCTTTGTTATTTGTAATTGTCATAGTTAGTTATTAGTTAATTAGTTGTTATCATATTTTATTGATATTTTCACTGTGTAGAGGATATGTTCGTAGTATGTTGCTTGTAAAATCATGCAGGTAAATTAAAAGATGTGAACGGTATCGCCGCAGTCCTATTTATTTCTGAGCAACCCTCGTACTATAACATAGTAAAGCAGGATTTTCATTATTTAATATATTAATAGAACTATATACATATAAATATATATATATATATATATATATCTGTATAAAAAAAAGATTTCGCCAAGGGGTTGAGGGTGTTTTTTTTTGATGTTTGAAATTTCAAATATTGCAACAACCAATTTTTATGCAATCTTTGCCATTGACTTTGATGTCAAAAAGGTCCCTGAGTATATATTTGTTTAACACTCAAAGGTAGTTCCAGAAGTGGCACTGATAATGGTATCATAGCAACAACTGTTTCAAAACTGGCTGACATGGTGTTTGGACCATGTGATAGGATGTGATATTGTCAAAATGCAGTGATAGAAATCAACATGGAGCCAGTATGGTGCATAATACAAAATGTAGATAACTGTTAACATGGAGCTAAGACAATATCCTGATTTTTGTTTAATTTGAGTATAAGGCCTAATATTGCAACTTTCTTTTTTCTTTTTGTTTTTCTTCTTCACAATCTGACCTTTTCCTCTAAAAAAAAATTATGATTTATTATAATATTTTTTTTTTTAAATTTTATTTTTTATAATGTGACCAAAATACCATTTATATCTTAGGGACTGATTTTACTGTTGTAATAATAATCTCCTCCCCAGTATGATTTATCAAGTTTGTAGCAAGTATTTGACAACTTTTCCTTATGATGAAGGAGACAGATGATAGTGGGCAGAAATATAGATTTAAAGATAAACATATTATTAAAATAAAAAAAATCAGCTGAAATAGTTTTTTTGTTGTTTTTTTTTGTTTAAGATAGTAGTTAAGTCAGCATTTATAACCTGGCCTCTTGTGTATGATTGACAGGTGTAGCATATCAGATATCCATGTCATCACACTCAGCTATTATTTTGTCATTATCAAGCATCAATACAGATGGCTAAACTTCAATAATGAGAAGAAAGTTTACAGCAAGGCGCAAAGTTTGGAGAGAAGCGGCTTGCTAGAGGAGGATGCAGCTGCAGGGTAAACTGTCGAGAAATACACATTCCTTATCTTTCCGACAGTTTTGAGGAATGTGAATCATTTAAATGTACAGTTCCGGTGCTGGACATGTTGAAACATCAAATTAGCGCAACGAAAATGGCAAATTTTAGTCGAAGTGAATAAATGAAATTTGTGTGGTTAATTTTTACATCGGGAACTAATGTTCTTTGAATGTTCCCACAAATTAGAGCCAGTTATTGATAGAGCTGTTTTGGTGCGGATAAAAATGCGGCATTGTAATGCATCGTGAAGAACAATTAACATTTGATATAAAGTAGTCGGCGAGGAATATTCGTTTGCAAGATTGCTATTATTCATCAACATCGTCGCTAATGATCGTCTCTGTCAAATTGTGTTAAGACGGACATGTCAACTTTTAGAAAACTCTCGATTAATCAGATTTTGCCAATCTGTTTAATGGGGCTGTATGGTGGTTGCGTCACTGTACTGGAATTTGTATTTGTTCCAGGGAAACAATTGTCAACTGTAATGAAGCTCTCTGCGTCTGAGTCCACTTCATAAGTGCTTGTCCCTCGATAGTTGGCTCTCAGAAACCTCCGCGTTTTTTATGGCAGCCATAATGCCCATGCTCTATTTTTATTATTTAAAAATGGAAATGATGTTCATTTATGGTATGATTATTAAATAGTACAGTGAGGCTGATCTGAAGCCAGTATGAAAGATTAAAAATTGAGATTTTTTTTTTCTGCCTTATGAGGGAATTGATGATTAATTAAATTGCTGGTTGAAGTTTCTTGGATTTAAGCAATGTTCCAGCGTGATTACTCATTTTTAAACATGTTGAGATAAAAAAAAATATAAAAATTAAACTGGTGTTCACAATGGTTGCCTTTCTGAACATCTGATCAGGGTTTATTGGTTGTATGAAATTTTAAAACTTAATTTGTTGAAGATGGAAGCAGATTTTAAAGGAGAACTTTTTTTTTTCTCAACAAAGTTGAAATAAGATTGACGGTTCCTGCAAATACTTTATCAGATTGACAAGTAGGGGATGTTCATTATGTAACATTTTTGTCTTTGATCAGATCTCCATATGATTGATTTTGTTGATAGAAATTATGTTG
Source organism: Solen grandis (assembly GCA_021229015.1). Classification (NCBI taxonomy): domain Eukaryota; kingdom Metazoa; phylum Mollusca; class Bivalvia; order Adapedonta; family Solenidae; genus Solen; species Solen grandis. The sequence goes on along the minus strand of CM037787.1, from coordinate 29,784,753 downwards.
AAAGTAAAAAAAAAAAACTTCGAAGAAATTGATTTAATTTTTGACCTAGTGTTAGTCTACTAGCTGGATGTAATTAGATACAAAATGTCGCTTTAAATTTTGCACCTGATGATGATGACAGCATTCCTGTTTGGCCACCATAATGGGTCTCTTTATCCTCAACTTCTTTTACTTCCAAAGTTGAAGGGATATTCTATGTTTGGGTATAAAAAATGAGGAAAAGGGTAAGTCTTCCAGTCTTAGACGTCAGTGGTAATACATAATGAATGTTTTAACACACTTATTTCTCTATTTCCTTGTTTGTACTGAATGTTATGACTGTATCCTATGGCTAGTTTTTCCCTTTTTCAGAAATAATTCTGTTGATTGACTGTTATGAATATAAGTTTGTAGTTACATTCACACGAAAGATGAAGGTTTGGTATGCAGCCACGACATTCCAACCAACTTTGTTAAAAATGGTACATATATATTTTCCTTGTGCTTGGTGCTCAGGACATCAGGGAGATGCACATCGTCAAAAACCCATGGTATATATTGTGTTATCTGTATATTAGATTAACCCTTTCCCTCATAGAGGACACCAGGAAAAGACCTATGCGAACAGCATAAAACCAGATCAGCCTGCGAGTAACTCGCAGGCTGATCAGGTTTTATGCTGTTCACTGCTCCTCAGTGGTCTGGAAATGAGGATTTTGTAACTAAATTTGATAAGGTTTAACTGTGGTTTTCTGCTGATCAGGCTTTATGTGATACCTATTGAGGGCATCAAAATGAGTCTATATGAGGGAAAGGGTTAAGAAGCAAAGAGTATTGAGTGAACATGAGTTTTCCTAGGATAGGAGTTCCAGGACTGGTTGAAGCAGTATGTCAGGATAATGTGACTGGGTGTTGTATCATGCCACTTGCGTAACACATGATACCACACTGTACGTCATGTTGACAGAGTCTCAAAATGATTGAAATACTGTTGGTAGGACATTAAACCCAAGTTGGCAAACACACAAGAAAGGCTTAAAATTACTTAGATATGATGTTAAAAAACAATATGTTCACATTATCTGTATAAAAGAGACCTCTGATTGTAAACAAAAACATAGAATCACTTAACTTGTATTTCAAAACTTAAAAAAGTTCCTGAAGTTAAATTTAATTTAATTGCTCAAAGTATAAAGATGGGAAAAAATTCTGTTTTTGTTGTTGTTCTAACATCAAGAAAAGGAGCAGAAACAATTATTGAACTTCTTCACCATGGAGGTAAAAACAGAACGCCACCGGCAGAGTCAAGTGACGCATAGTGATCAACATTTCCCCTATTATCCTGAAATATGACAAGAAATAAATCAAAGTTATTAATTTTCCACATATTAATTGTCATTTTGTTCTGCTCTGTATTTTCTCAATATATCAGAAGTTGGTGTAATCAGGGATTGTGGGATTGCCGAGTGTTCTTGGCGATGTACTAAGCAGTGACAGAAGCGCTTATTGACACTGGAGGTGGCCATAGAGTCACGGTCCCCCCCCCCCAATAACAAGGAGGGGAATTCTTTACAAACTTACCTTCACTGATGAGACTTCCATTTCATCTTATAAACGCATATTTCTTTTGCTCTCTCTTTCTCCACATCTCTTTCTATCTATCTGTCCCTCTCTTTTTATTCCTTTTACTTTCCACATAAAATCATATTTCTGTTGCTCTCTTTTCTTACTCTCTCTCTTTGATTTTTTTACCCCTGTCACTCTACATTTCTGTCACTCTCTCCCTCTTTCTCTCGACCGCACTCACTCTACACATAAAATCATATTTCCTCTTTTCTTTCTATCCCCCCTTCTCCATCTGTTATACAGCCAAAGGGGCGCAGGCCCATAATCAGACTAGTGGTTCAAGTCCCTCTCATTTTTTTGTAAGAGACATAGTTTCATGCTTCTATTGACTTGCTTATTTCCTTTTTTCTCCAGCCACAGTTAAGTTTCTATTGCTTTATACACCATAGTGTCTGCCTATTGACCTGTCTTCATCTTGCTCTCTCTCATGTTTTCATATTCATATAGAATTTTAAATTTCAAATAAAATTTTATATTAAAAAATTGTCATGATGCAAAACGCGTTTCACTGCTTTTCTTGTTGTCTTGACAAATCAGAACACTTGTCAATGGTGAAAAAATGACTGACAGAAAAATATGGCTCTTTATGTGTTATTCTTTGATTCCCATAAACGAACATTGCAGTCAAATTTAAGAGTGGTCATGCACCTGAACTGTTGGCTGCAAACAATTGGTTACCCAGTAGCAGTCCTTTTGGTGCCTTTCAGCACTTTCAGAAAATGTCGAGTACATAAAAAAGATACAAAAATGGAACTTCGGAGCGAAAAAAGGGTTAGCCGTCTCGGCAAATCTACCAAATGTGCCATTATATGCACAATTTTTCTACCCAAACACACATTTTTAGGTATGAACGAGCTCCGAAGACCATAAATGAAATTCACAAAAGTAATAGAAATAGTGGAGGATGTTTTCCAACTGGCTAAGACAAGGAGTTTCACAGTTAAAGGGAGACTACCCATTATTGGTACACAGTCTGATAATGTGTTTGTAGGGAAAGGTTTGATGCTTAGTTCTGAGCCACTTCCTCTCGGTAAGATAACGTTTTTCTAATGCAATAATTTATATGTACCCAATTTGTCTCATATCCATTGATGCTGGAATCGTTAAGCATTAAGGATTATACAATATTTATACACCACGTCTGGACAAAATAGATTTTATAGTCCTCAATGTACAATTAATCAGGCACCCTTTTTCCAGTATGCAAGTTTTGCTGATTGGAACTGTCTTTTCCCCCTAGAACATGCTGTATAGATAAGTTAGGAATTTTGATAATTGATGAAATACCGCGGAAGACTGGTCGTGGAATTAGTTGAAACATATTACATATCTCATCAAATTCAGATACAGTTTTTGTGTTTGTATATAGACAAAAATGACGAGACAGCATAATCAGAAAAAGTAATCAGAGGAAGAATGGAGACACTAATGACTTGTGAGTTTAGGATGGTTGCCAGGCGGGGTTAGCGTTGTTAGGGGAGACCGTCATGTGTGCGACCTGAATCTAGGTTAGGCTTGATTCTCCTGACTGCCGTATAAGGGCTTAGTCATCGCTGTACAGGTCCTTGTAGGTCAGAGGCAAGTGTTTATTGGACCATTGGAAAGGTTATGTAAGTGGTTAGGGTACTTTGTATTGACAGGAGAGTTTACGGCACACAGATCGTTCAACTTTGATTTTCTCTCTCATTGTTTTTGGTATTAGGCTATGGCATTAGCTTTCTTTTATGGTTTGTGTTATCTTTGTCATCACTATCATCATCATCATCATCATCATCATCATCATTATCACTGCCACTTACATTATCATTATCATCCTTGCCACCATCATCATCACTGTTACCAACACCGTCATCATCATCATCATCATCATCATCACCATCATCATCAACACCATCATTCCATTTATCACCACCATTATCATCATCACAGTCATTATCATTTATATCTCTTAGTACCGTCCCCAGTGGCCGAGTGCATACAGTGTCTACCTTGGGAGCAAGAGGTAATAGGATTGATATCCCCAACATACCAAAGTCGTAAAAAAAAAAGGGTATTTTTAACTTTAGCTTGTTCCTTTTTTGAAAAGAAAAAAAATGCAAGCTATTGTCGTAACTCCGGCGTGTGCATTGTTGTCAATGCCTTCATCAGGAATCTTAATGTTGGCCATAACTTCTCTACATAACTTTCATTTTTGGTATGCATATTCATCTTGACAAGGACTATCCAGACATATGCAAATATAACACCTATTAATGTCCTTGATTTTTTTTGAATCCTTGTGCAAGACCTTTCCAAAACCTTGACTTTTGAACTTTGACCTATTCTTGAAATGTTTAACAAGGATATTCAGATATACCTCAATATTTCATCTATTGACCTTGACCTTTGACCTTATTTGGCCATAACTTTGGACAAGTTTTAAAATATATATTTCTCTGTCATTTTTCAATGTTTTTTTTTAAAGCTTTGTTTACTGATTTGTCATCATATGAACCCGTGCAGGTGTGATTTTGGTCATGATCACAGTTTTTAATGTTTTGTGTTGATTATTAAAAACTCAATGGATAAATCATTGTAATTTTTTGTCAACAAATTTTATATCTTTGTGTCATATACATTCTATTCTATGCATAGGTCAAGGTCATCCTTCAAGGTCAAATGTCAAATTTAAAGGGTATGGTATTTTATCTTTGCATGTAAATGCGTTGTGATTTTCAGGTCAGCTTTTTAAAATGTTTAACAAAAATATTTAACGTCGGCAAAAACAGACATTGCATGTGGTGCTCTTGTTATTTGTTAGAAAAAAGAAATATATACCAAAGGAGCAAAAGACAACAACAAAACATATGTCCTTTCATCATGTCTGACTCTTTGTCTCATGTCAAATGAGGGTAATATCTAAAAAGTGAATAAAAAAAACAACTACTCAGACACTATTAAGGTTGACCTGAGTGATACAGTTGTTTATTGTGCCAGGTCCCTGGTGTGAGACCATCTATTTATGACAGATATTTTGCGGAATCTCTTATCTTTAATATATGCAAGCAAACTTCTGGTTTACTTGGAGATAGTGTTTTCTCAGAGGTGCTGGTCCAGTATTGGACAAGAAGGAGGTTGGAGAATGACTGATGCTGGACAACCACCGAAAGAGAAAGGGCCATAGAATGACCCCATAGTGAAAATAAACTTGAGTGTCTTGGAGAGTGACCTCTAAATACTAAATGAGGATTCGAGTTCCAGTTCCGGATTATTCATGCGATGAAGCCTTTCAGCTGGCTTATGGTAGATCATGGTTTTTTTGTGGTGTCTTCTGTCCTTGAACTCAAAGGTCACATGGGGTCATCCTGTACCTGTGGGCTGGACATTGCAATATGACTGAAGTACTGTTGAGGGGATGTTAAATTGCATTCTAACAAACTGAAAAGTGAGTGAGACACCTCCACATACAAAATGGTTGGCAGTTTCTGTAGCAAGTGATTAGTATTAGGCCTCCATAGCTGAGTGGTTATTAGTGCTGGCATAAATCACTCAATGGCCCTTCACTGCTGTAGGATCGAATCCTGGTCACTCAGAGTTTTATGCCCCTCAGATTGATAGATCAGGGCATATTGTTCTTGGTCTGTCTGTCTGTTCATTTAACCTTGACCATAACACAGAAATCCTTCCACCTACAGCCTCCAAACTTCACAAATGTATACACCTTGATGAGCTCTACCCACCACTGACCTTGACCTTCAAATGACTTGGTACAGTTAGGGTCTTTCTCTACCTATAATTAGCTGGATGTTCTCATAGGACTTAATGACTGTCAAAGAGACGGTAAACTACAACAACAACAAAAAACAAAAAAAACTGTATACCTCTTTCTCTTGTGAGAATATTGTCATTTCAGAAGAAATGGAAATTGGGAGACAACCACCATAATTTGCCACATAAACTGGAACAAAGGATTATATATTAACTACCTTGTTCATGTAAAGTAAAAACTCCAGATTTTTATATTTGTCTGACTGTCTACCCCTTGTGCTTAACCGAATAACTTTTATTAATGCGTATTGAATGTTTCCAATTAGGTGCAGACAAATACCCTCAACTGTTAGCAGAAATAATTAAAAATCCAGGATGTGCTGGTACCTTAAAAGTCTCAAATCTATCGTGTGGTTTCCAGCAAGGGAGAATGTGACAAACACAGACAAATTGAAGAATGGTTTCAAACTTTTATCTCCCTTAGTAGGCTGTAAGTAATGCCATGATGGTCTATATACTGAACAAATTTGATCAGAAACCCAGTTTCTAGATGTCTCATACTCTATAAATGCCCCATTTTACGTTGGGAAATAGACCAGTTAAAACGCTCTCCGCCATTCCTGTATTTCCAGATATTCAAATGCATGACTAAAGTAGCATAATTTATTACTAGGATTAACAATATTTGTCAAAAATGAAATACCTAGGTACTTTTATGGCAGAAACAGAATGAAGATAAAATTTGCCTCTAAGTATTTAAGTATTACTTAGCGTTAAGTATTGTCATTGGAAGTCTAGCATGGTCTTAAATCAGGTTAGGCTCAAATTCCACCAATAAATTACTTAGCGAGTAATATTTGAATTCTTAAACAAGGTAGATACCATTCCTTATAAAATGTTCAAGAAATCAATTATTACCTTTGAAACTAACAATATTTCTTAAGAAATGAAATATTTAGGTATCTTTTAAAGAGAAATAAAAATAATGAAATTAGCCACGAAGTATAGAAGTATTACTTTGCCCTAAGAATTGTTGGTGGAATTCGATCCAGGTCCCGTTTTCTGAAAAAAGATTTAGTAAAATCTCAAGCTCTATCTCAAATTTACTCGAGTCCCAATAGAATCTCATTGCTATAATTACATGAACTGGATCTTGAGAATGGCGTGTTCTGGTTTTTAAAGCATGGGGTTAGTACTGTCATTCTTCAAGTATTGATGGGGACAGTAACTTGTTGCATAATGAAACACATAAATTGTCTAAGGGCCGCATCAAGCCACCTGATGGTTATAGAAATATTTCTGACCTATATTGATAAGTCTCATAAATAATTCTTGATTAACTCTCCACGGCTGTAAAACTGTCATTAAAATACCTAAGATTACCCAGAATTCTCTAAAGTTAAATATAAACAGTCTTGCATTGTGGGTAATATTTGTCGATGTGCCTTAAGTACTGATAAACGCACGCAGGAAACTCATTTGACAGCTTAGTTAGGTCTATAATTTTGTGACGCATATTGAAATGTAAAGCTTGTAAAAACAAAACAAAATAAAACTGATCCCTGTTTGTAATCTTAGGACCCTCTTTATTGATTTTTTTTGCTTGATTTATAATCGTAATCAAAAACACTGTTGATACCTTCTTTTAATATATCCAATGTATGACGCCTAGACAGCTTTGAGCAATGTTTGTTTGCCAACTAATTAATCGTCATTTAGGGAAATATTGTCGCTAGGAGCTTCATTTCATCGGACAAGGAATGTTATCTTATTTTGTTTGCAATCGTTTGATTCAGCAAGCTTAGGGCTTAATTTGTAAAGATATTAATTATTTGTGGGGGGAAAAATTCCACGATATATTAACATATGAGAAGAATGAAAATATCATTTATCAGGCTACGGATAGCTTGTTTAATTAAACCTGAATAAGCAGGGTCTTCCTGTTTTAAAAGCAAGGCCCACAGAAGACGCGGCAATTATTTTCACTCTTTGTTCCCGTTTAATGGGATTATTTGTGACACTTGTTCAAAGAAATGTTAAAGAAAGAAGGGAGGCATGAAATTGATGGTAGATGAATTTGAATTACAAATCCTCGGCATCTGAGGTAACCTATGGATGAATGTAATTAGACGACTTTAATTTCACATACTTTATATAGAGGAGTGGTGCTTTTCTTTTCTTCATCGAAATGTCTTTCTGTAGCACAATTGGGCTGAAAAACACATTAAAACTTAAAACCCATACTGATAGGACTTTGGGATTTCATTACAGGGGCAAATGTTAATGGGGGGAAAGTACAAGCTACTTTCGAAAGGATTTAGTTGACAGCTAATGCATGTTTTTGCTTCGGAGGAAAAGAATGCATCAAATGCATTATAGCAATTGTAAAAACATGTTTGATGAATAGGCATGAATAAATTTCTGTTTCTGTCCACTAAAAATAAGATAGATATTTGCTGGAGAGAGTCCAGCCATCAGACTGAGAATTCCAAGATATTAGGCTGGTTAATATTTTGCTGACAAACATTTCTTTTATTAAGTAGGCTGACCATGAAATACTCTTAAGTGCATATAGAAATACAAAGAGATGGGAGAGTTTTATGGTAAACCCTCAATTTGGCATATCTGGTTAACCCTTTATTTGGCATATATTCTGTTGTGTGAGCTTCATATTTGTTTAAGTCACACACAGATTATGTTGATTGGGTCATTGTGGCTGAGTGGTTAGAGTGTTTACCTTTCAACTCGGCAGTTGTGGGTTTGAATCCTTGCCAAGACATACCAAAGAGATTAAAAAAGATATCAATATATCTCCTTTTCTTCTGGTACTCAGCATGTAAGGGTAGTTCCAGGACAAGTGTCTTGCCACTAGTCTACTGTGTGATAGGGCAGGGAGGCAACAATTTATGATTGTCTCATGGAGACAAAAGTCTCCAACACTTCAGTCTCAACCTTCTTTTTCTGTATCATTTTTCCTGATTTCTGTTTCTGATCTCTCTCTCTCTCTCTCTCTTTTAACTCTGTAACTACAATTTCTTAACTTTCTTTTTTTCTTCCTTCTGTATCTCCCTCACCTCTTGCTGCCTTTGCTCTCTGTATTGTATTTTGCTGTCTCCCATTCCCCCTCTCTGTAAAACACACATAATGTTTTTAATTACATATCCATAACATCATATTCAGCTTTGACTTGTAGAATTTATCTCTTTGTTCAATGAAAAATTGTTCAATGAAATATGAAAAGAGACTTACGTTGGCAATACTTCTCGTCAAACAAACTAACTTGAATATATTAGAGTTTGAATTTATAAAATGAACTAGAAAAATTCAAGTTGTTGTCTGTAAGAGGATACGTGTCTCTTCTCCTCATCCCTATTCTCTCTATTCATCTCCTTCCAATTTTTTTTCTCTCTATTAATCCATTCCTGGTGGTCTGGAAGTACCGTCCAAATGGTTGATTGTATCTCCATGACGATGTCAAAGTGTCTATTATATCTGCTCTCCAGTTTAATAATTGTAGTTTTTCCAACATCCTGTTTTTTACAGAACAAAAAAAAAATATCGCTGGATAGTAGAACATCCAATTAAGCAATTTAATTGCATGTCTGTCCTTTTTCTTTCCAATAATTGCATCTCCTATATAATTAAGTTTATGGTTTATCTTATGCATAGACAAACAAGATGTTTCGTACCATCTTATTCCCAAAGCCCTCCTGAACGCTTCTTTTTCCTCTCCCTTGTTTGAATATGTAGGTATGTATAGATCCGAGATTGTTTCTAATTTTGTTCAGAATTAGATGGTCCATAATTGCAGACTGTCTATGACATGGTTATTAAAATTCCGAGCAGAGGGGGCCTGTGGGGATAGAGGAAAGACCTATCTTTTGTTTTAATACATAAAATTGTCGTAACTGCGCTGATTTGAATAAAGGGAGGAGCTGGCAATTCCGCCACGCTGCATAAAAACCTGAGGCAGTGTCCTTGTCCGTTATTCTCTGTCTTTATTAAGGTTTATAGTTTTATTAGGGGGTTATATATCTGTTATTTGGTATACCCCCTTCTTCACATAGTCTGGTGGGGGCTTATTTGTCATGTCCCATCCTGTTCTGTCCAGTTCAACAATCAGATAACATATGGAAGTTTGGTATCTATCATTGATAAATGCCCTCCCACTTGGAATATTAATATGATAAGACCAATCAGCAGACAAGTGCAGATAACTCTGTCGAGGATTTTGTAAGAATTATGGCCCTTCTTCTGTGTGAAAGTGGTTTGTGTGGGTATTAATCACCTTCTGTGATAGTGCGAGGTTTGGCTTTGTAACAGAGGGCTTGGTGCAAAGCTTTATTAAGTGCATCTCTATTTACTTACAAGTAGTGAAGAATTAAAATCTATTGAGCCTGTTTATAATTAGCAGATTGATCTTGTTTTATATTGGTCACATCAACAAGGTGTGTTCACTTGGTTTTTCCAGTGGGGGAGAGGGGTGGGGGTCAAGTGATTTCTTGATAATATGAGAGAAATTTTTTAAACATTTGGCAGTGATTTAGACAAATTGAGCACAAGAATGGATGATACTTGTGTGTTGCAGAAAGCCCTGCATCAGTTATTTTTCATTCATTTGTAAGCCTTCATGTGCACACAAGTCACACTTTGTCTCTTCATTCTGTTGACACTGAACAAGCTGCTAAATATATCTAAATCTTGCTCTTCATTGTATCTTAAGGAAGTTGGTCAAGGGCAACCAGTTCAGCTACACATGAATTGGGCAACCTTAGAAATGGCAGATAATTTACAAATAGTTTGTGCAACTTGCGGAATTTACCACTTATTTCGAATTATTTCTTGGCAACCTCCATAATCTGGTTAAAGGCATATCAAAGCCACTGGCGCAACGGAAGTCACAGATTTTAATTTACCTAATTTTTTATTTTCACCATCCTTAAGTAAACCTGCGTGTCAGGTACCGCTTAAGAGATCAGAATAATTTGTCTAATTTGTTGTAATTCCGTAGCAACTTTGCCAGAAAAGCTGTTTCTTTCTGCTTCAGCTTTGAAGCAACTAATCAAGAGAAACATTTTTTTTTTTTCATGGCCAGAGTCCATGGGTCCAAATAACTTTATTAAAGGGAAGTAACTAAATCATGCATGACACCCCCACACAACCTTGGTTGGCCTAGTTTGTTGCGATGCACCTGAGGTAGACAAAATATTGCATCTTCTGGCAGCTGCAAATTGCGATAGGGTTGAAATTAACACTTCTATTAAGAGTTTTGATTACATGGAAAGATTGCCGTCTTTATGATTATAAAGTTTTTAATGAGACGATTACATCAGATGTAGGGCAGTCCCTTAGATTGGTGTTTTCAAAACTTCAATTGTTAATTAGTTTTATTAATGTCTGCATGAAGGATTCATTAATGTAATTAACGTGATGTTTTGATGTGTTAAGCAAATTATTTTGATTGACAGTAGGGCCTGGTTTGGTGTATTAATGTGAATAGCCTGTGAGATATAGGGCCTGATTTCACTTAGTTTTCTTAATGAATCTTTTAGAGGTAAAATTGAATAAGTTGATTTTTTTTTACCTACTGCAGTGTGCAATACCTGTGTTTGGAACAAGCATTTCTCTGGTGTACTTCTAGACTGTTTCATATCTCACAATTTATAATCCATCAGGAGAAACCATTTGTAAATAAGTAAATTGGAAATGGTAAGAACAATAGCACAAGTACATATTAAAAGAATTAAAAAAAACACTTATTAACTATTGATAAATGTTGACTGATTGTCACCAAATTTGGGTCACATTGTTCTTGGACCAAATACCTTGACCAAGTCAGATAACTAGCGAGAAAGTTCCTGGTAAGCCAGAGTTGTGGTCCGTGACAACAGCAGTATAGATTTGCCCTTGTCTGTTAGTTTATCTTCAAAACTATACAAGACAGTCATAAAACTTTACAGGAATATTCACTAGTATGAGAAGCTGTGCACCTGTTGTTGTTTTTTTTGTTGTTTTTTTTTACAAAATTCTTTGAGACATAGCTGTGAAAATTGTGCTAAGTGGGGGCATCCGTGTCAAGTGGACACCTGTCTATAGTGTCTACCTGGACTTAAAGAGCACATTGACATTTTGTTCAAGAGATAGCGAGGAATTAGAAAATTTAGTAAACAAGAAGAAAAGTAAATTTCAGGGTTCTCGGGAAGTGTGTTAAATCTGCTGAAAATGCTGAGGCTTACTTTATGTAGATGTAGAGTGTGTCTATTTTTTATAATAAGTCTTTATTCTACAGAATTCCCCCATCAGTGCTTAAGCCGGAGCGTAGACACTATAATTTCTGCATAATTCTCGCTCATCATTGTTTTAATAGATAGGGTTTTGAAATGTACTTATTTTTGAGACCAGCTTCATCAGACCTTGCCTAGTTTGTGTGGCGGTGTCGGATCAGCTAGAAAATGTACTCCGGTACTGGGGGTCTTAGTACGATGCTCCCCAAAGTAATGCTATTCTGTTCGGTATAATTGAAGGAAAACCAAGACTTAATCCGGGGTGGATTCCCCAGTAAGATGCAGTATGATTAGTCAAAGCTTTGTAGCTATCTCCACGACACCTTCCCCAATTTAGGGATATCTGTCAGTGATTAATACGCAGGCAAGCATTAGCAAGATGAACCACAGATACCCTGGTGGTTGACAGTAGAGGCTTTACCTCTAATTAGAAAATAGACGTCACCTAATAAATCTATTGTTATTTTATAAATCCTTATTTTCTTCAGTACTCCTTGTTATATTCTTTATTTTTTCTTGAGTTTTTTCTTAGGCTTCTGATCTCAATGTTTGAAATTTTCTTTACCTTTTATTTCTTTATCACTATTTAATTCTTCGAATGCTTGTTCCATTTTCAGCAAAAATGTGAGTTAAAATTTTAAAGTGTTAAAAGTTGCAATGCAAGAATACACAGGGTAGTTACAGGAATAGTTGGCCTGGTGGCAGGATAATGTGTCTGGGTGTGGTATAATGTCACATGTTTATGGAGTGATACTGCAATGTGGCAGCACTATATGAAATACATGATTGTATGTCTCCAATAGACATAGTTTCCAAATGACTTGAATACTGTCGTTGGAAGGTTAAACCCAACAAACAATCAGTTGGATTAAATGGACAGTTGCATATCCTATATACATGTTCAAGTTATTATCATTCAGACAGCAGGTTCATTCATGATTATGTAGATAAAAGGGGAAAAGACCGGTACCAGTGGCGGAATGGTTAAAGTGTCCACCCTGGAATTGGAAGGTCGTGGGTTCGATCCCCGGCTGCGACATACCAAAGTCATAAAAAATGGTACTGGTATAGCTCCCTTGCTTAGCACCTGTCATGTAAGAGTAGTTCCAGGACTGGTTGACCTGGTGTCAGGATAATGTGACTGGGTGTGGTATCATGCCACTTGTCTACGGCATGATACTTACAGCAGCATGACAGCCCTATATCTGTCTCAAGTAGACATTTTCTTCAAATGATTGAAATACTGTCGGTGGGACATTAAATCCAGTAAACGAACAAACAAAAGGGGAAAAATCAGAGGTGTTGGGGAAGCTTACAGATCTCAGGGAGGTTTATATAGGGGAAAATACACAGATCTCTGGGAGTTTTATATAAGGGGAAAATACACAGATCTCTGGGAGACCTATATAGAAAAAAACATACAGAAATCTCAGGGAAACTTATAAAAGATCTCAGGAAGACCTACATAGGGAGAAAAATACACGGGAAGACTTCTATAAAGAAAGAATACACAGATCTCTGGGAGACTTATATTTGGAGATGAATACACAGACATCAGGGAAATTTATATAGGGAAAGAATAAACAGACTTTCATAGGGTAAAAAAAAACCAGATCTCAGACATAAAATGAAGATATATGATTTTTAATTTAATGCATGTGGATTAAGGTTTTTAAATGCGAAAGCGAGAAATTTCTTTTTAGGACAATTTTTTCTTTCAGAAAATGATGTGCATCATAAAGAAAAGCATGTTCGACTTAAAAAGGGTAAAAAAAATGAGCCGCTATAGATGTTCTGAAAGTTTTATCTTTCTGCTGTCAATTGAGTGTTTTACTGGCTTATATCTCCCATGTTTTCAGGACCATGTCTATTACAAATCTGAAAAATATGCCGCGGAGAAAACTTGAAGCAGACATAAGTACATATCTGAAAGGTTTTATGTTGAATGGTATAAAATTGATAACCTAATTACTGGGATCCAGGGTGCCGTAGCTCCAATTTTTCACCCCTGCATCGTCCTCAGCGTGGTGAAAAGCCTGTCAAAACTTCACAATGAATTACAGATTTTCTGACTGGGAAGGAAAATCGCTGAAATGTACCTGTCATCTCATTTGAATATAATTGGTGCTTGGTGCAGATTTAGTTTCGGGAAGATACCAGGTAAAGGTCTGACATGGCCGGCATGTCACGTAATTCTGATTGACTTGATTACTCCCCCTGCGCGACGGTACATGTCCGCAGTTCATGTTCTCGCTCCATGTTAACGTCCCCGATATGTAATTTACAGCAGGCGACTCAGGGTAGAATTTTTTGTGACACATGTATGGTGATCATTAAAGCCATGTCTTAGGTCCCAAGGTTGTATTAAGCCTGTCAAAAACTTTGCTGTTTTTTTAGATCTTGTCATAGTTTGTCTCCAGGAATCTCATGGGGACCTCATAATGGTACCTTAAAACAATGCCGATGTGATTTTGTATCGGAACATATTTGTCGCTCTGTAGACCTTTCTTTGTCAGCTGCTTGTTGTTCGTACCTACTAAGTAAAATTCGAATATAACATTAAGATCTTTTCAAGAAGAAAGATAGCTTCCCTTGGAGGTTATACTCACATTAGATTTTGAAATAAATTTTGAAATATTTTTTCATTCTCACTCATTTTTTTTTTCTTTTTCATGATGAAAATTGCTTCTTTTATTTGGGGTATTAACAATATTAAACAGTAGAGTTCATAGAAATGTTTTCTGAATGAAGCACTGTTCCACTTCAAGGAGAACAAGAATACTGCATTATAATGGGTTTGATTTTAATGGGTTCTATAATGAAATACTGAGTTATAATTTAAATCTTTCATTTATATATTGTCTTTGTTTCCATTTTGGGGTGATGTTGCTGCGAGCAAAACTTGCCTTCACGGAAATGTATTGTCAAAGTAGAGCAAAAACCAATTGAAGGTTGCAACACATTTGAACAGTTTTAAGACAACATTAAAAGCAATTTTCCAATTACAGCTGTAAACATTCTGTGCCTTAAACTTTGTATGTAAAATATCTTACGTGTATAATTGGATGAGAAAATAAAACAAGAAGAGGAGTGAAATGTTGCAGAAAGAATGACAAACGTGAATCATAGGCTTTAATTTCAATACGATAGCGAGAAATTTTCTAAAATGTAACGACGTCAGCTATTCAGCTGGCTCTTAGGGGTATCATTTTGTATCTTTTATGTCCCTTATTTAAACACAGGTTAAGAAAGTCTTTTATTTCGGAACTGTTAATTAAAGTACTTGAGTTACATGAAGCTTTCATACAATAAATGTAACAAAGTCTTCATCTTTGTGCTTTCTATTATTTTGCCTTTGAAGGTAAGAGACCTGTAAATCTGTGTAAATATTATTTTAAAGTTTCCAATATTTTTTCTTAGGCACTAATTGGGGCAAGGTCTTTGAATGTTAAGAAATTGAAATTAAAAAGGAAATGTTTGCATTTGTGTGTATAATTAACATGGAACCCATAATGAGTTGCTTGTGTTCAAAAAGAATTTGAAATTAAGTAAGATACGAAAATAAAGAGGATTCATAAGATAAGAAATGAGCTTGCACAATTGTGTTATGTATAAACGGCAGTCCCATGCTGAGGCGAAGATCGTTGATCTTGCCGGGTAGTAATGGAGTATCATGGGCTTTTGTATAGAAATGTTTCGCTCTATATTGCTCTTACCGGTTAAAAATTTGCTTTGCATTTATTTTGTTATTTTTTCTCATGAAAAGAAAAGATAAATTTTTTGTTAATTTTTTATTTCCATTTGCTGATTTTGAGTACTACATGAGTACTACATTTTTTTTATATCTCTCACTTTTGTGTTCCCAAATGTTATTTCTCACTGGGCAAAGCCTGACTTTGTTTAAAGCCGTAATTACATTCTGCTCAAGTGTCTTTTGGGTAAACATGGGTTATAAAAGATCAAAAATGTGTGTTTTAATTACAAATGTAAAATAATTGTGGTCGGCCTCCAAGACTGAATAATAAAAAATATATTGAACCATACCTTTGTGGTGTAAGGTCATTTTAAGGTAATCCATCCATCTTTAGGTTATAATCATGGTCGTTTAAATGCTTGAAAAGACTTCAGTGCAGATGCAAGCATCTATTGACTTGGGAGTTACAGGCTCTTCTGCACAAATTCTAAGAAGCCTACATACACTATAAAATTTCCACAATCACTTGTTGGACTTACAATAAAATTTTGGATGTATTATCTTAAGATATAGAAATGACATAAGTATTACAGTGTTTAACCCTTTCCCTCATATAGACTCATTTTGACGCCCTCAATAGGTACCACATGAAGCCTGATCTGCAGAAAACCACAGTTAAACCTTACCAATTTTATTATAAAGTCCTCATTTCCAGACCACTGAGGAGCAGCGAACAGCATAAAACCTGATCAGCCTGCGAGTTACTCGCAGGCTGATCTGGTTTTATGCTGTTCGCATAGGTCTTTTCATGAACTTGTGTTCAGCAACTGTGGCCAAGCGTATAAAGTCCCTGACATCACATCACTTGGCCTCTCTCCGCTGTTGGTTTGAATCCTGACTGAGGCACTCAAGTTTTTCATGGGAGGAAAACTTCCAGCTGCTGCAGTAGGTCAGTGGTTCTGTCTGGTTGCATCTATGCACTTGTATTCTTCTTCCACCCATAATTAGCTGGACGTCTCTCTACGACTTAAATACTGCCGCAGTGATGATAAACTCCCTATGCAACAACAAAGACTTTATATATATATATATCTCTCTCTTTTTATTGATTCACATTTACAGTCCCTATATATCTCCTGATAAGTGACACCACTATTAGATAAGTTTTAATTTAATAGTGAAATTCTTATTTGCTCTTGGCAGTTTTCATAATCTTAATTGCTGTTCTACTCTGGAATTGCAGGAGTTATTTTATTATATTCTTAAGGATTGAAGTTCTATTAGAAATTAATTAGAAGGAGAGAGTGGGGTGGGGGGATGTCTTGGTTTTAAATTTGATGTCTGGGTAAATGTTACATATAACAACTAGAGATTGCTTTATAAGGTATAGATTAGTACTTTCTTTACAAGGTGATAAAAAGTTAATGAATAAAATAAAATCCAATCAAAGTAGAAAAAAGCTTGTTTTGTTAAATGGTATATGAAATAATGGACTTGTGCAGACTAAGTGTTGAGAGCTACAGTAATGTATGAACAAACTGAGGAGACCCTGATCAGACAGCTTCTGGTCTGCTGTCTTCGCCAAGGCATATAAAGTAAAGCGTTAAGCCAAACATGTGTAGAACTTAACACTACAGACAGAAAACTTGTATATTCAAAACTTTGTAATAAATAATATTGAAGAAGTATAGTCAAAGGTAGATTGAAAATATTTTTTTAATCTTACCACTGGGAAATTTTCTTTATTACACTCTACAAAAGAAAACGCATTTCTCCACAGAAATATTTGTAAGTACTTTATTCAGCAATGGGTTCAAAAACGAACCACTGACTTTTCAAAAAAAAAATAGGGAAATGATTTTGCCTGTTGATTGATGTATATTCAAGAAGTTAATGTTTTTTGTCAATTTTTTCTTGATTTAAAAGGATGTACGTTTTATTTTCTGCACAAAAAAGTAAAGTATTTTTATATATCAGGTTAGTTTAGAAAATAGCGAAAAGAAAGAAAGAAAAGAAGAAACTTTGAATTTGTGTTGATACAGAGTTCCGAGTTAGGTATCATCTCAATAATAGATGTTTAAACCTTTCCCTCATAGAGGACACCATGAAAAGACCTATGCGAACAGCATAAAACTAGATCAGCCTGCGAGTAACTCGCAGGCTGATCAGGTTTTATGCTGTTTGCTGCTCCTCAGTGGTCTGGAAATGAGGACTTTTAAATTTGGTAAGGTTTAAGTGTGGTTTTCTGCAGATCAGGCTTTATGTGGTACCTACTGAATTGAGGGAAAGGGTTAATAAAACACATGCCTTGTACTCTTGCGCCCCTTGTAAAAGAACCTTGCAATTCTCCTCTGCATTTCAAATGTCATTTGCATTGTGATCATAAAATAGAAAATAAAAAGCTACATAAGAGCTGGTTTAACTAAGTTTAAAATGTGTTTATCAATGTTTTGTAAGTAGGACTGCTGGGTCTTGTTTTGTTGTTTTGTCCCTTATGATTTGTTGAACGCCCCTGCAATGCCAGTAATATTAAATAGGAATGGCTGTTGCTGGAAATATAATACTCATATCTTGCAATTATGAAAGCGCCATGGACTTATTTTTGGGACTAAATACTGTCTGCAAGACATTAACCTGTAACCTGCTGAATTTCTCAAATGGATTTAGCCGGCACCTTTTTTGGAACTGTCCATTATCAATTTTAGGGATAACAAGATGAAAACTTGTATTTGGTCAGCCAACAGTAAAGAGCCAGGCCAGCCTGCACAGGTGCAGGCTGGCCTGGCTCTTCACTGGTGGCAAAGGTTAGCACTTATGGTTTCAGCAGGGTAAGGGTTAAACATACAAACAAACAAACATATGATGACTAATTCCAAATTTTCATTCTGTTTCTAGGTGTACTACAACCCAGGTTTGAATCCTGCAAGGACATTTTACCCCTCAGTGGCCCCAGACTGAGTATCTATTCATTGTTACCATAGCAACTA
>CM037787.1:29716336-29766336 GCA_021229015.1 Solen grandis | reverse complement strand
AGAATGTGTGGTTTCAAATCAAGCATGTAAACCCGCACCATTGTGAGGCATGAACCCTGGGCTTTACCTGCAACAATTGACTTGTCAACACAACTGCTCACTATTTGAGTTATGATACAGTTCTCTGCATGGCTATAGACTGGCTAGGTTACAATTATTTCTATTCATCTCGAAAATACTGTATTTCTATCTTGTTTATATAGCATTTTGTAAAAGCTTTCGTTGTTACTTGTTAACGTTGAAAAGTATTAAATTTGGCGTCATTGCCTTATATAGAAAGCACTATGCTAGTTAGGAATCGCATAGAATTAATAGATTGACTGTTGTCCAGTCAGTACCTCTGTTGTGCAGTTGTCTCCCTTTTGTCAATAAGCGACCAGGTATACACCAGGTGATAGTATCAGCAGATCAAAGATTGCCTTTTATGGATGTGATTGACAGTTTAGTGTGTAGCAAGCTATCATGCCTCTTTCATACTTTTTTTTCCAATGCTGCTGAAATCCGTTACAGTGAGAGATTTGCAATAGTGTTGTAGGTTTATTGGGAAACTGTACTATCATTAGGTGGGGAAAAATACCTGATGAGTGCTCTGTAGTTTTTTTAAGTAATTAGCACTTTTTTTATTTTATTTGTTAATTCCTTTTTATATTTTATATTTTACGAATAAAAAATGAAATGAAAAGTTGTTTGACATTCAATATCTTATTCTATAATGACTAAAAACAAAATATTCCAAAATGTTCACTTACATGTAAAGCATTACTGGAGTATATGTACTTACATTGATAGTTTAACCCTTTCCCTCATAGAGGACACCATGAAAAGACCTATGTGAACAGCATAAAACCAGATCAGCCTGCGAGTAACTCGCAGGCTGATCAGGTTTTATGCTGTTCGCTGCTCCTCAGTGGTCTGGAAATAAGGATTTTGAAATTAAATTTGGTAAGGTTTAACTGTGGTTTTCTGCAGATCAGGCTTTATGTGATACCTATTGAGGGCGTCAAAATGAGTATATATGAGGGAAAGGGTTAAACATATTTGTTGCAGAGGGCACACCCATTGCTTGCTACAAAGACTGTCAGAACAACTGTCTCTTTAAGCCTTTAATGTCGAAGAGCAGCCTAACCACATATGTTAAGAAGAGCTTAAAGACAACCACAGTTACCAGTATGATAAAAAAAAAAAAAAAAAAAAAAAGTGTCAATACTATTATATTTAGAAATGTTTTAAAAGCTGGTATGGTTATGTGGGCAGAAACCATGGGGCTCATTAACTTGAAAGTGATACATCTGTTACAGCAGACGTCACTGCGTTTTCTCCCGCCATTATTTTCATTTGACATATAAATATACATTCTGCAGGATTACCCACTGCAGGATGGATAGGATACATACATATATGGGATCTGAACGTCAATAATTGTGACCATTTATACTTTAACTGTGATAGAAGCGGTTAAGTTGCAAACGAGCTGAAATTATCATCTTTGTCATTTCAGTTCATGAGATGAGGTAATGATCAAGACCATAATGAGGCACCGGCAAATTATCGTTTTAATCTGTCGCTAAAGTTCATTTTTTGCCGTAGACTCAAATGTCGATAAAAGTCACCAGTTGAGCATGCGGCCGCTTTTTCCCAGTTTTTCACATTGTAATTCAACTATACGACAGGATGCGCTACTTAGATGATTAAGCTTAATTAGGCAAATAAATTCTAATGAGAATAATTTATCATCGTTCTTTTTTTTTTGATAATGCCAAGGGAGATAATTTCTCGACCAATCTTCCGGTTATTAAAATTTGTCTGGGAAAGTGCATGAGATGAGACTCACAAGCTAATAGCAGAGATTTGTCTAGTGTCATTATATGTCAGGATATTTACAAGTCATCCTTGTTTTAGCTGTAGTGGTATACTTGCTTTATTCAGATGATGAGATGAGCGATTTTCAGCTGGCTGTTAGTTTTTGTTTTCCAGCTCTGAAGAGTCCCACAATGATATCATATTAATTTTGATCATTATTTGATCATTATTCATGCATTTTTTAGGAAGCCAATTTCATTTTATCAAGATAAACAAGATGATTTTTACCTGTAATATTTATGCCATCGTGTTTTAATTTAACCCTTTTCCTCATATAGACTCATTTTGACGCACTCAATAGGTATCACACAAAGCCTGATCTGCAGAAAACCACAGTTAAACCTTACCAAATTTAATCACAAAGTCCTCATTTCCAGACCACTGAGGAGCAGTGAACAGCATAAAACCTGATCATCCTGCGAGTTACTCGCAGGCTGATCTGGTTTTATGCTGTTCGCATAGGTCTTTTCATGGTTTCCTCTATGAGGGAGAGGGTTAAGATTTAAAATCCTCTACATCATTAAGTTCATATGATATAATCCACTGGTCTGTTTCATTAAAATTTGATGTCACTCATAAGCTTGTTGCCCTTAATAATAATATAATAACTCATCGGTATTAATAATGAAAAAAATCATAAGAATGATATTATTTTACATCTGTGAATTTATGTATTTACAAAGATTGTTTCTTTCATACAAATTTTAGTGAAACAGGCTCTAGTTATTTCCAAGTATTGTTTCATAAAAAAATGGGGTAAATAAGATCTTACTTTGCTGTAAGAATCTTACCTTTCATACCACAAAATCCAGTGTACTTTTTTGGCTTCTCATTTTTGGAAATCGCATATTGCAAGGTCAAACTTTTGTGTGTAGGTCTATTTATATAGTTTTGTTTCAGTATGAGAGTTTATAATATTTGTAATATATTTGTTTTAAGTATTGAATATTTCAGAAAATATAGGATTTAACAAATTTTACCGAAGTTAAACCAATCTTAAAATATTTTGTTAATACAGACCTTTGTCTTTTCTTTAAAAATCACCAACTATGACCCTAGTATTAGTTGAAATTCAAGCCTTTCATTTCAGGCCTGTATTCTCGAAAAAAAAAAAGGTACTAAACCCTTTACCTCATGAATATTTATTATGCAAATTTTTGACTTGATGAATATTCATATACAGAACTATAAATCATAGGCGAAACAACAAGCTTGAATTCCACTAACAATAAATATTTAGCGCTTAGTAATACTTGAGTTCCTAAACTAGGTAGATACACATTCCACCATTCTTATTTTATGAAACATTCAAATACATGACTAAGCTGAAATTAATGATTATCTTAATAACTAACAAAAATTGTTAAGAAGTTAAATGATTGGGTACATATTTTTATTAGAGAAACAAAACTATTGAAATTTGCCCTTAAGTATATTAGTTTGACTTAGCGCTAAGAATTGTTGGTTGAATTTGACCCAGACTTTGTAGAATCAGAGCTACAATATTATGACTGAGCATTCAAGAAGGGGCTGGCTGATCTGGGTTTGCTCTGTTTGCCAAGGCTTTAAAATGTGTGGCTGTGAGGTCAAGGATACAGTACAATGTTCATACTTTAACTATGACCATTAGTTTTAACCCTTTCCCTCATAGAGGACACCATGAAAAGACCTATGCGAACAGCATAAAACCAGATCAGCCTGCGAGTAACTCGCAGGCTGATCAGGTTTTATGCTGTTCACTGCTCCTCAGTGGTCTGGAAATGAGGACTTTGTGATTAAATTTGGTAAGGTTTAACTGTGGTTTTCTGCAGATCAGGCTTTATGTGGTACCTATTGAGTGCGTCAAAATGAGTCTATATGAGGGAAAGGGTTAATAGGGATTTAAGTACGATACTCAGATTTGAGCCAGAGATTGTACTGTATGTTTTGAGGACATGGGGTCAGAAGTCCTATCTGTTTATTAATACATTATGTTTTTCAAGACTTTAACAAAATTACGAGCAAAGGTCAGTGCAAGTTATTCAGGCGAATATTGATGCACCGTGTACATTTTGCAGATCAAATGGAGCAGGCATGGGTAATGAGTCAAATGAATGAGAGAAAATATACTTGAGTTTTACATGTTTATGGTAATAGTGTTGACTAAATGCACATTGTGTGTATTCCCTTGACCTTTTATAATTACGCAAGTGCAGTTTTACTTTGCGCATGAAGTGTACATTTTGGGAACGAAATAATTGAATTAATCTTCAATGTAACATGCAGTGACAGGACTGTATTCTTTAATGTTTTTGCTAAAAGTTGCAAATTATGTCAGTGTATACCCCTACTCAGCATGGGTACATTCGGTGCATGCACACTCAACTTAAGAAGAAGATCAAATTCAAGTCATTTTGTCCCATTTCTTAGAGCTCCATGCACCCAGTGTTCTTTCATTCAAGAAAAAAAGGTCTTCATTTTAACACTAAAATTGCTTATACCTGAGGAAAGGAATATACTCAGTATAGATAATATCAACCTCATTAAGTCATAAATTGTACCAACATCAGCACATTATAAATTGTACTGACATCAATACATGATAAATTGTACTGACATCAATACATGATAAATTGTACTGACATCAGCACATTATAAATTGTACTGACATCAATACATGATAAATTGTACTGACATCAGCACATTATAAATTGTACCAACATCAATACATCATAAATTGTACAGATATCAGCACATCATCAATTGTACCAACATCAATACATCATAAATTGTACCAACATCAATACCTCATAAATTGTACTGACATCAATACTTCATAAATTGTACCACATCAACACATTATAAATTGCATGGAAAAATTGCCATTTGTCAGCACTTGTACAATATTTTTAGACTAAGCACATTGTACATAGGTAAACTTTTTAGATCAAATTGATATATTTTACTTATTTAAGCCTTGAATTGCCTTAATGGTGTTGAAATGAACATAATTACCCTACCCCTAAAATGATACTGGACAAGTGACCTGGCTGGACAAATGATCTGTCTGTTAGTCCTTACTTTGGGAGCAACTTCTTCTGTTGCGTGTTCAGTAACCAGACAGTTTGTTTATCGCTGTAGACTATTAACAGAATACTCACATTCACTGTATATCCTATCCCCTCTTTACCTGCCTATTTTTCACACTCTTAAATTCTATTAGTTGTGTGTTGAGATATCTAGATCTTAAAAGAAAAAATATCAGCATCACTCCCGTAATCAATCTTTTGGAAATAGATAATGCTAGATAAGCGTAATTAAGGCCAAACTTTTATCAATTGCCACGTTTATGGAGCACAAAACTTGGGGAATCTTAATTAAGGACTTCCTCCGAATAGATGGCAGGTTCTACCTTAATTAAACTAATTGGAGACCTTTATCTAAATCAGTTAATTAATCGAAGGCAATCTGCTGTTAGCTACTGCTGGGGATGTGAAAAGAAACTTGTCGAAAAAAAAACGCCGCCGGATGTCTGGCAGAAGACATGAACAGAGAGACAAGAGTATACAGTTTCTATTTGGGTTCTTAAGTAATACGAAAAAGAAACAAAAAAATCAGAGTTGGCCTTTGTTTTATTGAGGCTTGTGTGCTTGTTGCCAGGGGTTTTATGTGAATGATAGCTGATGGTCCATGAAGGCCAAGAGAAAGTTATGGGAGAGTTAAATGGTGGCGCTGAAGAAAAATGTGTGCAAATCACTTCAACGTTTAATTATTATTTTATTTTTTTTAATGGAATTTAAAGCAAATTCATATTTTTTTACATGTATCTCTGTTCTAGCACTGAAACTTTTGATTGTGATATTGTATGGCATTATATTTTTCTAATTAAACTATTGGAATGTTGGATCAAACTGAAGCCAATTTCACATTGATCAGGGTTGATTAAGGTTTAACATTTTCAAGATACTGAGGATAAGCAACCCGTGTAAAACCAGACTCAAATTCCACTAATTAAATTCTTGAATTTGGCCAGAAAGACACTCTACCCATCCTGTTTGTTGAAATATTCAAGTACATGTACATGACTAAGTTGACAAAAATTATTACCATAATATCTAACAATGAAATATGGTAGACTCTTCATTAGGTAAACAAGAATAATGAATTTTTTTCTTGAAGAATTCTTAGTGTTAAGTATGGTTGGTGGATTTTGAGTCTAATTAACTTGCAGACTGATCTGGCTTAATTTTGGTTACCAAGGTAACCTTCTTGAAAGCAAGTGTTTTATTGGCTTAAAGTTTATGATAATTATTTTATTTTTTTTTTCAAAGTGAGCCTTACAGTGACACTATGTTATCATATTTTTGTTTGGAAAATTTGCCAGTTGCATGCAGATGCTATATCTCCAGCCTTTGATTGAAATTTAAAAAAAAATGAATTAATCTGCTTGAAAAAACTGTCACAGAGTTATAAATCATAAGATACATCCTTTAGACTGTCCAGATCATTGGTTGCAGGTTCTAGCTAAAATAATCCTGCTAGCTAATTAATCCATGCAGTCCCAAGGATTTATCTTATGATTATGAATTATTGCTTTTTCTAAATTCAATTATTAATATTTTTTGAATCCTACATTATTACTCTGTGACAAAAAAGACAAAAAATAGTGAGTGAATGACATTTAATATAGAAAACAAGGTGATGACATGAAGAAGGGTCATTGTAAAGGCAGTTGAAAAAAAATATTTAAAAGAAAGGAAACACAGACTAGTGGGCTGGAAAATCTTGTTGGCTATCTCATTAGTGTACATTATCAGATCACAGGTGGTCAAGGATCGAGGACAAACCATTGCCTTCAGGCAAAGACTGGCAAAATTTAAGCAATTAAAGTGTGAATGGAAAATCAAAATGAATAATTAGCCGTTCGTTAAATAGTCTAGACTGCTTGATTAGATATGTGTATGGCATTAAGGAATAATCGCTGGCAAACTGGTTACTCTGAATTCTTTTTGTTCAAATTCTTCTGTGTTTCACGGTGGAGAAAAGACAAATTATTTGTATCTGTATATAGCATCTTGATCGAAACTAAAAATGAATTGATTCTGTGTTAAAGCATGGATATACATACAAATAGTCTTCTCTCTTATTAAAGATAATGGAAAGTAATAAGTCTTTTCAGCATAGAAACAAATTTGTGTGCATAAAGTTTAGGCTTTATTTAGTGTTATGTGAGAGAGCTGGATCACCTCAAATCTTCTTTTGATGAAGAAAAAATCTCATAATGTCTACATATGATGGGCATATAATTCAGGTATTTGTCTCATAACTTTCAACAATTATTACTTTTCTCAAATTTCTGGTCTGAATGTGACATTATAAAGAAAGAAAATATATACGTAAAATTATGCTAGGTCAAGGTGATAGTTGGAATTTGAAATTTTAATAATCAATTTTGTCTGATAATGGCTGAT
Source organism: Solen grandis (assembly GCA_021229015.1). Taxonomy (NCBI): domain Eukaryota; kingdom Metazoa; phylum Mollusca; class Bivalvia; order Adapedonta; family Solenidae; genus Solen; species Solen grandis. Next base: position 29,759,026 of record CM037787.1, on the reverse strand, counting down.
ATTAAGACTGTAAAGCTGGAGATTTTAATAATTTAGATCAGGGGTCAGCTTCTGTTTAGTAGAGAGACCAGAGGTAAGCTACTGTTTAGTAGAGAGACCAGAGGTAAGCTACTGTTATGTAGTGAGACCTGAGGTAAGCTACTGTTTAGTAGAGAGACCAGAGGTAAGCTACTGTTTAGTAGAGAGACCAGAGGTAAGCTTCTGTTTAGTAGAGAGACCAGAGGTAAGCTACTGTTTAGTAGTGAGACCAGAGGTAAGCTACTGTTTAGTAGTGAGACCTGAGGTAAGCTACTATTTAGTAGTGAGACCAGAGGTAAGCTACTGTTTGGTAGTGAGACCAGAGGTAAGCTACTGTTTGGTAGTGAGACCAGAGGTAAGCTACTGTTTAGTAGTGAGACCAGAGGTAAGCTACTGTTTAGTAGTGAGACCAGTCAGCTACTGTGTGGTAGTTAGACTAGGGGTAAACTACTGTTTGGCAGTGAAACCAGAGGTCAGCTTTTTTTTTGTGAGACCAGGGGTCAGCTACTGTTTGGAATTAAGACTTGAGTTTATTTTCTATTTGTAGTGAGACTAGAGGTCAGCTACTGTTTGATATTGAGACCAGAGGTCAGCTACTGTTTGATATTGATACTAGAGGTCAGTTACTTTTAGTGATAACAGAGGTCAGCTACTATTTGATATTGATACTAGAGGTCAGTTACTTTTAGTGAGAACAGAGGTCAGCAACGGCATGGTAGAGAGACTAGAGGTTAGCTACTGTTTGGTGGTGAGACCAGAGCTCATCTGGAATCATTTGGAATCGAGCCAAAAGCCAAGCACTGTTTAACATTGAAATAAGTGATTAAATAACTATTTTGCAGTCAGAAAAGGGGCTGCCTATGCTTGTCAGTGAGACAAAAATACAAAACAGTCAATGTATAGAAATGGGACCAGAGGTCAACAAACGTTTGGCAGTGAGAAAAGTGGTAATCTGTAGTTTGGTACTGAGACCACAAAATGTCCACATAAAAAATGGTAACATTCAAGATGGCCACATACAAAATGGCAGGCAATAGCCATCATACACAAGTGTAACTACCAGTAAAATATGGATTGAAAGAAGACCCAAAAGTGTACAGAGGCTGCTTTGGAGAAACACTGACTTACTGCAAGGCTCACATGAAAATCAGAGTGACCAGACTGGAACTCAAACCTACAGCTGTGAGGACCATTGAAACAAGTCAGCAACTGTAACCCACAGCTGCATGGACCAGAGTAATAACAAGTCACTAACTGTAATCCACAGCTGTAAGGACCAGAGTGATGACAAGTCAGTATCTGTAACTCACAGCTGTGAGGACCAGAGTGATGACAAGTCATTAACTGTAACCAACAGCTGCGAGGACCAGAGTGATGACAGGTCAGTTACTGTAACCCACAGCTCTGAGGACCAGAGTGATGACAGGTCAGTAACTGTAACCAACAGCTGCAAGGACCAGAGTGATGACAAGTCAGTAACTGTAACCAACAGCTGCAAAGACCAGAGTGATGACAAGTCACTAACTTTAACCCACAGCTGCAAGGACCAGAGTGATGACAAGTCAGTAACTGTAACCAACAGCTGCAAAGACTAGAGTGATGACAAGTCACTAACTTTAACCCACAGCTGCAAGGACCAGAGTGATGACAAGTCAGTAACTGTAACCAACAGCTGCGAGGACCAAAGTAATTACAAGTCAGTAACTGTAACCCACAGCTGTGATGACCAGAGTGATGACTAAGTCAGTTACTGTACCCACAGCTGCAAGGACCAGAGTGATGACAAGTCAGCAACTGTAACCCACAGCTGTGAGGACCAGAGTGATGACAAGTCACTAACTTTAACCCACAGCTGTAAGGACCAGAGTGATGACAAGTCAGTAACTGTTACCCACAGCTGTGATGACCAGAGTGATAACAAGTCACTAACTGTTACTCATAGCTGTGAGGACTGGATTGATGACAAGTCACTAACTGTTACCCACAGCCTGAGGACTGGAGTGATGACAAGTCAGTAACCCACAGCTGTAACGACCAGAGTGATGACAAGTCAGTAACCCACAGCTGTAGGGACTGGAGTAATGACAAGTCAGTAACCCACAGCTGTGATGACAAGTCAGTAACCCACAGCTGTGAGGACAAGAGTGATGACAAGTCAGTAACCCACAGCTGTAACGACCAGAGTGATGACAAGTCAGTAACCCACAGCTGTAGGGACTGGAGTAATGACAAGTCAGTAACCCACAGCTGTGATGACAAGTCAGTAACCCACAGCTGTGAGGACAAGAGTGATGACAAGTCAGTAACTCACAGCTGTGAGGACTGGATTGATGACAAGTCACTTACTGTAACCCACTGCTGTGAGGACTGGAGTGATGACAAGTCAGTATCTGTAACCCACAGCTGCAAGGACCAGAGTGATAACAAGTCATTTACTGTAACCTACAGCTGTGGGGACTGGAGTGATGACAAGTCACTAACTGTAACCCACAGCTGTGAGGACTGGAGTGATGACAAGTCACTAACTTTAACCCACAGCTGCAAGGACCAGAGTGATGACAAGTCAGTAACTGTAACCCACAGCTGTGAGGACCAGAGTGATGACAAGTCAGTAACTGTAACCCACAGCTGTGAGGACTGGAATGATGACAAGTCACTTACTGTAACCCACAGCTGTGAGGACTGGAGTGATGACAAGTCAGTAACTGTATCCCACAGCTGTGATGACCAGAGTGATAACAAGTCACTAACTGTTACTCATAGCTGTGAGGACTGGAGTTATGAAATGTCACTAACTGTAACCCACAGCTGCAAGGACCAGAGTGATAACAAGTCACTTACTGTAACCCACAGCTGTGAGGACTTGAGTGATGACAAGTCAGTAACTGTAACCCCAAGCTGCAAGGACCAAAGTCAGGAACTGTATTGGTTAGAGCATCTGCCCCGGGAGTGGGAGGTTGTGAGTTTGATCCCCGCTGTGACATACCAAATTCTTAAAAAATGGTACTGTTATAGCCCCCTTGCTTTGCGCTGAGCATATAAGGGTAGTTTGCAGGACTGGTTGGCCTGGTTTCAGGATAATTTTACTGGGTGTGGTATCATGCCACATGTCTAGGGCGTGGTACTGATGTGTGATAGCACTATGTTTGTCTCAAGTAGACATCATCTCCAAATGACTGAAATACTGTTGTTAGGATGTTAAACCAAACAAACAAATAAACAGTAACTGTAACCCACAGCTGTGAGGACAAGAATGATAATAAGTCAGTGACTGTAACCCACAGTTGAGAGGACCTGCCTGATAAAGTTTGTCAGTGACTGTAACCCACAGTTGAGAGGACCTGCCTGATACAGTTTGTCAGTGACTGTATCCCACAGTTGAGAGGACCTGCCTGATACAGTTTGTCAGTGACTGTAACCCACAGTTGAGAGGACCTGCCTGATACAGTTTGTCAGTGACTGTAACCCACAGTTGAGAGGACCTGCCTGATACAGTTTGTCAGTGACTGTAACCCACAGTTGAGAGGACCTGCCTGATACAGTTTGTCAGTGACTGTATCCCACAGTTGAGAGGACCTGCCTGATACAGTTTGTCAGTGACTGTAACCCACAGTTGAGAGGACCTGCCTGATACAGTTTGTCAGTGACTGTATCCCACAGTTGAGAGGACCTGCCTGATACAGTTTGTCAGTGACAGTAACCCCTGGGCATTGAAGGCCATTTAAGTTGCGTTGTCACATAGTTTGAAAATGACCAAATGTAATGTGACATTAGACCAAGTGTTATATTGAAACTGTAAGTTATTATGTAAAAAGATTTTTATGGTTAGCATAATACACTAGATAAGCCATTCTCTTAGTTTACAAATAATATTGTTCTTGCTCTTTCTTTATAGATAATATTGTTCTTGCTCTTTCTTTATAGATAATACTGTTCTTGCTCTTTCTTTATAGATAATAGTTTTTCTCTTTTTAAATAATATTGTTCTTGCTCTTTCTTTATAGATAATATTGTTTTTGCTCTTTCTTTATAGATAATATTGTTCTTGCTCTTTCTTTATAGATAATATTGTTCTTGCTCTTTCTTTATAGATAATATTGTTCTTGCTCTTTCTTTATAGATAATATTGTTCTTGCTCTTTCTTTATAGATAATATTGTTTTTGCTCTTTCTTTATAGATAATGCTGTTTTTGCTCTTTGTTTAAAGATAATGTTGTTTTTGATGTCTATAATCTTGATAATGGAAGAAACCAATATCCTGTGGTAGCATTATGAGTGTGAATCTGAAAGTTGTTGGTTTGAGTTATGTTGGTGGCAATAACCTTGAGTTACATTCCCAGCTTAAAGTGCTGGACCAACTCCAGATCTGTCAAGAAAGATTTGTATAAGTTATAAGAATTTGTTAACCAGACGAATGTAAAAAGAAAGTGACATCTTGAGTTGAGGAAATAAAATATTGAATTAGAATTTTGTGAAATGAGGCAAGGTGACTTTAAGGACATATTACAAGGAAATCACCATATACCTGTATAATTACACCTATAAAATATAATTACACTCTTGACTGTTTGCTTATTCCGATAATAACATGCAAGTTGGCAGGTGTTTGAAAGGCTGCGTCAAAAGTTTTATATGTGAACTCATTAACATGCAGACTAGGTCAGTTTTAATTGGCATTGAGTTATTTGACATGGTCATAAATTTGTACTTTATACAGGCTGGCCTGTGTCTATTGAACATGGATTTATGGCGATTGATACATCTAATTGATAATACAAGTTGTTGAGTGGACTGGTTCCCTGATAAGCTCTAGACCACCAGTCGCAGAGTTTGGGTTGTAAATGCATTCAGTTCTCTTAGACTCATTTTGACACCTGGACAAACAAAATAGACCCAGATCAGACTGCTCATTCCAGAATCTGTCTGCTCAGGGTTTCCTTTGTTGACTTATACAATATTGAAGCTCAGATTCTACAAAATTAACCCAGCAAAGGAAATCCATTGATTTATATGCCATTTAAATTTCAGTAAATTACTATTCATCAAGTTATAAATGTTCATGAATATTCATGAGGTTTAAGGTAACAAACTTCTTTTCCCACTGCATTAACATTAGTAAATCCAGATCAAACTGGACAAGGAATACACTTATATATTTTTTTTCTTCTCAACTTTATGATTGATAGAGGAGTAAATATTTAATAATAAGTCTTGATCTAGTTCTAGACTGTAGACAAGGTTGTTTCCATGGTAACTGTTAAGTTGACAATAACTCCAGGATAGAACATTGTAATGGCTGATCATCCTGAAAATGAATAAGAAATGTTTAGACTATGGTGTTTATTATGGTATTGTAAGTTCATCAATTTTTATTGATCTTAAATTTTGTTAACATTAATTTTCATTGACATTAAATTGCATTGGTTTTATAATTCAGGAGATTTAGTGGGTGCATGAGATCATGGATTCAAGTTCTTATAAATATGAGGTCTATATAAGGAACGGTTTTTGTGGGGGTCAATATTCATGGATAAAACCTTCCAAGAAATCAACGAAAATTAGTGCCCCATGATAATTAATAATTTTACAGTTGATTTTTCTTTGACTAAAAAAATTGCTGCTCAACTTTATGACTCATTATTTTGCGTTTTGTGAATTACTTGTGGCTTTCTCAGGATTTATGAATGTTATATAGATCATTTTCATGTAAAATTTCTTCTCTGGTAAAAAAGTTGACTGTTGTCTGTAATTACTTTATTGTCTGATGTATGAATATTTTTTCATTATGATTTAATTTAGTGACTTATTTGCCATTGTACTAGAAAACACTTTGGGTAGAATGTACTTCAGACATGGTGTGTAATTTTTCGTAATTTATATCGCAGCTTTGGGTAATAACCATCTGAATGTGTGATGCTTGTCACTTTGGTTGATATACACAATTAAATGTGTGAGTTTTGAGCAAGTTGCGACAATGGTGTGCCGTATATTCTTTAAGATCTTACAAAATTAAAGCACCTCACACCTCGATGCCTATTTTACACAAGATAAGTATGAAGTCATGTAGTTCGCTGTTATTTGTCAAAACTTATCAGAAATAAAGATGAACTTCTGTTCAGCATAATTTTTACACCTCATAAGATAAAAAGTGAAGCGAAACCCATAACTGGGCATAGACTCTCCCAAATTTAAGCGACAGGAAGTTTATACGGACAAATCTGATTTGAGAAGAATTTTTCAAGCATGTGTCGTTCCTGGAAACAGGATGTTGAACTGAAACCTGGGTGTTCATTGCCGATGTGTTTCAGATTACTGAAACAAAGGAATGTTGCCTAAGAAACATGTGTTACCATGTAAATGGTTTCCATATATTTAAAGCTATTATTGTTGGCTTACTGAAGCAGATGTTTATTGGGAACATGTATTAATACTCTAGTTGTTGTGTTAAATGATTATCTTTCGGGTGCCCAATAAATGACTAAGTGAAATTTTCATAAAAGACCTGATTGCTGTTTTCATAAAACCATTATCTTTTATATCAATGACAAACAAGAAAAAAAAGAACAAAATGGTAAAAAAGGAGAAAAGAAATGCAGTGCAGGTCTATTATAGCACTGTTTCAGGGGCCCTCTGTGGTGTAGGTGGTAAGTTGCTGACCTTCATCACTTGGTCCCTGATGATCACTGCTTTGGGTTTGAGACTAGGCAAGGTTACCAGAGTTTTCCTTGTGTGTGTGTGTGTGTGGTTTTTTTTTTTTTTTTTAATGGCTGTCAAGTGACCCTTTGATATGTAGACAAAGGGACAAATTTTGAAATATTTTTTGACCATTTTTAAAAATTTAAAGTTAAACTGGACAATTTGTGTATTGTGGAAAACCCTGAGTTTGGCCTTTAAAAAAAAAATTCTGTGTTTCAGACAACCCAAACCTACCGAGTGAAAACCCCTCTACCTTAGAGTTTTTAGCGGCCATTTTTGAACTGCTGCATTGTCTGTTAAGAATTTGTGATTTGTTCACTGATATGACTGGACTTTAAAAAAAAAGTAAATAAAAAAACCTCAATCCCTACTCCACCTATCTTTTTTGAGACTGTTGTCCTAATCAAAGAATTTTTTTTTTTGGCCTTACTGGGATTATTCTTGTGAGGAAGCCATCCAGCTTTTGGTAGGTCCCTGGGTCCCCCCCCCCCTCACCCCACCTCATGATATCTCTTTATTGCTATATGATTGAAATATTGTCATAGAAACAGTTACATCCAACACAACAACCAAACTTTGTCACCGCGTTATATTGGTTTTCGTTATATGTAATTATATAACAACCTTAATGAATTTATGACATGACGGGGTCCATCATATGAGTTGCTTTATATTGAAAATTGCATTATAATCAAACACACCGTAAATATATATCGCAAATAAACCGTATTTCAAATGTCATTCCCAAGCAAGCTTAGTTTGTTACTTTATTATGGCCCTTTCTGTTCAGATTCAAGAGTATTTCCAAGAAATTTGCCTTAAATCATTCAAAATGCCTCTTATCCTTACTTTTACTCATTTGTCTGATCTTATCAGCAGTCTTTAACATCATAGTTCTTTGTCCATACCTCTACCAAAAGGTCAATGATACTCTGTTAAAAAAAGTGACATTTTGCAAGCGTGAAATTCTACTTAGGAAGTAAATACTTCTAGGAAGTAGTAGCTTTTTTTGCTCTCCTAAACTGAAGAGTTTTTTTTCTGCTTGAGAAAATGCAGCATTGCTATAATGCATTACACTCAGTGTTTAATCTCAATGAGGTGATTTGCACAATCAGAGATTGATAAATATGTCTTTATCTCAAACTTGCAAATCTTTGTTGTTGAATCTTTATTGGTTTATCATTAGAGGATGTCATTTTTGGACATGTTTGTGAGTAGGGCTTTTATCATGCCAAGATTTGTTTTTAAGTTGTAAAATGTGCAATTTTGCATGTAACCATTGTAAAAGAGGCTCTTCTCTAGCTTGAGAAATGTAGTTTCAAGTACTTTTTGGTAGTTTATTGTCCTGTTGGTAATAAGTGCATCACAATAAGATTTAGAGGTCAGATTGTGTGAAACTTGCATTTCAGTCAAGATATGTGCATGCATTGTCATCATCGTGTGAAGTCTCACTTTTTTAGTTTAGATGTTCCGGTTTTATACCATATTTACACATTTAAAAGCTTGATCAGACTGAGAATAATTTCTTAACCTAATCTTAACAAGTTTTATCGCAATACGAGTATAAAGGAACATATAATTGATCGGCCGACTAATCCGCCTTTATAGTGTTCACATGGGTTGTTTTCCTGACATCTTTCATGCTATAAAGACTGTCCCCAGGAACCATTTCACAGCCTCTGGAGAAGAGGTCATGGGTTCAATCCCTGACTGCAACACACCAAAATCTTGATAAATGGTACTGATGGCAGTAGCTCCCTGCTTGGCGCTCAGCATAATTATATACAGGGTAGTTCCAGGACAGTTTGGCCCGGTGTCAGGATAATGTGACTGGGTGTGGTATCATGCCACATGTCTATGGCATGAAACTGCAGTGTGACAGCACTATATCTGTCTCAAGAAATGACTGAAATATTGTTGGTGGGACATTAAACCCAACAAACAAAAATGTATAATGAGTATATTAAATAATTCCATGTTTTTATCAGACAATCTGTCAATTTGTATTTTTTCTCATGGAAAATGTATATATTTATCTGTCTTTATCAGGCATTTCTTTCTTTTGATCCTTTCAGATGTTGGCCATGACATGACAACATGCCACAAGATGCTAGAACATGTTGCTGTTCGGGATGGAAGATAGAGTCATGCCTGCACCGTCTGCACTTGATTAAAACAGAGGTAAGGTATAGGATATTGAATACAGAGGTGAATGTTCAATCCCTGCAGGTTTCAGTTTTATAGTACCAGTTCTACTGAAAATCTCATGATAGGTAGCATTTATTGAAATTTGTGAGAATTTACTTCCGTTTTGCATTTTGCAGAAAAAAATCAATTAGGTAAATTAAACCTTTAAATATTAAACATTATCACCATTATCAAGAATCTGTATATACCCCTCCAGCATGATAGGGAGAAAATTTTCCAAATATAACACAAGATCCAATGTGACACAAAATCCAATATAATGTGAAATCAAAATATTACATATAATCCAACATATCACAAAATCCAATATAACACAAAATCCAATTCATCACTATTCAACAGTTGATCCCAAATCTTTATATTGTGATTGTTTACTTTATTTTCACATAATTATATAATTTGGTCTAAACTAAGACAGTATCTACAATTAGGCCCAGAGATAGTGCTATTATATGTAAATGAGTGTGCTGTAATGAATTGTTTATTTCCATAATGTTTAAAACTTATCTACTTTTATGTTATTTGGGAAACAAGTTCTTACAACTTATACCAATCCCGCTTGGCGGTTTCCTGGGTTTGGCCATTGTTTTCGACCTTGTAAGGCCATAAAAATTATTGTCCCCAATGGGGTTCAAACCCGCAACCTTCAAATCTGCAGTCATGTTATGTTTTCACTGGGGTATGAATCACCTTCATTGGTTGCTCTGCAGCGGAGTATCAAACCTGTAACCTTCTGCAAACCAACTACCTCAAATTGGACCTGCTCGTTTTGTTCTTTGTTCGCACAAGCATAATATACCCTTTTAATTCATGTCTATAAAGACATTTAAAACATTCAGTTTCTCTGCTCAGGTGATGAGAACTTCAACAGAGGGTAAATTGCTGCCTTTTAATCAGCTTGTTGTGCTTTAATTGCATCTAGATGGAAGAGTACAGAATTGTTTCATGATTTAAATGGTAGAATAATCTAGAAGATATTTTGTGGGAAGATAATTGGGCAGCCCTCACTTTAAATCAGTCATAATTGGCTAATTTAAAATTGGTCTGTTGTTACAAAAAAGGCTTAATTCTTTTTCATTAGCCAATCACTGGGTTAAATTGATTTTGAAAAGTAGTAAATTAAACATAATGCTGTACTCAGGACATTAGCTAGACGTATTGGTGTAGAAATTAGATTCAAATTAACCACTTATGTCCCTGTCATGTTGGTAAATTTGCTAACAAGTTTGTAGCTAGGTCACCATTTACTGTCTGCATTGTTTCTTCTGTTCTTTTTCTATTATTTATCCTCATTGTATTAAAAGGGTTGCTTGATTTATTTTTCTGTACATTTTTAACCCTTTTTCCTCATATAGATGCATGTAAACGCCTTGGCAAATAGAGCAGACCCTGACCAGACTGCTCCTTTTAGGGGTTGTCTTTTTAAGGTCTTTTCTGTTTCTGCACAGCAGAGTGATTCCAATGTTCCATAATTCATTTAACAAATAACAATGGTTTTTGTTTGATTTTTCTTTTTTTTTTGGTGTGTATGGGCACATTTTGCAAGAGTAACTGCCTCTGTTATACATAATTTCAACACATAAAACTTGTTCCTTTAATAGAAATGATATGCTTTTAGAATTATTTTGGCAATGGGATAAAAATAAATGACAGTACAGTCAGGTCCAGTAATAGACACATTGCCCAAGGGTAGTGTACATAGACCATGGATCCAAAGGTAACACATTTGATCCCTATTGCGGCAAGAATATGGCAAGACCTTCCTGGGAGCATAGTATTTGTCCTATACAGGGAAATATTGAGAGGAATAGGCTTCTAAGAACTTGTTTCCCATTTGAAATATAATAGAAAAGCTAAAGGACGGTGTGAAAATTAATCTGTACAGTCATGTAATTCTATTGCATGTTTCCCGCTTTCTTAGTGGAGATAATCTCATATACTTTAGGACTTTAAAAATAATGCCTCACCTCATTTTATTGTTTAGGGGTATTGTTTTTAGAACAATGTTCTGATGTTATTTCATGTTTTTCAATCAATTTTAGATTATTTAGAAATGTAAATAGGCATATTTTAACAATAGATTGGTGCACGTTTTATGTCTGACTATTGTTTTTCACTCAAGAAAATGCAAGTTTAGAGGAATGGTCAGCCTGTAAAACAGTGGGAAAAAAAGAAGAAAAAAAAAAGAATTGCTTGAAATATTGAAGTTTTATACATGAGGAATTTTTAAAGTCCTCATGTAAATGTATATTATGAAATCTTAAAGGTGGGATGGGACCTCATGGAGAAGTTGTCAGTCATTTAGGAAATTTTCTCCTGAAAAGAAATATTCTGTTTACAAAAGTGGTGACGACTTGAATGAGCTTGGCATAATTTAAAAATTATTTTCTATTTATCTATGATTATCATAATATGAAAGAAGATCATTTTTGTTCTGTTTTGTGATATTTAATATTACAAAACTAGACAGTTTTGATGTTGTTTAAATACTATTTAAGTTTAATTATTTACTTTTTCAAGATTTAAAGAGGTTTTTATTACATCAAATTAATAAAATGATGTCTAATTTCTTTGAGGATTTCATCTAAATAAATCATGTATTAAGAAAATAAGGAGCGTACATTACACTGTATTGAAAACAGACCCAAGACACACCCCCTCCAAAAAAAAAAGAAGAGAATTTCTTTCTAATGTCTAAATATTTATTATTTTATTTCAAGACGTTCATGCCTTTGATGGCTCTTAGAGTTTTCATATCATGGAAGCCATTTTAAAAGACTTTGAAATGGTACATGACTGTTGACATCATACAGAATAGATATAACACACTCCATTATAACACACTCCATTATAACACACTCCATTAAACACACTCCCTATAACAACTCCATTATAACACATCCATTATAACACACTCCATTATAATGCTAACACTAATGTAAAGGGTTCAGCATTTGATCCCATACCTATATTTCATGATTTACTTAGTTGGCTTGAGATGGATTTTTACATAGGAATAATAGGTTCAATATCATGTGGCACCATGACATGGACCCCAAACATAGCATTATAATGGAGTTGCCCTGTACAAGGATCAAACCTCTACCTGCAGAGTCTGTGGTCCATTGTAACATGACTCACTTGCAGTCCAGGGTCAGACATTGCCAGACTGTAAAACTCTGCAGTCACTTTTTTCTATCCAGAAGACTAATTTTGCACTGGTACAAACAGCAGCTAGAATAATGCATACAATGTAGCATCTTTTGCCAGAATTGTACCGAAGGGACAACCTTTGCTCTAAGTTTCGTTTGTATGATAAGGTTCAATATGAATTAGTTATATGGCCACTTCATAATCGTGCTGCACTTTTTTAATAGCCGCGCCGATGCTCTGGGTATTTCATGTACAGCATCACTGTGACAGCTTCATGCGCGTTTATTTGATCATGATTATTGTGATCAATATCATAGAGAGGCTTGGCTCATTTTATTGTTTAGGGGTATTGTTTTTAGAACAATGTTCTGATGCTTGTTCTAGCATAAGGCAATAAAATTGGCTGTACTTTTTTGTAGTTCTGAGAATTGCTAGAAAATGTTAAAATCTGATGAATATTAATAAAGAAAAATAAAAACTCATTAAAATCATATCTCTCATGGAAATATTTCATAAAATAGTATGATTCTATATCATTCTGTATGTTTATAGCCTGATCAGGTTTTGACATTTATGCTTATTTGGCTTAGAGATTAGATAATGAGGCAAATGCCAGCAGACTGATCAGGGTTTAAAATAGTTGCATAGAGCATTATCCAACTGCTTCATTCCTTTGAAAATACATTGTATTTTTTTTGCAGAGCTAAGCAAATATACCATATTTCACTGTTAAACACCCATGGGGACCTTACGTTTTTAGAAGATTTGTTTATTTGCTTTTACAGAACATCCCATCCATGTTTGGAGACAGTGCTGCTTTACTGCATATAACAGTGTAGATATGTGGCATGATACCACATCCAGTCAAATTATTTTTACACTGGGCCAACCAGTCCTGGAATTTATTTAGTGCAAAGTACAACATAAATATATAGGGGCAAATTTCATTGTTTCAAATTATTTTAAAAAAAACCAACCAAATACTTTATTTCCTAACTAATATTGTTTATTAATGAGGTTATCATGTATGTCATTGTATTTGTCTTCAAAAAGGAATAGTAGAATAGGTTTCTATTTAAGTATTACCTAGCACAAAGTATTGTTGGTGGAATTTGAGCTAGAACTTTGGTAGTGCAAGGTATTATTGGTGGAATTTGAGCTAGAACTTTGGTAGTGCAAAGTTTTGTTGGTGGAATTTGAGCTTTTGGTACATCTTTGTTTTTTTGGTTCACAGGAGTTGTTGAGGGTGTATTTATTCAAGAAAATATGGTATTGTTATGGCTTATAGTGTTTTTGTATGGTGATTTACCCGCCTTATTTAATAGCATTTTTTTCTTATTGTTGTAAGTTGTTTTATTTCATTATCATTCATTCATTTAGCTTGTAAGATATTGATTGTTGATTCTGCTCAGTTATGTACACCAAAATAAATAAGGATCTAAATGAGGAAGAAGGAGAAGATAATCTGCACCAAGGGGGATAACTTTGTATAGAACGATTCAGTGAACACATCAAAAAGCTAATACAAGGTTCCTTGTCCAATGCCTCTCTTCTCTGTACAATTTGATAGCAATTTAAACATGCCTTTTTTCAGAAGTAATGTTGTAGACAGACGGACTAAACTCTTCATTTTACGCATTGGCAAATTGGCAAATAGAGAAGACCCTGATTAGACAGTTCTTTCCAATCGTTGTTTGGTCAGGGTCTTCCTTGTTTTCTAGTTTGAAATTGTAGCTAGAATTCTAAACAGCTGCATAGCGAAGGAAATCCATTGTTTCATATACCAAGTTAAGTTAATTAATGTTAATAATTCATGCATGAATATTCATTTGGGTCAAGCTGGTTTGCAGTAGGTTGGTGGTTCTACCCAGATGCCTCTGTGCATTCGGAGTCTTCCTCCACCTGTAATTAGCTGGATGTTGCTATATGACTGAAATACTGTCAAATTGACGGTAACCTGAAATAGTCAATTCATTTGGGTCTAAGTATTTATAGAACGAGGGGAAGGGATGAAGTTGACAACAAGGTCCTTGCAATGAGAAAATCATGTGGCTTCTGAGAATTTTTTTACACTGCCTCAATTACACTTTAGTGGGAAGGTTGCCAGTTACTTGCAGATGCTATGTCTACCTCTAGCTGGATAGGCAATTGTCACATGACTAGGGATATTGGAACAATATGGCATTAAAATCATGTTTTAAAGACCAAATATTAGTAAAATTACATATTTAAAAAAAAAAAAAAATTCTTTCAAAGATATCAAGACAGATAAAAAATGACAGTCATCTTTTTTTTTTTGCAAGTATTAATCATGATACTTGTTTTTAAATTATCTTAATGTATGAATTAAAGCTATTAACCTGCAAAATTAGAATTAGAATTGAAACATCAAACAGAGAAAACATTTTTTTACTCTATCTGTCGCATATAAACCATCATCTAACCGGGGAGATATTGTCCAAATAGAGGGTCTGTCAGATAGCTGTATTACATGAGGATTAGCCGAAGATAAAAATTTCGAAAGCCTCATCGGAGTATGTGAAGTATAAATTCTATAAGTGCCCCACTGTCTAATGTCGTCAAGTATCGTACATGACATGACACTAAATTACTTCTAATATCCATATTTTAAATTTGAATTGACCTAAATTTGAGGAGAGATAACGCTGACAGCTCAATTGTACATTTTGTACGTTTTTGGTAGTTTCTTATCTGCAAGGAAGGGATTAACACTAAGAGCAGTCAGTAAGGGAAATTAACAAAGGGGGGATAACTCTAAAGGGTTATTTTCTTTTTATTGGAGTGACCTGGTTCAACATACTTCAACAGAAGGCTTCTGGTTGTATTAAGAATAGCTGATAATTGATGATAAATGGTTAAATCAGCCAAGACACGACCTCAAAAGATCTAAATTGTTTAATTTTAGGAAGATAAGTCTGAAATGAAGATAAATTCTGGGCGATAAACTTATAATGGAAGATTCATGTAAACATTTAGTGATAGATGTTTTTAATTTTGAACTGTTTGTCTACCCGCTTATAATCACTTAGAATTAAGGACTTCAATTTACAAATTTCGCGAGAATTAAATTGATAAAAGGAGAATTATCTATCAAGTTGGGTTGTTTTGTAGACGAGTAATTGTTCACCGAAGGACTGAGACTGAAGACTGGGAGACGGGTTTTGAAAAATATATAGAAATTCTAGTCTCACCATCGCTACATTTCAATTGAATATTAAATAGGCAATTGACGAATGGAAAAATAAACTATATAGTTCCTACAAATGACAGATAGATTGAATTTCTTGGTAGGTAATACTGTAACAAATATTTTAGTTCTTTTGTCTGACCATCTTTGATTGGAAAAAAAGGGTTAAAAAGGGCTGAGTTTTCCTGACAGTCCCATTGTTAAGGCTGCTGATGAATTACATTGTATGTATTTTGTTAGTCTCTGTTCGTTAATGGGAAAGAGATTGCTTCGTGTATCATGACAGAGTTCGTGCTCTGGAGGAATTTGTCTGTCTGTCTGCATTATAGGCACGTGGCTTATATATTACTGTCCCTCTTCTTGTTTCTTTAATACTTTATTTTATTTGTCTGACTGTTTCGTCTGTTCATTTAGTCATTTGTTTCTTTGTTTTCCGTTCAGCTATAAAATTGAACAGAAAAACGACTTCGGGCTTCTTTACATAAAAGCCTTAAAAGCTAGTCAAGTCAGTTTGATATTATGTAATTGTTATACCTAGGCCATTTATGACTAGGGGCACAGATTTTTACCCTTGTTTATGAATAATAAAATCATAAATTATGGCTGTAATCTTTTGCATTTCTGCAGGTGACTTGTAAGCATTGAAATGATATTAAAATGGAGGACCTTAAACTTCTTTATTTTACACTGATTTGGAAACAAATTCATACAACTTTTACTTAATCCTCTTGATCATTCCAGGGCTGGACCAGTACTTTGTATCTGGGAAGGTCATGAAAAATCTATGCCCCCAAGTTTGAGGTTCGAACCCACAACCTTTGGATCCTATGTTTGGTACATTACCACTGGACCATTTAGCCCTTAAAGGAAAATCCTAATTATGATCTGTATATCTGGAAACACTGTAAAAAATGACTTCTAGTATCTTGTATAATATTGACCCTGCCTGTTACTCATCATAATGAATTATTTCCAGTTGTGATGTCATTTTAATCTTACAATTACGTAATCTGTACAAAGTGGAATAATAAAAAAAAAATGTGTTGTCTCGCAAATCATGTTTTTATTTACATCAGTCTGTCTGTTTCACTTTTCCCCTAACAGACATGCATCTGTTACACTGTCGTCCTAGCCTGTATAGGGCGCCCTCGATGAGTGTTCAATATAAGCCATCTTATACAACTGTGACACCAGTAACAAACATGGATGTCCACAATTTTAAATCACCATTTTCAGTTCAGTTTTGCTATTCTTACACCGACAACGGAATAATAAGAACGTGCCTTCATTCCTAATTTCAGCCCTACAGATCCGTGATTTCGTACATTCAACAGTTAGTTGTTGTCTTTTTTTTATTTTGCCTCCTTTTAATGTTGATCAGTGTCATGTAGAGGCATGGAAAAGTGATTGACTGTAATGTGATCTGGATCACTGAAAGGCTTGATTTGATGGAAATAAACCTTACCTGTATCCTGGGTTGGTAAACTTTGATTCAGACAGGTGGGTAATGTGAAATAATTGATGTAGATAGTTTTGTAATATTTTTCTGATGTTCTTACTTTCGCCATGTGGGTAAATATCATACTGAAGACAATATGACAGTCAGTGTTACTTGTTGTATTAAGTTTTTATAAAAGTTTACAAGTTAAGTTTGATGTATAGAAAAGACTGTGGTATTTAGAGAAACTAATTGAATTAAAAAATATTCCACAGTGAATGGAGGATTGATATATGGGTGAATGGATAGATAGATGAAAGGATAGATAGATAGATAGATAGATAGATAGATAGATAGATAGATAGATAGATAGATAGAAGATAGATAGATCTATGGGTGAATGGATAGAATAGATAGATAGATAGATAGATAGATAGATAGATAGATAGATAGATAGATACTATTTTCAAGATAGATTGAGGGAGAGACAGAGAAAAAGATTTATAATTGCATGATTTCTAGATATATTAACATCATACCAACTGGACTGTGGCACTTCCTGTGATTTGAGGCCGTCTAAACAAAGGTTATCCAAGGACGACAGCACAATTATATATAATAATGATTATCTCTAAATAGCACACAGCCTATTTGAATATCATAACCCATCTTTTTTTGTGTCTGCATGAGACTGGGTTAGATCAGGTAGAGATGATGATGGGAAGCTGGATTCATACAATGAATCCAATGGTTACATGTTTGAATCCTAATCTTGACATACATGCCCATTATTTTTGAAAAGAAGCCTTTTCTGTTTTGGGTATTGACTTTTAATTTTTGTGTTTTTAGCTCATCTGAGCACAATGTGCTCATGGTGAGCTTAAAATTGGCCCCGCCCCAGGGGTCACATGATTTAACATAGGCTAATATAGGAAAAACTTGAAAAATCTTCTTCTCAGAAACCACAATTTTAGTTTCCTTTTACATAGGCTAATAAAGAAAAAAACTTGAAAAATTTTCTTCTCAGAAACCACAAGGCATAGAGTTAAGATATTTGGTGTGTAGCATTGTCTAGTGGATCTCTACCAAGATTGTTCAAATTATGACCATTGGGTCAAAATTGGCCCAGCACCAGGGGTCACTTGATTTAAATAGGCTAATGTAGGAAAAAAAACTTGAAAAATCTTCTTCTCAGAAACCACAAGGCATAGAGTTAAGATATTTGGTGTGTAGCATTGTCTAGTGGATCTCTACCAAGTTTGTTTTAATCATGACCCTGGGGTCAAAATTGGCCCCGCCCCAGGGGTCACTTAATTCAAAATAGACTAATATAGGAAAAACTTGAAAAATCTTCTTTTCAGAAACCACAAGGCCTGGGGTTTAGATATTTAGTGTGCAGCATTGTCTAGTAGATCACATTCAAGTTTGTTCAAATCATGGCCCTGGGGTCAAATTTGGCCCTGCCAAGGGGTTCCTGATTTTACAAAGGCTAATAAAGAAAAAAACTTGCAAAATTTTCTTCTCAGAAAGCACAAGGCCTAGAGTTAAGATATTTGGTGTGTAGCATTGTCTAGTGGATCTCTACCAAGTTTGTTCAAATCATGACCCTGGGGTCAAAATTGGCCCAGCACCAGGGGTCACTTGATAAAACATAGGCTAATATAGAAGAAAAACTTGAAAAATTTTAAAAAAATTGAAAAATCTTCTCAGAAACCACAAGGCCTGGTGTGTAGCATTGTCTAGTGGATGTCTTCTAAGTTTGTTCAAATCATGACCCTGGGGTCAAAATTTGCCCCACCCCAGGGGTCACTTGATTTAACACAGACTAATATAGGAGAAACCTGAAAAAAATCTTCTCAGCAATTACAAAGCCTCGAGTTTAGATATTTGGTATGTAACATGGGCTAATAGACCTCTACCAAGTTTGTTCAAATCATGAATCATGCATTGTCTAGTGGATCTATACTTAGTTTGTTCAAATCATGGCCCTTGGGTCAAATTTGGCCCCACCATAGGGGTCACCTGATTTTACATAGGCTAATAGAGAAAAAATCTTGAAAATTCTTCTTTTTAGAAAACTAGAAAACACATGGCCTGGGGTTTAGATATTTGGTGAAAATTGGCCCCGCCCCAGGGATCACTTGATTTTACTTAGACTTATTTTGGAAAAAAACTAGAAAAATCTTCTTCTCAAAAACCACAAGGTCTGGAGTTTATATATTTGGTATGTAACATGAGCTAATAGACCTCTACCAAGTGTGTTCAAATCATGACCCTGGGGTCAAAATTGGCTCTGCTCCAGGGGTCACTTGATTTTACATAGCCTAATGATACCAGGTGAGCGATCCAGGTCCATCATGGCCCTCTTGTTTAATTTTTAATTTGAATTGACTTTCATGTTCATAGATATATTAGATAATTTAAGGTTTGCCATCTGTTACTGCTATAAGCTTGAAGGATGGTCTAGATAAATTGGTTATTGACAGTTGGTCCCGGGTGTGAAACTGAGAATAGTTGCTTTGGCTTCTGATGATGATATTTTCCGCAAAACGTTTTACTGGAATCAAACGGGACATTATGTTCCTTTCTGTCTTGATTGATTGTTTGTTTATTGGGTTTAACGATCCGCTGACAATAATTCATTAATTTGGATACCATGTTTTCTTGAGACTTTTCATTGTAAACATGTAACACGATACCACACCCAGTCATATTACCCTGACTCCGTCCATACGTGCCAAGCAAGGGAGCTATACCAGTACCATTATTTAAGAGTTCGGTATATTGTGGCCAAGGATCGAACACGCAACCTCCCATTTCCGGGACAGACCCTCTAACAACACGGCCACCTGGTTCAGTGCTCCTGTCTTGATTGACTTCAATATCTTTTGTGCAGATAATGGTGCTATGGGAAATCTTGGGGTAGTTCAGGTCACTCAATTGGATTATATATATTGGATGAGTTAGGTCAAGGTCAGATCAAGGTCACCATGACAACAACAAAAAAAGAATGAAAAGAAAACTTGAATTTATGTGTTCCTGTTTTTGTTTTGAGTTTATCATTGTTGCATCAGGATTTTAGTCCAGCTACAAGACCCAGAGTGTACAGAGGCACCTGGACCATCCCCGGTGGCCGAGTGGTTAGAGCGTCCACCTCTGGAGCGGAGAGTTGTGGGTTTGATCCCCAGCCGCGACATACCAAAGTCGTAAAAAATGGTACTGTTATAGCTCCCTTGCTTGGCGCTCAGCATATAAGGGTAGTTGCAGGACTGGTTGGCCCAGTGTCTGGATAATGTGACTGGGTGTGGTATCATGTCACATGTCTACGGCGTGATACTACAGTGTGGCAGCACTATATCTGTCCCAAGTAGACAGTCTCAAAATGACTGAAATATTGTTGGTGGGATGTTAAACCCAACAAACAAACAGACTCACCTGGGTAGAACCGCTGGCCTACTACAAGTCAGCTGGACGGCTTCCTGTTATGAAAACAAATCAGACTGACCATATAGGTATATATAAGCGAGTTGTAGGAATTCGGATGGAGCAGTAATTACCTGGGGACAGTGGTCACTCTAGCCAATTCTGACCACTGAATCCTACAAGAGAATTTGTCATTTCAGCTGCTTGCAGACAAATGGTCTCATTTAATAATTTAGATTGAAGTATGCCATAATTATGACAGTCAGTCAAATTATCTTCGGAAAAGTCAAACAGGTTACAGTTCAAAGATGATATAACTGCTTGATTTTATAAAGTATGTGTGTTATTTATAGAAGAGTAAATGAAATGGAGTAAAAGTGTCTAAATGACGGACAAAGAAGGTTGCTCAGGGTTTGTTTCTTTTTTATTGGTGGTGGTCATGGTGGGTTGGTTTGGCTAATGTATGAAGATAAATTGATTGTTGTTTGCCTAGATTTGTTACATGTGATAATTAAGGCTGCTAGGTGTACTGTAAAAGTTTTGAACCTGAATAAACATTGAAATGTTGAGGTGGGTCTGTGTCAGGCACCTGAATCAGGTGTTTTATCTATTTGGTAGTTTTTGTCAGGGGTATAATTAGTGGAGGATATTTGTGGGGAAGATTTTGTTGAGAATGGAGATTGCATCTAATTAAGATGACATCATCGCAGGTGTGGTTGCATAAGCCCGGTTCTGTCATTCAGATTTGCCTTTTAAACTTTATTTGGACGTTGAAAGCAAGATGAGGCTGATAGACCCTTTTTCAGTCTGAACAGGTTTTATGGAGGTTGATATTTTTTTTTATCTGAAAAGATGTCAAGAAACTGTGGGCAGTATTGAAGATAATCAACCTGATTGCAAAGCTTATATTACTTACAAGGTAAACCTTAAGCTTAACCTCATAAATATATGACTTCATCAATATATGCATGCAAATTTGTGACTTCATGAATATTAATGCATGCATATTTATGACTATTAATATATGCATGCAAATTTATGACCTTATTAATAAATGCTTGCAAATTAATGACTTTGTGAATATCAATTAACAGAATTTTAAAATTTATTGGAAACGGTAGATTTTTCTTCACTGCGCAGACTAGTGTAGAATCTGAGCAACAATATTGTAGAAGCTTCCAGGAGCTGTCTGATCTGGGTTTGCTCTGTTTGCCAATGTGTCACAATAAGGTAATGGGTGGTCTCAGAAGAAGGACTGACATGGCCAGCATAAGACCAGGTAAGACTGCCTATGAGTAAGTTACAGGCAGATTATGAATTATAAATATCTTTCTTTCTGAGAACTGTTTTAATAACTTATCACTCTTGACAGTGCTTGAGTTTAACATGAAAAAGGGTCTGGAAAATTTCTTGCACCCTCTCCCCCACCAAAGCCGGGGCTCAAACTAACAAATTTCAATACAGTAAGCACAACCACTCTACTAGACATTGGGCCAACTAATCCTGGAACTACCCTTACATGCTGAACACCAAACAAGGGAGCTATACCAGTACTATTTTTTAAACTTTGGTATATTACAGCTGGGGATCAAACCCACAATCTCCTGATTCAGCAGTGGATGATCTAGCCATTTGACCACTTTTAAGGGTTTACCAGGGTGAAAGAAAATGCATCATAGTGATTTAGGGTTAACCGTTTCCCTCATATAGACTCATTTTGACGCACTCAATAGGTACCACATAAAGCCTGATCTGAAGAAAACCACAGTTAAACCTTACCAAATTTTATTACAAAATCCTCATTTCCAGACCACTGAGGAGCAGCCAACAGCATAAATCCTGATCAGCCTGCGAGTTACTCGCAGGCTGACGAGTTACTCGCAGGCTGATCTGGTTTTATGCTGTTCGCATAGGTCTTTTCATGGTGTCCTCTATGAGGGAAAGGGTTAAAGTGGAAATATTGTCAGTTGCTTACAGATGATCTACCCTTAGTGCTCTTTATCCTAGCGAAGGGATGTGCCATGAAAATATTTTTTGAAAGATTTTCAAAACCTGTGTTATACCCCACTGCAGCAATTACCATACCTAAAACTGATTAGATTTACAAATGTAAAACTTGAGCAATGAACAAGCAGTGTGTGTTTTTAATGGTATTTTAAAAAAAGGGAAAAGCTCATTTTTCATTTTTCTCCTTCATCATTTAAAGCTCATTTGTCAGTGTAAATCTCACCAAATACAATAAATTATAACACATTTTTTATGTAATTTTCTTTCTGTTTTGTTTAATTATGATTTTATTCAGAATAATTTATAATGTCAAAATATGATCTTTAAAGTCTCATGGACCAATGACTGTGAAATCCTTCTTGATGAAAAGTTTTTGTAGAGAAGGATGTAACCAGATTTTAACCAGATCAGTCTGCATATAGCTTTTAGGTTGAGCTTGTATTATACAAGTTGATAAAATATACAAGTTGACAAGGTATTATAAAAGTTGATAAAATATACAAGTTGACAAGGTATTATACAAGTTGACAAGGTATTATACAAGTTTATAAAATATACAAGTTGACAAGGTATTAAACAAGTTGATAAAATATACAAGTTGACAAGGTAATAAACAAGTTGATAAAATATACAAGTTGACAAGGTATTAAACAAGTTGATAAAATATACAAGTTGACTAGGTATTAAACAAGTTGATAAAATATACAAGTTGACAAGGTAATAAACAAGTTGATAAAATATACAAGTTGACAAGGTATTAAACAAGTTGATAAAATATACAAGTTGACAAGGTATAAACAAGTTGATAAAATATACAAGTTGACAAGGTATTAAACAAGTTGATAAAATATACAAGTTGACAAGGTAATAAACAAGTTGATAAAATATACAAGTTGACAAGGTAATAAACAAGTTGATAAAATTTACAAGTTGACAAGGTAATAAACAAGTTGATAAAATATACAAGTTGACAAGGTAATAAACAAGTTGATAAAATATACAAGTTGACAAGGTAATAAACAAGTTGATAAAATATACAAGTTGACAAGGTATTAAACAAGTTGATAAAATATACAAGTTGACAAGGTATTAAACAAGTTGATAAAATATACAAGTTGACTAGGTATTAAACAAGTTGATAAAATATACAAGTTGACAAGGTATTAAACAAGTTGATAAAATATACAAGTTGACAAGGTATTAAACAAGTTGATAAAATATACAAGTTGACAAGGTATTAAACAAGTTGATAAAATATACAAGTTGACAAGGTAATAAACAAGTTGATAAAATATACAAGTTGACAAGGTAATAAACAAGTTGATAAAATATACAAGTTGACAAGGTAATAAACAAGTTGATAAAATATACAAGTTGACAAGGTATTAAACAAGTTGATAAAATATACAAGTTGACAAGGTATTAAACAAGTTGATAAAATATACAAGTTGACAAGGTATTAAACAAGTTGATAAAATATACAAGTTGACTAGGTATTAAACAAGTTGATAAAATTTACAAGTTGACAAGGTAATAAACAAGTTGATAAAATATACAAGTTGACTAGGTATTATAAAAGTTGATAAAATTTACAAGTTGACAAGGTAATAAACAAGTTGATAAAATATACAAGTTGACTAGGTAATAAACAAGTTGATAAAATATACAAGTTGACTAGGTATTAAACAAGTTGATAAAATTTACAAGTTGACAAGGTAATAAACAAGTTGATAAAATATACAAGTTGACTAGGTATTAAACAAGTTGATAAAATATACAAGTTGACTAGGTAATAAACAAGTTGATAAAATATACAAGTTGACAAGGTAATAAACAAGTTGAGAAAATATACAAGTTGACAAGGTAATAAACAAGTTGATAAAATATACAAGTTGACAAGGTATTAAACAAGTTGAGAAAATATACAAGTTGACAAGGTATTAAACAAGTTGAGAAAATATACAAGTTGACAAGGTATTAAACAAGTTGATAAAATTTACAAGTTGACTAGGTATTAAACAAGTTGATAAAATATACAAGTTGACAAGGTATTATAAAAGTTGATAAAATTTACAAGTTGACAAGGTATTAAACAAGTTGATAAAATATACAAGTTGACAAGGTATTATAAAAGTTGATAAAATTTACAAGTTGACAAGGTAATAAACAAGTTGATAAAATATACAAGTTGACAAGGTATTAAACAAGTTGATAAAATATACAAGTTGACAAGGTATTAAACAAGTTGATAAAATATACAAGTTGACAAGGTATTAAACAAGTTGATAAAATTTACAAGTTGACAAGGTAATAAACAAGTTGATAAAATATACAAGTTGACTAGGTATTAAACAAGTTGAGAAAATATACAAGTTGACAAGGTAATAAACAAGTTGAAATTACAAGTTGACAAGGTAATAAACAAGTTGATAAAATTTACAAGTTGACTAGGTATTAAACAAGTTGATAAAATTTACAAGTTGACAAGGTAATAAACAAGTTGATAAAATATACAAGTTGACAAGGTAATAAACAAGTTGATAAAATTTACAAGTTGACAAGGTAATAAACAAGTTGATAAAATATACAAGTTGACTAGGTATTAAACAAGTTGATAAAATTTACAAGTTGACAAGGTAATAAACAAGTTGATAAAATATACAAGTTGACAAGGTAATAAACAAGTTGATAAAATATACAAGTTGACAAGGTAATAAACAAGTTGATAAAATATACAAGTTGACAAGGTAATAAACAAGTTGATAAAATATACAAGTTGACAAGGTAATAAACAAGTTGATAAAATATACAAGTTGACAAGGTAATAAACAAGTTGATAAAATATACAAGTTGACAAGGTAATAAACAAGTTGATAAAATATACAAGTTGACAAGGTAATAAACAAGTTGATAAAATATACAAGTTGACAAGGTAATAAACAAGTTGATAAAATATACAAGTTGACAAGGTAATAAACAAGTTGATAAAATATACAAGTTGACAAGGTAATAAACAAGTTGATAAAATTTACAAGTTGACAAGGTATTAAACAAGTTGATAAAATTTACAAGTTGACAAGGTATTAAACAAGTTGATAAAATATACAAGTTGACTAGGTATTAAACAAGTTGATAAAATATACAAGTTGACAAGGTATTATAAAAGTTGATAAAATATACAAGTTGACAAGGTATTATACAAGTTGAAAAATTACAAGTTGACAAGGTATTAAACAAGTTGATAAAATATACAAGTTGACTAGGTATTAAACAAGTTGATAAAATATACAAGTTGACAAGGTAATAAACAAGTTGATAAAATATACAAGTTGACAAGGTATTATAAAAGTTGATAAAATATACAAGTTGACAAGGTAATAAACAAGTTGATAAAATATACAAGTTGACAAGGTATTATAAAAGTTGATAAAATTTACAAGTTGACAAGGTATTAAACAAGTTGATAAAATATACAAGTTGACTAGGTATTAAACAAGTTGATAAAATATACAAGTTGACAAGGTATTAAACAAGTTGATAAAATTTACAAGTTGACAAGGTATTAAACAAGTTGATAAAATATACAAGTTGACAAGGTATTAAACAAGTTGATAAAATATACAAGTTGACTAGGTAATAAACAAGTTGAGAAAATATACAAGTTGACAAGGTATTAAACAAGTTGATAAAATATACAAGTTGACTAGGTATTAAACAAGTTGATAAAATATACAAGTTGACAAGGTAATAAACAAGTTGATAAAATATACAAGTTGACAAGGTATTAAACAAGTTGATAAAATATACAAGTTGACAAGGTATTAAACAAGTTGATAAAATATACAAGTTGACAAGGTAATAAACAAGTTGATAAAATATACAAGTTGACAAGGTATTAAACAAGTTGATAAAATATACAAGTTGACTAGGTATTAAACAAGTTGATAAAATATACAAGTTGACTAGGTATTAAACAAGTTGATAAAATTTACAAGTTGACAAGGTATTAAACAAGTTGATAAAATATACAAGTTGACTAGTTTAACAAGTTGATAATATCAAGTTGACAAGGATGTAAACAGTTGAAAAATATAAGTTGACAAGGTTTAACAACTTGATAAATATACAAGTTGACAAGGATTAAACAATTTGATAAAATACAAGTTGACAAGGTATTAACAAGTTGTAAAAACAAGTTGACAAGGAAAAACAAGTTGTAAATATCAGTTGAATGGTATTAAACAGTTAAAATATACAAGTTGACAAGTAATATATCATTGATAAATATACCATTGATCTATTTAAAAGTTTGATAAAATTTACAGTTAAAGTAATAACCAAGTTGAAATAAATTAAAACACAGTTGATAGTATAACAATTGATAAATTACAAGTTGACTGTTTTAAGTTGATAAATATACAAGTTGATAGGTAATAAACAAGATATAATATAAAGTTGACAAGTAATAACATTGATAAATTACAGTGGACAATGGTAAAAACAATTTGATAAAATATACAAGTTGACAGAAGTATTAAACAGTGATAATTTAACCAAGTGACAAGGTTATAAAGTTTAATACAAGTTGACATGGTAATAACAAGTTGACAAAATAAACAAGTTGACAAGGTATTATACAAGTTGATAAATATACAGTTACAGGTAATAACAGTTAAAATATACAAGTTGACAAGGTATTAACAAGTTGATAAATAACAAGTTGACAATATAACAAGTTAGAAAATATACAAGTGACAAGTTTTAACAAGTTGATAATATACAAGTTGACAAGGTATTATAAAGTTGAAAAATTACAAGGACAAGGTAATAACAGGTTGATAAAATATACAGTACAAGTTTATACAGTTGACTGGTATCAAGCAATGAAAGGTATTATACAAGTGACAAATAAAGTTGACAAGTTAACAAAGTTGACTGTAAACAATGACTGTATATACAAGTTGACAAGATATACAAGTTGACTTGGTATTATATAAGTTGACAAGTTATTGTACCAGCTGACAAGGTTAAGTTATTATTCAAGTTAACTAGATCAAATACAAGCTGACAAGATATACAAGTTCACTTGGTATTATATAAGTTGACAAGTTATTGTACCAGCTGACAAGGTAAGTTATTATTCAAGTTGACAAGGTCAAATACAAGCTGACAAGATATACAAGTTCACTTGGTATTATATAAGTTGACAAGTTATTGTACAGCTGACAAGGTACGGTATTATACAAGCTGACAAGGTCAAATACCAGTAGACAATACACTCTTCTGGGTGAGCATGTATCCTACATATTCTTTACGCCTCACTACCTTGCAGATGAGAAGTTAACATTGTTAAATCTGTTTAGACTGAGAAATTGATTAAAGTCTGATCTGGTTTTATGGTAATCTAGCATGTTTTAAATGTCATTATGACTTATGCATATGATAAAGGGTAAGTTTTGGGGTCACTTATTAAGGCTACTGCCCCTCATTTCCATCATCTTCTGGATCCCTAGACCATTAAGTTTAAACTGAGGCCATTAGCACAACTGTATGCCCACGGGACCTTTTGAGAACACCATATGACCCTAGTGTTTGACCCAAGGTCGCTTGTTAATCAGGGACAGGCAAAAAAGGTCATAAAAACAGAATCTTTTTCATCAGAGACATGAGCTACCTGCCATTTTATTAATCACATTCCTTCCCTGTGGTAGTTCTTTTCTAGTATCATTGTTCATTTTGATACATGAAATTGTTCATGGTTAAAAAAGGCTTGACTGTATGTAAATGTAGAGCCAGCCTGTTGCTCGGAGATAAATCTAAATTATTTTCCAATTTTCATTGAAAAGAGTGTAATTACAGATTTTGTGTCTCCCATTTTCATGTGAGTCATTAATATTCTATGGAAGTTTAGTTAAACACGCTTCAAGGAGCAAGGATACTTTCATTTAATTTATTTTTTTACGCGCATAGAAATTAACTTTGCATTAATTATGGTTAATTCATATACAGTCTGGGTGAATAGTTAGGTATTCACGATGTTGGGATATCAAAAGAATTCTTTGCGGGCATCTTTAATTTGAATAAACACAGGTGGTGATAGAAAATTAGTTTTCAATTTTGCAAACTTAAGAGGGGACATTTGTCATGCAGAAAAAAAGATGGGAGAGAAAATAATTTGATACAAAATCCAGAGGTGCTTAACAGGGGGGCATGTATAAAGATTTTTAAGGCTTGAAGATACAGCTATATTTTTTTATGGTTCGAGGATCGCTGATGTCGTATAGTTGCTAATGGGATAGTTAATACTTTTTATGTCCATAGTTCTATCTCACATCTGTTCCAGTTGTGCCATTGTAGATTTTTCGTCTCCGTTGTCCGTGTGTCGGCAGCATCTTAAATTGGGTGGATGTATTGCAAACAGGATTAATATGAACATCTCGGTTTTTAGTTTTCAATTTGATGCAAGTTACAGCATATCTGATCCTTTTCATGTTTGAAATTATTATATTTATAATAATGATGAAGTCAAAAGCCAATTTGCTTATGAAATTGATTTTGTTCGGGCAGATGTTGGAGTCACTAGAGTAAGAAAGAAATAACTGTGTGTGAACAAGCCCCCTACTATTTTACTTGCCAACCCAATGGCTTGATTTTGGTTACAAATTTGATTGAAAAGTTTCAATGCACCTGATCTATGGTTTTTCTTTCAATTGATGAATCTTCTCAATTCAAGACAGATGTCAAACGTAGCATATCACTCAAAGATGGCATGATACATACCAAATCCTGATACCTTATTCTGAGAGGTGACAGTATGGTACCACAGATAAATGGCGTAATACCATTTCTAATTTAAACACTAAACTTTGGCATTATAATGGAGCTGCACTGAAAAATGCATCCATTTTGACTTGATACCTAGACTTGGACCCCAAATTTAGCATTATAATGGAGATGCATTGTAAAATGCATCCATTATGACTTGATACCTGGACTTGGACCCCAAATTTAGCATTATAATGGAGATGCATTGTAAAATGCATCCATTATGACTTGATACCTGGACTTGGACCCCAAATTTAGCATTATAATGGAGCTGCACTGTAAAATGCATCCATTATGACTTGATACCTGGACTTGACCCCAAATTTAGCATTATAATGGAGATGCATTGTAAAATGCATCCATTAATGCATCCATTTGACTTGATACCTGGACTTGGACCCCAAATTTAGCATTATAATGGAGATGCATTGTAAAATGCATCCATTATGACTTGATACCTGGACTTGGACCCCAAATTTAGCATTATAATGGAGATGCATTGTAAAATGCATCCATTATGACATGATACCTAGACTTGGACCCCAAATTTAGCATTATAATGGAGATGCATTGTAAAATGCATCCATTAAAATGTAATATCTAGACTTTGACTCCAAAGATAGAATAGCTTGACTTAGACCCCAAATATAGTATCTTATGATTTTCGATGATCTGTACATTGAAATATATAGCAAAGTAGAACGTGAAACAGATAAAGATTTCCATGAAGTCATGGTTTACATCAAATAATTTGAGTTGATTTGGCACCATTTTTGGTAATGTCTAACTAGTTTAATTCAAAAACTATAGAAAACAACATAAGATAAAAAGAAAATTATTTGTTTTGAATGAATCTCATCTCAAAGTGATACAATTTTGATATTTTCACTTGCACTGTGTGCCCATGAAAATATTGTAATTGTATCACTTTCGATGAGATATATTTCATATTCACCCAAAGCAAACAAATATCCTCTTTTTTTTTTTTTAGCAACTGGATCCACCCAAGAAACACAAACTTCAGGATGATATAATATCTTGTTTATATCACAGTATATCTATTCATACATTCATTTTACTGCACTGAGTCAACGTGGTTTTGTCATATAAACATGGAATATTTCATGAACGATTAAATTGTCGCATTTTTTTTATTAACTGTAAAGAAGAAATTAAATGTTTTTTTTTATTATACAGTTTACATAATAATTTATTTCCCCTAATACAAAATCGTGAACATTTATAAATTTTTACGTATCTTTTAGACACAAATGTCCTGAAAACATACATAAACTAAAGTAATTATCACTTTTAATTTAGTGTTAAATGTTGTATTGCTTGGATGTTTTATTACCTGTAATTAAATTCCGGACTTCTGCGTTATCATGACTGCGCTGGTTAAATAATTTTTTTCTGCGTCATAGCCACATACGGTTAGAGCATTATGGCATCGTAATTATAACAACATTTATTCGCAAAAATGACATATTCTATCGGTGATACCAATCTCTGGATAATTTATGTGCCCATCTTTCTATACTTAATTAGGTAAATTATCTGACATTTCGTGTGTACAAATGGCTTCCAGTTGAGCAAATCAAGCTTTGTGAGAAATTTTCACATTCTCCTTTTTGACGACTGTGTTTATGTCTATATATTATGATGTGAATTGCATAAAAGAAAAAAAATGTTTAGATATATAATGTTGATCATAACATCTTTAAGACTTCTTGTAATATGTCATGCTTATTATCAATTAATCTGTTTTAGGGAATTTTAACTTAAATTGATTTTTTATGTATTTTAATTGAAATTACCAAAAAGCAAATAGATGTAAATAACAGGTGACAACCGTCTTGCATATTTTAACTCAGAGATATCATTTTCATGAGATAGGGGTTTTGGAAAAACACAGCCAAGCTCTTAGGCTAAAAAGTAATATGCAGCATCATAACATCATTTGTTGTTATTCAGCTTCTCCATTATGATAATTAGGAACAAATCGGCCAATCAGGTGGGAGTATTATTGAGGTGACGTTAATTGAAATTGAGATATTTAAATTATCAGATGATAGTTGATATACAGATGCTTAAATGTGTCATCCTTAATGCAATATACTTAGTTGTTTTTAATGATGATGATGATGATGATTTTTTGTGTCAGCTGTTGCTGCATCACACTTTTTATGTCAGCTTCAGCATGGGACATATGTGTTCCAAAGAACACTCTTGTGTGTTGCTATGTGTGGAGATGTTGATTGTAATCAAAATATTGGTATTCAAAGTGATGATGATGATGGTGATGATGATGATGATGATGATTTATATGTTGGTTTTAAAAGTATGATAATGACTTAAAGAATGAGGATGTTGATGATTATGCTTCTGCTGCTGCTTCTGATGATGCTGTTGTAAATGAAGATGAATGGGATGAGCTTTTCAGATTGATTTTCTGAAGAAATTTGCACTCATTTTCCACCATTTTAAGACATTAATGCCTTGTGATCTAAGACTTTCATAAGTTGATAAGTTAGAAAACAAACACTCTAATCTTAAGCTAATCAACCTCAATATATGGCACAGATGGTGACATTTTTCAAGTTACCATTATCTCAGTCACTACTTTAGAAAGAAATAAGCATACCCAAAGTACAGTAAACTCTTCACACCTGTTGAATGTGTTCAATATAAATACTTGGTACTTCAAAAACAAAGTTTTTATGAAATGTCCATTTTTACCCAGTGCTGAGCTACGTCTGTAAAACTGAATTTTAAATGGCATATATATGAAGAATTCTAGTCAAATGGACCACAGGTGCTCTGCATGTTGTCTTAGCTAGAGCCCCCAGTGTGGCAAGCTTTTGTTTTCCAGGGTTTCCAATAGCTGTCAATATGAGTGGAAAAGTCATCATGGGTTATTAAGACCTGGCAATTAAGTTTCATCATATAGATTGTTGTCGGAATCCACTAGACCATAATATTGATCGGACGAGAATAATGTTCATTTCGCTACATCTATTTTCTGTCATTGTTTTGGATAATCAAGCTATTCGCAGACTTTGTTTAAAGCCAATCGGAGATCAGAGTCTCTGAAAAGTCGGTAATCCCCGTCTATGGACATAGGTTAATTGGGATAGTTTAAATGTGTCAAAAGCAAACTTTCCCCTGACCATTTTATGGCCTCAGCGTCATGGCAACCATGTTTTTAATTGGCCTGTGTGTGTTTAACCTATTTAGATATTGTCTAAAATTAATCACGGGGACTGTCTATCAACTATTTGGTGTGCAATTAACACAGGTGAGTGTGTTACACGGAGGGTTGGTTGTCCGGGGAGAGGGGGGGGACGGGTAATTTAGTCCCAGTCTTAATGACACTTGTGGTGTATTTAATTGAAGACACATGTGTATGCAACTGGTCTTCATGGTCTTAAAACCAGGTAATTACCTTATTTGGACAATTTATGGCTCCGCAATCACTGGGTGTGTGTTGCAAGATAAAGCACAATCTGAGCCGTAAATATTTGATGCGTTTGAAATATTGAGTGAAGAAAAGTTCTGCATAACAGGTATATAGGTAGTCTCATGAAACATCATAAACCATTAATTTGCATCGAATTTTTAATATTTAATGACAGTTAAAGATGCTAATGTTATGTTTAATAATAAAAAACAAAAGTCGGAAGGTGAATAAGTGTATTTATTACAGTACAATTATATTGACACAAAAACAACTTGAATGTTTTATTTGGTTGATTATAATACTGGAGTGTATGTTGGTGCGTCAAGCTCAGGTAGCATTGAGGTTTATCTGTAGTTGTGGTATAATGTTTCGTGTGTCCGGTTTTTGTTGGAACCCTGTTATTATTCATCCTTGTGGCCCTCCTCAGTTTGCCATTTGTCACATTCAACGTTTTAGTTATAATGGACTGTCATGTATTTTCCTATTATTTTGAAGTGGTTTTTAATATGTTTATGACGTAGGGTAATAAAGTATGAAATTTGAGGTCTTAAACTGTTGATTTTCAACTTGAATAAAAGTGACTGGGTGTGGTATCATGCCATGGATCCAAGCTTCAAGCTGCATAACTGTTTGTGTATGGTGTCATGCCACTTGTCCAAAAGGTTGGAATTATTTAATGGATAGTGTACCTTGGTATGGTATTGTTAGCCTGACACTGTATTGTAACAAAATCATTATTGGATTCAAAAAAGATTCTCGAAATGAATGAGAAATTGTTTCAGGGATGTAAAGCCCAAGCAAATAAAGAAAATCAAATTCTGTTTGACGCGAGAATACATGCGTTCAGTCATTTGCCCCATGAGTTTTTAGGTTTTTTTCTCTACGTTTTAGCTGCACAACTGTCACTGCAGATATTATACTATAAATGGGACCGGTATGTGGTTTTTGCCAGGTAGAAGGTAATTAAATCAATGAATCGAAATGATCTGAGTTTAATCAAAACACCGTCGTGTCAGCCATGCATTGATTAGGCATGGAGATTCGCTAAATTTTCATATCTTTTTTATTTTATTTTTTAGGTTATCTTCAAATAATGATGGATTTTGGTAAGAAAAAAACTGCTGCACAAATTCCGCAAGCTTTTTTAGATATCTGAAGGAGCAAGAGTTGATGTACGATTTGGACGTGTAAATGAGACTTTAATTCATTATTTAATATACATTTTAATTAATAGATAAGTAGAGTTGATAATGTAACATCATGTTTTACGGCCAATTTAGATGCTGTAGATCAATCTGTAATAAAGTTCATTGCATAATTATCAAACTTGTTTTGAAAATTCAAATTTCTCATTAAAATCTCGAATTCTTTCTCTCAGGTGTGTTGAAGAGAGGGGGGTTCACAAAGGGGTATATCTCATTTTCTTCATTTCAGGCTTATCTCGAGTGTTTTACTTCACAAGTATAATCAATCTAATTTGTGTTATCAGTTTTTATGGTAACATTCACAGCACAATGTATAGAGGCTCCAACAGGGGAATTTGATCAGGTTAAACAATAGTTATGATAAGCTTTTCCCCTCAGTGGGCCTCAAAGGATTAGCATCTATTTGCATAGGACTCTTTGGATCAGGAGACCTTATATTTATCATTAAGTTGACTGGATGAGGCAGGGTAGGGAAATACAGTTAAAACCTTTGTTTTCTCAGGGTGATTAATAAAACATCCGATGTAGGCATAGCTCGAGTACGACCCATTTTTGCAGAGGTAGTTCAACTTCAGAACAATAATACACTATGCATTTAAGTCTGACTTTTTTGTGTACACTACATGTCCAGTATTATTAAATAAATCTAGAACCTGTAATAAGGAATTAAATTTTTCAATGTTTGAATTTATAGGTATTCAGTATCATACATTTTATCATAGGAGATCACTTTTGTGAAATGTCACGAATGGAAAACAAAAAAGGGGTGGAATATTGGGCAATTCATTACAATCTATGAGAAAATTGAAACAAAATGTTTATTTATTCACGAAATACAATTGGGCGCTTTGTCTTTTCTGCATGTTTAGTCAAGGACAACCTCTCAGAATACATCCAAATTGGTTAATAAATTCAAAGCACTGCAAAAACTGCTGGCTGTGACAGATTGTGGGGAAGGCCTGTCAACCATTATAAACAAAAGACCAGAACAGTCGGCTTTGTTACATGATAGGACCGAGAACTGAAATGTAAATATGCACATGTTTCTATGTGTATTTATGTGTGTGTCCTTGATTTTTATCATTTTTATATATACTAGTATTACTTTGTATGTATTCATGTAGCCAAATTACTGTAGATTCCATAATATGTATAAATTTTGATTTTATTATACTCTAATAAAAACGCCTTTACCTAATCAATATTCTTTTTAGCCAAAAGACAACTTAATGATTGTTAATTAACCGAACTTAAAATGGTTTTAGGAAACAATGGATTTTTCTTTGCCATGCAGACTGTAGAATCCGAGCTACAATATTGTATGAGCAATCAGAGGAGACCCAGATCAGACTGTAGAATCTGAGCTACAATATTGTATGAGCATACAGAGGAGACCCAGATCAGACTATATAGAATCTGAGCTACAATATTGTATGAGCAAACAGAGGAGACCCAGATCAGACTGTAGAATCCGAGCTACAATATTGTACGAGCAATCAGAGGAGACCCAGATCAGACTGTAGAATCTGAGCTACAATATTGTATGAGCAATCAGAGGAGACCCAGATCAGATGGCTCCTTTCAGGAGCTCTGTTTGCTAATGTGTCAAAATGAGTCTATTTGATGTTAGGAGTGAAATGGTCAGTGCTGAATATTAGGGGAACTGAAAAAAAAAATATCATCATTAAAGTGCATGGTTTAAAAACATAGATGGAATTATTGTAAAAAATAAAAATATTAGAAAAATGTTAATCACATTTGGTTCAATTATTGAAAAATATTGTAAAGTGGAGCACTATGTTGAAGATGATATCAAGCCGCTCTTATAACAACTGACGTGGGTATATTCTGGGTAATATTTGGACAAATTATTGAAGACAATTGGAACAGAATAAGGTACTACGGAATATTCCATGCTATTTTTATCTCTTTTTTTTGGTCATACTTATTAACCAATCAGATTTAAGAATCTAAAATAATAAAATACGGAAAAGTTCTTTTGTTAATTTTACGTTTCGGATGTCATTCCATGGTGTCCACAAGGATGGTGTAGACAGCTGGAGAGAAATACCTCCGTCCTGCAGGGACAAGCTGTCGTGACTCAGACGCTATACCACTGGGCTCATTAGCCACTAACCAGACTCCACCATCACAGTTTCAATGTTAGGCTCATGTTCAAGGCTGTCTTCTCAAATCGCTGTCTGCTGGCTTCTTTGATTAGTTTTTTTTTTGTTTGTTTCAGGTATCACTGTTAATTAATGTCTTGTCAGGTATTAACTGGTATACCTGGTCAAGGTGTTATTGGATTCTAGAATTTGTAATAAGCAAGATTACACCTTCTGCACTAACTCTTCTTAAACAGTCTCTTGATTGGACCCGTACTTTGTTCCTCTGAGGTCATTGAAAGGATCTCGCCAGTCAGGGTGTTTGAACATCTAACCTATGGATTCATAGTCCACACAACCTTTGGATCTTGGCACCATGTCTTGGTGGCCTGTGGATGAATTATGGTGTTAAAAAATCAAGGAGTTAAGGCCCTTTAGTGATAAAAAACACAGTGTTATACTTTCTTTACACTTGTGTGTCTGCATTTGTGAGGCAGTCATAATCCAACATTATATAATAGCTATAAAATCTCAGTCAATATTGAATTTGGCTGGTATCATTTACTAGTAGATTAGGATTTATGAATCTTTCATTACAAAAAGAATGCCAGATTTTATTTTGTAGACACTTAAGTGTCTGCATTTCTTATATAGTCTTAACCATTTACAAATACAGACATGTTTTTGATACCTTGGCAAACATAGCAGACCCAGATCAGACAGCTTTTTCCTGGGTCTCCTCTGTTTGTTTGTGGGGTTTAAAGCAGCTCAGTCACAGATGGTCATGGATTAAGAATTTGACTTTTAACAGTAAGTGTGTATTACATTTATCACTACTCATCTACAGATGCATGATCACCCAATGCAACAATCTGTGATTGTAAAAAAAAATGGGTGGTTTCCCCATCACAGATGGTATTGAAGCTATATTTAGAATTATAAACTATATTTAGATATTCTATTTTCATTTGCCATCACTTGATGATCACATTCACTCTTTGCGCATGATTCATAGGCTGAACATAGAAATCGCTATCCTCAATCGGCGAGGATGTCACCATGTACTGCAAGCACCTGCTTCAGGGATACCGTAATCTATATTTAACTGATTTTGCCATTTCTGAAAAAAGTATTTTCCCATGTAATGTGACCTACACCTTACCAAGAGAGAAAAGATTTTTTTCTTATTTCTACAGATCATCTGTTAGCAAGCTGCTTTAATGTCCCACCAACAGTATTTCAGTCATTTGGAGATTTGGAGACTATATCTACTTGAGACATATATTGCTGCCACACTGCAGTAGCACACTGTAAACATGTGGCATGATATTACACCCAGTCACATGATCCTAACATCGGGCCAACAAGTCCTGCATCTACCCTGTATATATGCTGAGTGCAAAGCAGGCAGCTACCAGCACAATTTTTAACAACTTGGATATTATGATCGGAGTCGAATCCATGACCTCCTGCCTTCGAGATGAAGGTACTTACCACTCCGCCCCAAGGGCGTCAAGTCATGTCTTTATAAGGTAAAAAAGAAATTAAGTTATAAAGGTACACAAAAAATATCTCTTAGAACAGTTGAAATAGAAAATTGCATTCTTTTTATTATGAAGATACAAATCCTTTAATAAATAGATTTTTTGTGCGTAAAAATATGACATTAACTGTCTATGTAATTGCTATTTTTTTTGCACATTTTAATTTACAATTTCATACGATATTTATCTACAAGTAACACAAATTAAAATTCATAAATAATCATAAATCAGAGATTGGCTGTCTGTTGTTAACCCTTTCCCTCACTGTTCGCTGCTCCTCAGTGGTCTGGAAATGAAGATTTTGTAATTAAATTTGGTAAGGTTTAACTGTGGTTTTCTGCAGATCAGGCTTTATGTGGTACCTACTGAGTGCGTCAAAATGAGTCTATATGAGGGAAAGGGTTAAACAAAGTATGAAATGGTTAGGAATAATTTTTTCTATACACATGATTGACTTGATAAAATAACATTTTTTTTTTTTTTTTTTTTTTTCGGATAAAGATCTAAAAATCCCACCTTGGCGTTAATTTATTAAAAAATCAACAGAGGACTTATTTTGATTGTAATATCTTCCCTCAATTAAGTTCTCTTATTAAAGGACCACACATCGTTATTTAAATAAAATCGGTGGAGCAGAGAAAATATAGCGTAATTATAAATAGATATAAACTAATGAAAGTGGGAGAGGTCATAACTTACCATATCTCCGTATCAGGTATATCAAAACGATGCTGTTAATTTCGGGTACTGTTTTTATAGCCTTTCAGTAGGCATTTTACAAGGAAACTCATTTAATTTTACAACTGACATCTGTCACTATCACGAAAATATTTATGCGGTAATGAATTTCATAGATACGATTATCAAATGATGATTATCAAGATTTGTGTACTATATTCGTATATTTGAATACTTAAATTGTTTTTTGAAGCCTGAGGCCAGTAGTAGCGAAATTAGGTCTTTGACTGAACTCTACTTTAGTCAGAGGTTGAATTAGATATTTGATTTTTTTTCTTATTTTAGTCATTTTGAGACTATATTTGCTGGTCCTCTGTTCTCAAAAATTAAAAGGGACTAAAGTATGATTATGCCCATTAGTTTCAGTAGGGATTTGAGATTGGTACTTAAATTTGAGCCTGAAGTATTTCTTAAGATTATAGGCCTGGCCTGCGCTCACAAAACATCTCAGATTAATATTGTCCTGACCTCAAAAATCTCAAAATCTCTTTCACCAAATAAAAAGTAAGTTTTGAATAAATCAAAGTCCTTTTTCAATAAGAACATGCTAATAATAGCATGTATTCAAAACTTCTATTTTCTATCTTAGTTAAAAAAGGAGTTCTAGATAATCAAAATTTGAATTGAAGAATATCTCATTTTGAGATGATTCATAAAATGCAAGCCTGGTTCCTCTCTGTATTTTTCCTCAACACCAAGCAGTGAACCACCAGTACCCTTTTTTCATTGCTTTGGTATGTCATGGCTGGTGATCAAAGTCCCAGCCTCCCACTTCGAAAGGTGGAGCTCTAACCCCTCACTGGGCCACATTCAGCTCGTTTCATGACTATTTCTAAACCCACATGTCTGGATAGATGATCGCAATACCCTCAAAGGTATGTGACCAGGAGTCGAACCTGGGATGCATTTGCGAGAATCGAAGTGCATTGCTACTGTGTTATCAAGGCATCTTCATTCATGTTGGTCTATCAGTGACCTTCATGGTCATGTTTGTCCTTTATTTAAACTCTTTTGTTGCCTCCCTATGCCCTCCTTTTGCCACAATCGGCACCATGTTAGTAGTGAATGGATACCGATTCCTGTATTCTCATTGCAAAGAAGAAATTACAGATATGGATGACATGTTTAGTTGTTTTTCCTCAAAGGAATAAGTTTCTCAAAGTTGTTCTATTTATTGTTTAGTGTTGTGTATAATTATACATTTATTACCCTCTCAGACTGCTCCTGTGTTTTGATAGGAAACAACTGTTAACCAGTCTACAATGTAGGTGGGGTTTCAATTTTTAAAACAGGATACAGATAGCAAACCAGTCTGCCCCCTACCACAGTGATGGGTTGACTGGGGAGCAATAATGCATATTATCTGTCCCATAATCCCCCGTTTGCGGTCTATGCATTATT
Organism: Solen grandis; assembly: GCA_021229015.1. NCBI lineage: Eukaryota > Metazoa > Mollusca > Bivalvia > Adapedonta > Solenidae > Solen > Solen grandis. The sequence goes on along the minus strand of CM037787.1, from coordinate 29,719,597 downwards.
AGGGGATCGGAGTTGATAAACAAAGATTCGTTTTAAAACTGAACGGGATGATATAAAGATATTTATCTCCCATATTAGTATCCATGACTCCAAACTGATTATCATAGACGGCGCTTTGACACCTCTTCATACCGAACCTGGAGTAGCGATGCCTAATTGGTCACATGACCCCGTCCTCATAAGTGCACATTTCTCCAAAGTTGATTACAGTTTTTATCTAAGTAAAGGGCTTAATCGGGACTATATCCTAATCGGAACTATCTTAGTTAGACAGGAACGTGGACGATTAGGGCCAAAATTGAATGGTTTTATCAATTTCTACCTGGCAAACACTTCAAGTGTTAATTTGTAATATTCTTCATGTGTAGATATACATAGATGCCTTAAACAAAGAGGTACCGGCTTGGCTCTCTGTTTATGTCATTCGCCGAGAGAAAAGTCTGTTGTGTATGTGTGTCCTATGTTTGGATATAAACACAAGAATGAAAGTATTCTCTTGTTTATGGATTGTGTCACCATGCTAATACCTTGTTAGAAAATTAGGTATTATTTTTTTTTATTTATTATAATGTTTTAATTATTTATAGTTGAAAGTGATTTGACAGTTATGATTAAATATGTATCACTTTGTGGTGATTATGAAAAAATATTTATGAGATATGACTGAATTCTGTAAATATCTTATATACAGAGTAGATTTAGTGATTTGTGATATTTGGAGTCCAAATATAGGTATTGTGTATTATTGGGCATTGGAACAATGATATAATAATGAGCTGAGAATTTGCATTATAATGGAGAAACCCTTACCTTGCTAAATTTCATAATTGGACTTGGCCTTTTTTTCATTTTGGTGTACCATTAGTTTTAATGGGGGTGCTCATGGAAAATTATTGACTGTATAGTGAACAGTGCAGACCACTGATGTGCAGGCTGATCTTGGTCTGCACTGGTAGGGAAGGCAGTCAAAAGTGCCTACACCATTGTAAGGGTTAAGGTCAGGATTTCTTCCTATAGCTTATTTCAGTGTTTTATTAAAAAAAGTTAGTTCAATGTCAAGATATGCATATATTTATTTTTCCATAAATTAAGTAAATAGCGTGTATTGGACTTAAAGAATGGGCTGCTTAAATCTGGTTTGCTGCCTAGTGCAAGTGATGGCTGCCACAAACCTGTACTAGGCAGCCAGCCAGTAGCATTAGGAAGCTGCTTAGTAAAGGGTGGATGCTAAACAGAAATAAAATATATCTTAAATGCATCTTTAAGTAAAAGAAGTCTGAAAATTGGTTGCTTAGTAGAAAAAGGTTGGCTGCTCAAATCAGGTGACTGCAAACACTGATTTATTGCTCCTTTCAAAACATTGTTCTAAGTCCCTGGCGGCATTTTTTGGTGAGTCATCGCCGTCTCCATTCTGTACTTTTTTTCTGTAAATGCTTTAAATTACATCAGATTCCTATATCATTTTGTATGTCTGTTTTCTCTTAATTATTGTATTTATGTTATATTTAATTAGTATTTCTGATACATTTTACTGCTGTTTTTGTTTAGATAATTAATATAGGGAAACAAATTGATGAGTAGATTTTTCTGAGAGAGAACTCATTATCAGAAGTTGTTTTTTTTCTTCTCTGGGCTCATTCCTTGCTCTGTTCTTATTAACAGAAAGTGTCACATGATTATATACTGATGAATTATGAGTAAAGTGTGATGGGGGTAAAATTATTTCCACTCATTTTTTTTCTGACTATAGGGACATCTCTCGTATGAAAAAGTCATCTGTTATTTTACAAGTGTGTTATCATGAAATGTGAACATTTCTAGGTATGATATTCTTGTATGTCTTTACTTACCCATTATATAGCCCATGGCCAAGTGGTTAAGGCATCCTCTTTGGGAGTTGGAGGTCGAAGGTTCTATCCCCAGCAGAGGATTGTTCTGATATGGCCAGTTGGTGAGCTGCCAGCTATATAGTTAAATAATGGTTACCAATGTCTTCCTGCCTGGTGCTTGGTATATAGAAGAGAACCAGGGAGGTAATTGTGAAAACAAAGAGGTGTCTCATAAGTCATATTTGGTTGGCTCTTTCAATAGGGGTGACACTACACTTTAAACACTTTACCTTTACCTTTTATACTTGCTATTTCAGAATGAAAGACAAAGAAATGGGTTGGGATAAGACAAATTGGCCATGTTAAAAAAAAAAAGAATGTGTAAATAATAAGGCCAACGTTATTAATCAGTTTTATTATTCAGCTAAGTTAATCCTTTATCTCATGAATATTCATGTATAGATTTATGGCTTGATGAATATTAATTTACTGAACTTGAAATGATATAAGGAACAATTTTTTTTTTCTTTGCCATGCAGGCTGTATAGAATCTGAGCTACAATATTATTATATGCATTGTAAATTTCTCTCTTCTGATTGGTCAATAAACCATGCACATAATGTCATGAACACTGGGTATATGTATGCAACGCATCATTAGTCTTTATTAACACAGAAACTGGACTGAACTTTGCAGTTTATGAAGTCCATTAACAGTTTCTTGACAGGGTACATGACATATATTCCCAGCGGGGAAAATCATGTCATCCTCGCCGACATGAATTTCCTCAGCCAGGAATAAATAGTCATGTCAAAAAACTGTATAACTAATTTTGTATGAGCCAACAGATGTGAACTTGGGTCTCCTCTGTCATCAAAGGTATATGAGGTGTCTGTATGAGGTAAAAGTTCATTTTTGTTACCACTTACCATTGTTTCCTATCTTTTCAGGGTACATACAGTTTTTTACCCTCCAAAGATACTATCACCATTTGCAAGGTAAGGTATTAGAGACTCTTTCTCTCTGTAAAATAAGAATTTTTTATGTCACCTTCTGTAGGCAGAGGTAACATAGGGATCACTTCTCAGTCATCTGTTTCTCTCTAGCACTTTTTCCATCTAACACTTCTTTATTCTGCAGTAACTCTTGCTCTACTCTTGCTCTTCAAATGAAATTGTCATGCACAAGGTCCATAACTCTGGCATCAATTTTTTTTTAGTCATTCCCCTTTTTCATTCTGTCTGTCTGTCTGTCTGTCTGTCTCGCTTTGTCACACTTTTTTCCGTCACGCTTCAGTAGGTGACACATGTATTCCATGGAACACTCTATTTTTTTAGTATACAGTGTAAAGATTCACAAAATGAAACACTCATTTTGCAATATTGTAGCATGGTTATGCCATGCAGGACTCAAATATCCCAGTGTCAGTAT
>CM037787.1:29666236-29716236 GCA_021229015.1 Solen grandis | reverse complement strand
ATTATACCAGTCTGCTACCTTTTTCCCAGTATGATACCAGGCTAGTATCCTTCCTGTTTAACGGCAATGTAATATGATCTTTTATCCTATCACCAGACTCTCCTTGTCATATAAACTGCTTGACAACTCCATGACAACTTTCTTGTTTACTACATGTATGACGTCACGGAGTTGAAGGTCGTGTGATTGGATAGTTTGTTTTTGTTAGGTTCTTTCTTTTCATTTTTCCTGGGTATTGCTTTGAAATGATAGGATAAACAGAATACTAGGTAAGTGTTTAATAAAGATAAGTTTATCCTGCTAGGCTTAGAAAATATAAAGCGCTCGCCAAGGCTTGCGGTTTATTTGTCTAAGCCTTGCAGGATAAACTTATCTTTATTCAACAGTAACCTAGTATTCTCTATGTAATATATACTCAGTTCCACTATTTCATACCAGTTTCCCTGTACCATACCAGTCTCACGATATCATACCAACTTCCCTGTACCATATACCAGTCTCATGATATCATACCAGTTTTCCTATACCATACCAGTCTCATGATATCATACCAACTTCCCTGTACCATACCAGTCTCATGATACCATACCAGTTTCCCTGTACCATACCAGTCTTATGATATCATACCAGTTTTCCTGTACCATACCAGTCTCATGATATCATACCAACTTCCCTATATATACCAATTTCCTTGATCATACCAGACGCACTATATTATGCTGATCTTCCATTTATTATTGCACCATACCAGTATTTATAACCCATACCAGCCATCATTCAGAATTTGATCTGATATATCCAATGTTTGATATATTTGTAAAATGAACAAGTTTCATATATACACATGGGTAAAAGTTTTCAGGAATTTTCCTGAACTTCAGATTTTTCTAATTGCCATTTGACTTTTTATTTTAAATAAAACTCTATTAAAAAAAATTGCTAAAATCAGTATTTTCCTTTTTTTTAATTTTCAACTTTTACCCATATATACATTGTATATAGCTTATGATTTGCAGGGTGCCCACTGTGGTACAATTGCTGTTTTTCCTTAATTTTGTTCCCCTTCATATAGAGAGTCCTTAAAATTCTGGGGGTACACGGCCAAATTTGGGGGTCAAAAACCTTCAACAGGGGGTAAATGTGCGTGCTGAGCTTGATTTTCTCTTAAAATTTGTGGCCATTCAGCATCTGCTGGGTAATATATTGGAAACCATCACGATTTGTGTCTCAGTTCCACAATTAAATAAAGAAAAAATACTGATATTAATTAATGTTTTAATTAACACAGAAGTATAATGTGAAATATCTATAAATGTACTAATTAATACATTGACATGTATGATATTTAAGTAATACATGACTATGTTTATCAGCATTCAATGTGTAAGAGTATAAGAGAGGTTTAACCCTGTACCTTGTGGTAATTTTTCTTGTGTTTTTGCAGGTCCTGCCTGATCTTTAGAAATCGCAAGACCTTTGTATTGACTGAATATACTAAGTAATTGACTCTAATTGGAATTGAAGTTATATGGAAACATTTGAATTAATTCTTTTTGAAGAAAAGATAAAAAATATTTTGTCACCAACAGGAGAAACAAAAAAATAGTGAAAATTATAGATGTAAAAACAAAATGAATATTGTCTGACAGTAAAAGGAACAAAATCAACATTATGTTAGTAAAAGTGAGATTTCAATGCACTATTTCTCATCAATATGCATGAGATGGTTTGTTTTGTTTTTATTTTATTTATTTGCGTACGTTTCCCCTTAGGATATCCACTTCCTAGACACAACACAAAATTGTATCGATTCTGCGACTTTGCTCCTTTAATGTTTTACTTACCAAAAACTTTAATTTCGAACCCCTTACTGACAGATTTTAGACAATTACTTCTTCAATGTCTTGAATTTAGACAAATTTGTGTATGTATTTCAAGCCACGACGGTTTTACTTCAATTAACCAGGCTTAATTGAATTTTCAAATCAGTCAGTGTGCGCCTCATGAATAATATTATTAGAGACGTGTGCTACAGTTTTTCGTCAAGATTTTCATACGTATATTTGTCACCAGACTCAGTCTGCAGCTTGGAACCAAGAGGAAGAAAAGCAAACAAAATGCTTGGTTTTTATTGGTTTTGGTGCGCACAGAGATCGAGTCCCCTTTTACCGATTTTTGCGCAGCAGGTTCGAGTCTGGCTTGAAATGATTTTAATGTGTTTAATGAGTTTAAAAATATTTGACATTGAAGAATCAAAACCAGTGGCCATATTTACAGAATATCTTAATAACACTCTTTGTAACTGTCTTTATGTTGTCTAACATGAGATTACCTACCTCCTAAAAATTTCCAACAATAGATTGTTTATTTTGTTGTTTTTATTAGAAATCATCTGCAGACATGTTGTCAAATAAATTCCTGAAATAAATTTTGTCTTTTTGAAGGGAAATCATTTCTTAAAAAAAATGAAAAAAGTATGGTTTAAAAATAAGAAGAAGTATGACTGGTTTTGTATGTGCATTAACTTTCATACAGGGCAACTAGTATGTAGCGAATTCCTGCAGTTTTTCTAATTGTAAAAGCTACTTCATTTTATGAAATGGTATTAATGTTGATGGTTAAATGTATCATTGATGTCGCAGGAGACTGAACACACTGTTTATGTGCGAAAACAAATACTAAGGGCCATAACTCTTAGGTCCATTTGACCAAATTTGTCTGTCCTTAAAAAAAGGCTCAGAGAAAAGCAACAACAGACAAGCATTGGCATCCGCATTTGGTGTTCTTATTTTTATATGGGGTTGATATTATGCTGCATCACTTTGATATTACATTGTAGACAAGTCACAGTCATGGTACCACACCGGGCCAACCAGTCCTGGAACAACTGTTTTACAATGTGTGCAAAGCAATGATGCTTTTTTAAGACTTAATTGTGTTGCTTCTGATGCCCGCAACCTCTTGTTTGTGCTTGCCTGACACTTGTTTAAAACCTCCCCTTGGTTTGTCTACAGTTGCAGGATTACCCAAAAAGTAACTGATTGATTGTCATCATAATTCATACTGCCTAAATTAAAGATAAAGAATCAATGATCAGATTGCCATGGTGATTTGCGTCAGGATCCACTTAACTTTTTCCGTCATTTTAATACAGAAAATAATTATCTTCCCTGGTGGATGAACACTCTGCGCAAGTGCTTTGTATTTTTTAACTTTCTTCTTCTGTGTTATACCTATCAGTGAAGCAGGGGCGATATTGGGATCATACCTGTTGCTTCCCTTTGAGTCCGTTAGTCACTCCGCCATGTCACATGATATGACAATGTGGTGTTTGATCACCTTCACGAACAGCGCTTATTTATTGCCGATTCTGGCATGAGATGTAAATGTATAAAAATCAACATTACATTTTATAAATTATAACTGTGAAATGTATCAAAAACTTACCTCCAAACTTTGCCATTAAGCTGCGCGTTAATTGGATGTTTAAATGGTGTTTTGTGATTCGCTATAGACACTTAGCACCAGTAATGAAACAGTTAATGGATTTAACCGCTAATTTCATACTGACATGAGATCTGTGTGATTTATTCTACAGTGCGTCTGGAAATAAATGTTTAGTATGATTGAATGAGGATAACTTATCACTTATTTAGATAAAAGTAATGTTCCGAAATGAAGATAGTTTTTGATCAGGCTTCTGCTTCTACTTTGCCAATATTGTTTATTTCTTAGCTAGATTTTGTGAAATTTGTGCGATAAGAAATGAATTTGTGAGGCATCAAGAACATGGTGTAAAGTTTACAATCAAATTGTTCCATTCTCGAATCTTTTCATGGTGGCAGTTGCGATCTTGGCACTTTGTTTCCAAATATTTCACGAGATGTTTTTAGATGATACATAACAAGCTCATGTTCATCCTTGGAAAATACAAAACCGTCACTGTCAGAAGACTTTTGCCAGTTTTTAGCTTGTCTGTTACTTGCCAAAAAAACATGGCGGTGTTGTCATGGTATCCTTGTCAACATTTTAATTTTATGGGTATTACTTGCATCATTGTACAGTTAACTGAACCCTTATTTCTTGTATGTACCATTTCACATGGTCGACCAATCAAAAGCAAGATCTGGTAAAAAAAGTCTTTTAAGGTTTTACTCTAACCAACATCTACACTATGATCATTTCAAGTGTTGAACATTGGAAAAAATATTATAACAACAGTGAGGCCCCTAATAGCTGTGGGTTCAAGTCTCAATAGGGTCACTCAGATTTTTACCCTTGACCTCTTGAATATTCATGCATATTTATGTCTTGATGAATATTCATTATTGTTATATTAATCATATTTTAAATGCTATATGAAACACTGGGTTTGTCTTTGTTATGCAGATCATGTAGAATTTGATGTAGCTGTCTGATCAGGGTTTGCTTTGTTTGCCAAAGTGTCCAGATGTGTTAATATGATGTAAAGGGTTAAACTAACAATGGTTTTAGAAATGCCAGTATGGCTATTATTGAGCATGCTTGGGTCTCAGCATATAAGGGTAGTTCCAGGATTGGATGGACTCAGTGTCAAGATAATGTGACTGGGTGTGGTATCATGCTACTTATCTTTGGCACCATTCATCAGTGAATCAAAACTATTCATCTCATGAAAACAAGTGTCTATAGCGGTGATGAATAGGACCGACACAAAGCAAACTATAACCTTTTGTTTTTCACTTGACTATATGATCTCCTGTCTTGGGTTTCAAAGAGTTTGTCTATCAGAAATGATGATGATGATGATGATGATGATGATGATGATGATAACTATGTTCCTGATAATTTTTTAGTATTATATAATAAACAGTTTTTAATTAAAAAAAAAAAAGGTTTCAATTCTACTCATTATTATGATGCACAAGATTGTGTCATATTATAAAACGTTAATATCCGATAACATAACTACTTGAAAATCGCAGCCAAATGAGGCCATAGAACAACATTGTTATCAATGTGCCTAATAAATTAAAGCATAACATCTTCTCCAAACCTCATTGAGAAAAGTACATACAGCGTGACACCTATAAATAATTGTGAGTATTTGTGATTTAAGGCACAGATTCAATTAACACAATAATATATCTTATAGGAATGAGCAAACATTTTATCTGTTGTTGATCTTTATGAATTTTTAGATTTATACAGTTATATGAAGTTAATTTCAGGGTTTTTTTGCAACTGTATATTAAGGTATGTAAGGAAATAGGCAAAATTAAGATTTTAAATCAAGAAATTACAAAACACTTTGAATGAAAATCATGTTATTTGTGACTTGAAACTTAAAAAAATGACTGAAAAAAAAAAAAAAATTGAATTTTTTTTTTTCTTTTTAGAATCTGAATCACCTTCAGTAATAGCTCTAGTCTAGTCACTTTAAATCATTTAAATCTTATTTATGTTTTAAAGGGTGCCTTGATGCAGTGGTATGTATACATGACTGTTGATCCAAAGGTTGTGCGTTTGAACCTCATTTTGGGCAAGAATATTTCATAACTGTTCTAGGCATTATGTACTGGTCCAACCCAGGAACCATTGGGAAGGATTAGTGTAGTTTGTAAGAATTTGTTTAACATCAAAAGAAACAAGATTAAAACAAAAATTAGTACTGGTAAATGACCCAACTTTACATGAATTTTGAAAATAATTGTTCATGAACAGTAACTGTTCATTTCCAGGGGGTCTTCATATTTTCCTAAAGTAAGGGCAGAAGGATTTTTTTTTAAATGATATTATTCCTATAAGGATCTGTAAAAAAAAAAAATGAAAACAAAAACAAAAGAAACAAAGGCAATTTTGTAATGAAGCTATATTTTGAGAATGCAGATGCCCATCATCAGTTCTTTAGTGATGTCTTTGCAGAAACCTGTGTCGCTGATATAATGTTTCATTCTACTGGTGAACCCAGAGATAGATATTTGAATAGCCCCTTATACACATCGGTAACTTCAAATTTGGAGTGATTAAAATTGTATTAAAATATGCTTGTTTTTGAACAACACATCCATTTTAAGATATGCCGTTTAATTGCTGTTTACTTCTGTTTAACTTTCAAAAGGATGAATTTTTCATCTCGTAATGTATTTGAAGACCCCAGCTTTTCAAAAAAACACATTTATAAAAATTAGGTCTAATTATTTCATCAAATTTTTTTCCACGACTTCGTGGTAGTTGGCTGAGAAGAAGAAAGCTTGGTTGTTTAATTACCTTGCAATTCGGGTTATCAAAAGGAATTTCAAAACAACCTTGAATGATAACCTTTATGTATTCACCAAATAATCAATTGAATGTAAATTTGTCATAATCAAGGGAGTTCTTAATTTGCTGTCCTCAAAGTTTTTCTAAAAGCCTTCAGCAAACTATGATAGCGCTGTTATAAAACTCCGCATGTATGAATTGGATTTCTTTGTTTATTGTTAAGAGATATGGGTCAGTGGTATTTCACATTAAAGAGAAATTATGTTTTTATGCGACTCGATATATTTATGATATTTGATTGGAATGAATCAACAGTTCATATGTAAACATCATCAAACATTTTACGAGGACCGGTTTTAATTCGGCTCCCACCTTGCAGTTAATTACATTTCATTGTCAGGGACTGCAGTTTTAAGGAGACAGTTTTTCTTACGCGTCCAATTCACCAGCCTAGTTTAGATGTAACCAAACAAATAGCCCAGTGTCGCATCTTGCCATATCATGGTAACTTTTTATTTGAAAAAAGAAAACCATGTTATTCGTGTGACAGTTTCTGACTCTTCATTCATAAAAAGCGGCAAAAATCAAAATGCATTGGGCTGTAATTTGCACATTCAAATTGCGATCGGTGTTTGAATTCCTGCAACATGCACAATTTTGATATTCATTCTTCCTTAAAACTTTTTTCTGACTGATCTTCCACGATAATGCTGGTATCTCAAGATTTACTTAGAAACTTCCCGTAACTCCATTTCTCAAACATTCTTTCACTATCATGAAATTTTATCTGAATTATCTTTCTCAGTTAATGAGCAAAAGAAACAAAGTTTCACATTTAGGAAGAACACAAGAAACTTATCAGCTATCAAAACCTATGAAGTGTGTGCAATCTGTGTTTTTTGCCTTGTTCCTTTTCATTATTTTCATCCATTTTCTTCCCTTTTTTTCAATATTTCCTCAATTTCTTTCGATATCTTTATAAACAAAAGATTTTAACGCGAAAACATTTTGATATTAACACTTAATATACCTACTTCAAAAGAATAATCAGCAAAGCAAATATAACAATATAAATCCTTTATGTGAAATTTCTGTCCTTTTCACTTTGATATTATTTTGTTGTTGGCCATTATTTCTTCCGTTTTAGTTATTTTTCAACTTAAACGTCTCGGATTTAGGATCATTAAGGATACAGCTATTGTCATAGCCTGATCAAGAGGAAAAGGGAGGCGACTTATTCTGACACTTTTTAGGCGCAAATGTACCTTAATTAAAACCCATCCTTTGGTGCTAGTGACCTGTGACAAAGCCAGAAGATTTTATCTATATTGGCTAAAAGGGTAAGCAAGAAAATGGGAGTTTGGCCGCTTTTCTTTGTCATGCTGGTGACTTTGGTTGAACTGTCACTGTGCATGGGTTGTTAAGTGACAAACAAAATGAAGCTAGATCAGCTTCCAAAGGGTAAAAAACTTTTCAAGGCTCATGAAGACAAATTTGTGAGAGTATTTTTTTTATTTGTAGTTTGTGTATTTTAGTTTTACTAAAATTTTTGTTACCCCAGTGATAAAAATTGCCTTGAAGTATTTGACTATTGTTTACAGGATTTTGCTGGATTTTTCTTCGGTTTTACAAGGTATTTGTCCAACCCAGGAACATTTTGATATTTCTTGGTCTTATATCATTAATGGTCATGGTTTGTATGCTACTAGGTCTTCTTCAGTATCTTAACCCTTTCCCTCGTAGAGGAAACCACGAAAAGACCTATGCAAACAACATAAAACCAGATCAGCCTGCAAGTAACTCGCAGGCTGATCAGGTTTTATGCTGTTCCCTGCTCCTCAGTGGTCTGGAAATGAGGACTTTATAATTAAATTTGGTATGGTTTAACTGTGGTTTTCTGCAGATCAGGCTTTATGTGGTACCTATTGAGTGCGTCAAAATGAGTCTATATGAGGGAAAGGGTTAATTAACTGCTAAGTGGGTGATAGTTTTAGCAGAAAGGCCAATGGAGTGTAGAGTTCTAGGATCATATAAGATACCAGAGTTAGACCCAGATATTTTGTCTGAATAATTTTAAAGATCAAAGAGCAGACCTTTGTTTTTGTACCATAAGGTCATGTTTTAAACTTAATGCATTTTCTTGTGCCCCTTGCACAAATGATGACTCAAACCTAATAAATGTTTAAATAGGGTGGCATAATCTGCAAAGTATTTCAGCCATTGTTATACAGAAAATAAAAAATAAAAAAATAACATAATTTAAACATTTATTGGACTTTGTTAATTTAAACATTTATTTGACTTTGTGTGACTGTACCATCTTTTTGGTGTTTAAAGAAGCATACTTTATTCATATTCAAACAATCATTCCTTAAACAGAAATGTGTGTTAGTGTAACATAAATGCCTTTCATTTTGGGGTATTTTTGTTGTCTGATGATAACAGTAACAAAAATGACAGGTGAAGAATTGTTCCTCCAATAAAAGGAGAGTATAATAGTAAAGGTAGGAGCTGCCCCTACACTAACAGATGAATATCTCAACAGACGCATTGTAATTCTCAACCTTTGTTATGGCAAGGAATAGCCAAGTGTGAACACTTCATTACTATTGAAGGCAAATATGGCGGTATTTATTGGTGTTATATAATTGAACAATTTCTAATGATTAAAGAGTTGTCAAGGGCAGGTAACGAAGATGAAAAGTTTTTTAACGATGGCTCACAAGAAACAAATGATCTAAAATTAGAACACAGAATGCAGAAGTATGGTGAGTTTGACATAAAAATCAAGCAAGTTATATCGGACGACAGATGTGGTTTAGATACCAACAAGGTCAAAGATGGAGATGAAAAGATTGAGTAACAAAACAGCCTTTTCACCCGCCGTAGTATCTATCAAACCAAGCGTTCATTAATATTCCATAAAGCATCTTTGTAATGATGATAATCACTAATTACCCTAAGTGTTCAGCAGTGGTGGAGTTTTTTGGCGGAGGTTACGGCAGAATTACGACACGGGTATTGTTTCAAGCCCTTGTTCTCTCGGGCTTTGTATTTCAATGCTGTAGTGTCATAGTTTGGTACTAAAAACCAATACAAAAACATTAGTCTTAGTTTGCTAATTTAGACAAATGTTTTCACAAATGTTCGGGCCTTTGCCCTTGAAAAGAGAACAGATTGCCACTGTTCGGTTTGATTTGTAAATTATCATCTCGTAACAAACATGTGAGAGAAGGTTCTCTCTTAAATTGTTTGCCAAAATTCCACAGATTTTAGAAAATGACAGACACAAGAAATAAATGAATATAAAAATTCCATGAGATTATATTTTCATTACTGATCGTTTAAACAGATACTGCAGCAATTTATGGCCGCTAATGATAGTTAACTTGTTCTGCTTTTCTCGCTGGCTGGAAATACATCTGACTTCATGTTGCGGCTGATGAAGCCTACTTACCGGTATGATTTCACCAAGCACCTCGGAGGAGAATTTTACACCAACACCTTCATTTATCAGATTTACTAGACCGTTAGCTTGATCCCTCTGCATCTTGTAACTTGTCAATAATCGAAACATCTGCACGTGAAAAGTGCTAGATTTTAACAAAATGTCTTATCTGATGGAGATAGTTAATTGGTTAAAATCTTCGACAGCCATTTTTTACCGCTGATAGTGGATTGTGGGTAATCATTAAGCTACATTTTCCAAATGGTAATTATTTTTTCTTCTGGTTTTTATGACCCATATGTTCAAAGTGGGAGGGAGCGCTAAATGTTACGGCTGTCCATTTGAGTGTTATCTTTATGTGCTGGTATGCCCGCGTATGTCAGTTTCAACATATCACTTCAGAAGGAGAAAATATTTTGACACTTTTCATGTATTGATGGCATCATAATTATGTTCAAAATATATGAATGGGGGACAACATGAAATCATCAAGTTCTTTTTTCATCAAACTATATCTAGAAATGGGATACTCACATATTTGTCAGTCTTTCTATCTTTGTTACCTTTTTCTGTCTCTCTGTTTGTCTTTTTCTGTCTATTCATGCCATTCTCCATTCCCTCTCTTTGCCTGACCATCTGTGTCATTATTTGTGCCTTTTTTCTGTCTCCTTCCTTTTCTTCTTCTCTCACTATCTCTCTCTGTCCTGTTTCTTCTCTGTGTTTGTCTAGCTTTGTCCATCTTTGTCTCTCCTTTCTCTTTCTCTACCTGTCTCAGTCAGTCTGTGCTATTCACACTTCCCCTCTCTCTTCAGTCACTCTCTCTCTCTCTGCCTATCCCTCTTTTTTCTGTCCGTCTAAGGTTCCCTTTGCCTCTTTAATTCTTCTTATTTCTGTCTGTCTCTTTCTGTGCCTCTTTGTCTATATGTGCCACTCTATTCCTCTCTCTCTCTGACTATATGTGCCTTTCCCCCCCCCCTCTGTCTTTATGTGCCCCTCTGTATATATGTGCATGTCTGTTTGTATATATGAGCCTGTCTTTCTATCTGTGCCCCTCTGTCTATATGTCCCTCTGTAAATATGTGCATGTCTGTTTGTATGTGCCCCTCTGTCTATATATGCCTGCCTGTCTTTATGTGTCTCTGTCTGTCTGTGCCCCTCTGTTCCTCACTGTCTGTGCCCCCCTCTCTCTTTCTTATGGGTCATCAGAAGATAATCATCCTTTATTTTTGCACAAGTTCTTATCAAATTTGATAAAATATGCATTTGCCATTAAACATGTTAAGTGCTGAAAAGATATTTTGAGTAAGAAAGAAATTAACCATTATCTGTGTACAACATGGTAGATAATAACTGATGTTCCGCATTCAGCTGTTCAATTTTTCACCCCATGACAAAATACTGATGTTAACTTTTCATTCTTTTTTTGTCATGGTAACATGCCAAGTGATAGGGATAAATGCCATGGCTTTTGTGGCTGATACGTTAGATCTTGAAGTGAATGGTAAGAAATTTTACAGCCACGTAAAAAAATAAAATGTTCGCCCGAGGCTTCACAGCAGAATGATAATAACAACAATTACTTGGAACGTATTTTTCTAGCAATCCTTCTGAAATTTGGTGAATAAATAAAATTTCACAGTGCCATTAGATGCATGTTTCTTGTAGTTATTTTGACCAAATATCAATTGACTTATGGATTAAGTACATGCACAAGTCCAGGTGGCTGAGTGGTTAAAGTGTCTGTGCTGGAGGTCTCGTGTTCAATCCCAAGCATTGTGCTTATGTATAAAAATTGGTTCCGGGACTTTATGGCCTGGTGTCAGAATGTTGTGACTGTGGTAACATGCCACTAGTCTGTAGTATGATACCACTTTGAGATAGCATTGTGATTATCAACCCCATGTTGATTAAGTGACTTAACACTTTCCTTCACAGACTCAGTTTAACCCTTTCCCTCATATTGACTCATTTTGACGCACTCAATAGGTATCACATAAAGCCTGATCTGCAGAAAACCACAGTTAAACCTTACCAAATTTAATTACAAAATCCTCATTTCTAGACCATTGAGGAACAGCCAACAGCATAAAACCTGATCAGCCTGCGAGTTACTCGCAGGCTGATCTGGTTTTATGCTGTTCGCATAGGTCTTTTCATGGTTTCCTCTATGAGGGAAAGGGTTAATGCATTGGCAAACAGAGCAGACACAGATCAGAAAGCTCCTTAAGGAGCTGTTTGCTCATACAGAATTGTAGCTGAGATTCTACACAGTCTGCATGGCAAAGAAGATCAAATCATACATTTGTACATGAATATTCATGAGGTAAACAGTTGAAAACCATGTTATAAGAACAAAAGCAATCAGGCTGACCTAAGGTTGTGGGTTTGAACCCTTTTTATGGACAAGAATATTTCACAATCTTCCCAAGTGCAAAGTACTGGTTTCAAGCCAGGAACCACTGAGAGAGAGATAAGTGTAAGTTGTAAGTAAGACCTTGTTTCTAAACCAACCTAAAAAATATAAGTTAAACTAAACAAGCATTATTGAGAACTTTAACTTTTTTGAAGCATTTTTGTGTCAGCCACAAACCAATTTCCATTTTTTAAGAATATTTAATGAATTAAAGGTGCACATTCATAACTGACATTTTTAGAGATATTTTCATCTGATAGGATAAAGATTGTACACATGACACCAGAACACAACTTCTAATTGGTTCCTTTTCACATTTAATTAGCAGTAATTATGTGCAGTTGCTCTGTTCACCCAAACACAGTCAATTTAAAGACTCTCACATTACAGTTTGCGTTTATTCCATAATACCATTATATTGATGTCATCGTATCAATTTCATTCCATCAAAGAATTTAAGGTATTCTGTCCATCATTGATTTATAATCATAGTTTCTGGAATGCTTAAAAAGACTTCAGTGTAGATGCAAGCATTCATTGACTTTGAGGATCTATAAAGGCTTGCATTTACTACAATCACTTCATGGACCATGACCACAATTTAATGATGGATGGATCACCTTAACTATCATTCCATTTATGTTCTTCCATGTTTGGACAAAAAGTCAGGTTTTTTCCACCTTTCATATATAAATGACTGTAATAAGTATATTAATCTAACTTGATCAGACACTCATCACAGTGTGTGATACTGTGGTTATATTGCAATTTTTATGAAACTTGTACATACATGTGGACTTGTCTAAGTGGCTGAGTGGTTTGAGTTTCCAAACAATAACTGGAAGTTGGTGGCCACGATCCCTGGTTGCTACATACCAAAGTCATTAAACATAGGACTGGTATATTTCCTTTGGTGTTGGTGTAAGCACTTAAGGTAGTTTCGGGACTGGTCGACTCGGTGTCCGGATAATGTTTGGTATTCCTGCACTTTTCTTTGGCACGATGCTGCAGTGAGGCAGCACTATATCTGAAGTCCCACATAAACCAAAGTAAACAAACAATCATTTATGTAGAGATATATCATAAACATTAAAGCTGATATATGACTGATAAAAAAGATGATTGATTTCAACTGTTGTAGGTGTCCCAGGTTCTGGGGTAGCAGGCAGCTACAGTGTCAAACATCCTCTCTCCACACATCTCTGTCCAAAGGATCAGTGTTGGCCAGATTGCATACTTCCAGGTCGGTCTCATGTTTTCCTGGGTCTACCATGCCCTCTGCAGCCGGGAATCGCCATGCTCTTGACTGAAAATATACAGTCTGAAATAAAAGAAAATGAAAAGAAATTATGTGTAGAACAGAAGTTACATAATGTGCTTTGGTTGATGTTGTTAAATATAACCTCAAAGGTGCAGACGCCTTTTTGTTAGAGAAAGTAATAAATGACCATTGTTTCCACTGACTGCATCTTATCCTTGAGGTCTATGAAATAATAACTTATTTGCCATACATGTCTAGAAATTAACTTGTTTTCCGAAGAAAAGATCATCTCTTCCACAATTACTTCTCCCCATCGCTTAGTAATTGCGGACCGAGCATTGCGTGCTGTGGGACCGCTCTTTCACACAAATATATGACTTTCCCATTTGACGTTGTCAAACTATAATGGCCCTCTTGCTTTGTATATTATCTATCGTGAAAGTTAGGGTTTGTGCATTGCTACCGACTTTCCTCGTACAGTATATGTTCGGACAGTTTAATTATCATGTTACAAATTATGCATTTACAGCTAATTTTCTCCCAACACATTTTCTGTCAGTAAGCTATTACCCCGGTCTAGCGTGTAACGTCTATGTGGTAGTTACATATATCTTTTTTAATTGAAATTGCAAACAACATTTGCATACTTTCAATTTTCTTCCGTCTTTGTTTTAAACTCTACAATTATCATGAGTTTTCCTTCTGGCCCAATATTTTCACTGCCAGAATGGTAACGAGTAAAAAATTTGATTGTAGCCAAAATGTTTTTTGCGCGATTTCTTTCCAGACAGCAAGGTTAAAATGCAGAAAAGTATCACTGAACAAAAACTAACAGGTTATACCGAGACTTAAGTCATTAATTAGTCCCTTTAATGTGTCGGCAACATTCAGAGTCATACATTTTTTTTGGTCCAATGTAACGTAAAGGCTGATCAGGTTTTGAACTGATTATCTTTGTACTGCAAAACAGAACTGAGAAACTGAGAATTTTTTACAGTCAGGACCTGTGTTCTTAAAAATACTTAAGTATGATCTCAGACTCAAATTTGAGTATTGTGCTAAAATTACCTATTGAAACTTATGGGCATAGTTTGAGTGAGTATGAAAATAATACTTAAATACATTCATGGGACCTAATCTGTTTTATTACTGGTTTCATAGCGTTTAGATAGAATAGTGGTAACTTTACATCTGACAAGTGAGTCCCAGGTTTGATCCCGGTCTTAACCCTTTCCCTCATATATACTCATTTTGAAGCCCTCAATAGGTATCAAATAAAGCCTGATCTGCAGAAAACCACAGTTAAACCTTACCAAATTTAATTACAAAATCCTCATTTCCAGACCACTGAGGAGCAGCGAACAGCATAAAACCTGATCAGCCTGCGAGTTACTCGCAGGCTGATCTGGTTTTATGCTGTTCGCATAGGTCTTTTCATGGTGTCCTCTATGAGGGAAAGGGTTAAAGGTGAGAGGGTATGGAGATCGTCTGTCCAGACAAAAGGTTTCTTCAGTTTTTGTGGTTTTCTTTAGAAACAATGCTGTCTTGATTGCTATTTAGTGCTTGGAGAATGCCAGGATAGCATGATGGTAATACACTTGCCTTTCTACCAATGAGTTCTTGCTTTGACTCCCAGTCACATTTGTGAGAGGGAATGATGGTCTCCTGTTCAGACAAATGAATCTATTTTGGGTAGTCTGGTTCCCATTACAACAAAAGCCAAGTAGCTCACCATCTCTGTCATTGAGGGGGATTTATAAACATGCTGAGAACTTTCAAATTGGATGTTTAAATTAACTTAAGCTCGCTGTGTTTGAGAAGTGTGCTGATTTGAATCATATCAGACTAGCAGTGGTCCTTAGTGGACCTTTACCATGTTTACTGTTGTATGGTGATGCTTGAATAATAGGTAGTCAAGGCAATCATTGGTTGACCTGGTTTATACAAAACAACTTATAGTTTTGTTTGTGAGCTGGTGATCTTAGACATGAATGGGAAAAGCAGGGGTTAAACTTTCACTATCAAAAAACTGGAGAAATTCTCTATTCTGAGCTGTAGGATATTCCTTTTGTTATGGTCTACAAGAGCCAGGGCTATGTGGTAGAGCAGTTGCCTGGATTTTTAGAGGTCATGGGTTTGAGTTTAACTTTATATTTTCTAATTACCTTCTTAGAGCACTGGTGCTACCAAGGAGTCTTGGAAAGGGATAGATGTAAGTTGTAAAAAAATTCTTTCAATTAATATGAATGGAAAATGTTGAAAGCTTAGCAAATAAAAGGGTTTGCACGCCATGGAACTTGGATCCCAAAGCTTGTTTCATGTTGAATCAGAGAACTATTTTCTCAGGAGGGAAAATGGTTACAGAGTATTCAACAAATCCTGTAGCACGGATCAGGAAAAACTGCTGGCGACCTGTCAAGACTTTCCTCTCCGATAACTTGCTCTCAAACACTTTGCGCCCCTCATCTACTGGTAATTAATGACTATTTCGCTGCCGATCACATTCCTTGGTATTGAAAATTAACTAAACTCATTAAATCTCGTATTCTTCCAGGCCTAATGTGCATTTAAATCAACTTGAACGGCAGGTTAAAGATTTGTCACCCTACGTTACGTCATGACTGCTGAGGCTACGAAACGCTTTTCACTTGCAAGTGGACTTTCGCATTTTGTGTCACATCGGGTTACGAAAAATTGATTACGTTTTTAATTAAACACACCAGAATCGATAGTTCCAGTTTATGTTTTTCTTCGTCACTTTTAGATCAAATCTGCATTATTGCAGAGTTAATTGGATTGAAGATTAATTGAGTTTCATTGTTTGATTTCTGAGGGAGTAATAATTCATATTGCATGGATTGTTTTCCTGGCATTACTGCATGCCTAGCACTGCAAATGAAGTGAGCGGGACAGGAATCACACAGATCTTTTTTCAAAAGACACTGAAGAACTTAAAGAAAAAGACAAGTGTCCAGTTTCATTTTACTAATTTTATCAAGGGTTTGAGGCAAAACTATGGTAACTGCAAATAAATAAAGAAGCGGTTACAATTAATTGTCTTGCACAAAGCCTTCTAATTATGGAGTCCACTTAACCAGATTCAAGTACGTCTGCTGTTGTCTTCAAAAATAAAAGTTTGTGAATTGCTATTGTAAGTTTGATAAAAACAGTTCAAATTGTGTCAGAATTGATATGTATTGAAATATTATGAAAGATTATTTTAAAGAAAGAACAAAACAAAATCATTATTCCTGTGTAGAAGATGTGAAGGGCCTAGTATATGGAAGAAATAATGGAAGCAACATATTGCCCTGTCTAAGAATTTTTTTTTCTCTTTGTCAAATAATGACTGAGTTTATCATGCATTTGTAAAATTTGTTTTTGAAACTTGTGCATGTTCTACTATGCCAGGCTTGTGATCTACAGTGTAGGTCACTTTGTTAATGAAATACAGTCTCAAGTGGTCATTAAAAAGTACTGGTCACCCTAGCAAAGTTTTCTTGAGGGGTCATAAATACTGTGTCTCACAGACACTATTGACCACTTGTGACCATGATGTATTAGTCAAGTTTATAGGTCCTGTAAAGTGAAGGGCCAACATGTGACCGGTGGTCAGTAGTGAACAGACGTGCCAGACTGTGAAATGTCAACACACTGCACACCGGGTGGTAATTGTTGGACAGTATCACTGTTTCTGGATGACTGTGATCATCAATGTCATATAGAAGCATTTGTTGCTTAGAAACCCAATGGTTTCTATACAGTTTGCCATGTAGTGTAAAATAATATATTCTTACTTTTGTAATGTGTTCTTTGGCTATATATTTTTGTCGAAAATTATCTAAAAAAAATACTGTCAATTTTTTTATCCATTTTTACGCTACATTATATCAAGTTTTAAAATTTTTCTTCTTTTTAGTTTATATTTTGAAAGAATGTTACAATATTTAAACTCAGATGGCTACCAGATTTTTAATATTTTTTTTTTTCATTGACTTCATGATTATAATTACAATAATCATTTTGTACCAAACACTTTCTTTTTAACCAAAGCTACATTTAATTTATACCCAATCACAAAGAAATCATTAGCAGAAAGATTTTTTTCTTCCTTATGGATTAGGTTTAGTTTACTGTCATCTTCGTTTTGGAAGTAATGATTTTTGTATTCCAGGGTTATATATACACAATGATTACAAACGACACTGGTAAAGATATATGTATAAGTGGTACTCCCAAAACGAGCCGTCATGGCACAATGTCTTATAATCAAGTGATATGAGTACAAATTTCTTCTGTCCAAGACAGAAACCCCTTGGATCGCTCACATTTTGAAGAAACCTTAACCAATAAATGTTTCAAAGAGAGATTACATAAATAATGAATTAGTTAATGGATTTTTGTCATCCGAAAACTGATTTGGTGTTACGCAGTGTAATTAACACATGGAAAAAATCCAAAGATTCCATTTATTCATCAACTGTTCCAAGAAGAAAGGATACAAGAGCCATGCTACGGCACTGATGATCAATGAAATGGAATTAGTGTCATCTTGAATCGAAAGGTGTGAAGCCCGTCCTTAGAAGGTGCCATAGAATATCCTGGAGGTGATGTTTAATTGTTTACACAAACATCTGTTGTGACCTCCGTCAGTGTTAATTACTGTTTACTGTTCCTATTTTTTTTAAGTGGAGGTCGTGTTGTAGCTTTGTTAAATTTTGGTTTTAAATTATCAGGGTTTTCTGTAAGGAAGGCTAAAGTCAAGCTGTTTGAGGTGAATTAATCCGCGAAGGGCTTGAATTCTCAGAGAATATTATGAAGATGGGGATGTTAGAGCATTGGAGAACAGAGGCACTTTATTGAGACGACCTGGCTTACAGTCTGTTGGTTGGACGCTTGAATCTCAGCATCAGCCTCTAGAATGAAATGACACAGACGCCATATTAGATGTATATAGAATAGAGTTATCCTTTACTTAGAGAGTTATTGTCCTTGGAAGGAGTTCTGTATTAAACATTTTACCTCATGAATATTCATGTACAAATTTATTTATTAATTAATGGTAATTTTCTGAACTTTAAATGGTGTATGCAATAATTGATTTTTCTTTGCCATGCAAACTGTGTATAATCTAAGCTACAATATTTTATGCACAAACAGAGGAGACTCTGATCAGACAGCTCCTGGATGAAGCAGTCTGATCTGGGTCTGCTCTGTTTGCCATTGTGTCAAAACAGGGTTAACATAGGTTATCTCTGTACTGTAAAAAAAACAAAATTGATGTTAAAAATAAAGCTAAAAGTTGAACAAAGGATAAAAAATGAGGAATCTGACAGTGTATGTTCATTGCTTTTTATTCTGAGATAAATATCAGTATTTCAAGTTCCTACTATTTTTTCTCGATGCTATAGCTGGGTTGGACAAGTACTTTGCACCTGGGAAGGCCATGAGCAGGGTTCAGACCCGGACCAGTACTTTGCACTTGGGAAGGCCATGAGCAGGGTTCAGACCCGGACCAGTACTTTGCACTTGGGAAGGCCATGAGCAGGGTTCAGACCCGGACCAGTACTTTGCACTTGGGAAGGCCATGAGCAGGGTTCAGACCCGGACCAGTACTTTGCACTTGGGAAGGCCATGAGCAGGGTTCAAACCCTCAGCCTTCAGATCTGGACTATAGTACCCTTTATTGAATAAATAGCAATTAATACTTCCTCAGTTGCTTTATGTATTTAAAAAGGACCCAAATACTTGACATAAAATGTTTTACATTTTATGTTGAAATCATCTCTCACTTCATGCTTCAAAATAGATTGCACACAAATTTAAGGTGAACTAAAGATAGAACAGTTTTATCTACCTGGCAAATTTTAAGTTTTTTCTCTTCTCAAAAACCAGTGTTTATATAATCTCAAGCTCGTGAGAAAATTTTAGAAGGATGCTGCATTAATAAATCAAAGTTAATTAGCTGTACAAACTCTTCCAAAATCCATCAAGGTAATAAGTATATATATTTAGTCTTCTAATCAAATTCATTATTTTTCGATTCCTTTTTTTTAAGTCAGATTTTTGTCTAGCTTGTCTAAGAATAAAATTTTCATCTAATCCCTCAGACTGTGATTGCCCTTGAATAGTGTTAATATAACGCCTGAGGAACACAGTGTGGAAGATACAAGAAAAGATATATTTGAAATTACCAAAACTGTGAATAAAATTATTGGGAACAATGAAAGATTCCCATAAAGAACAAGGGAAATAGACAGTATTAACACGTTGTGTAGGTACAGTCAGACAACCGGGGTAATTATAGTCGGATTATTTCTGCAGGGGCACCATCCTTTGGCCGGTGGAGATGCTGGCTAGGGGGCAAACGCCTGACTCAGCTGTCATTAGGCCAAGGAGTTGAAACAATCATGATAAGAAGGGGTGGGAGGTGAAGCCAATATGTGGGGAACATCATAGTTCGCACAGGAGGCTCTCTACATGATAAAAAGGTGATTAATACAACTATAAAATGATAAAACAAGTTTAATGGATGCCTCGGAAACCTTTGTAGGTACTGTTCATTGCTCAGCCAGCCCTCCCTCCTTCGCCTGTTATAAAACCGTAAAGCGCCATGGATTGACAGTAGCAGATTCTCTCTGAATTTGACATATTAATTATATAGATATTTCGCTTGTATCTATTTCTCTAATGTAATATGAAATCGGTTTCTCCGGTTTTGATAAGAAAATGGGGAAGCTGTGATTGCTTTTGTTATTGAAAATAAAAGAAAAGAGGTAAAAATATATTTTCTCGGGAAATACTTATTATTTGCAGTAATTAGTTTTCTTTTTTGCCTGACGTCTGCTTTTTCTCCGTCTGGTTCAACCGGGAAGAAAATTGTCACAATTTGACGATTTGGCAAATAGGTCACTGATTACAACTGTATAATGTCGCGACTTTGTCTAAAGATTTTAGGATTTTATACAAAAATTGCTTAACCTTGGAAACAGATGTTTTTGCCCTTTGTTTTGAACAATAAATTGTATCTATTTTATCCTGCCATTGGAAGTTATAAGAAATTTGTTTTCTCTGGATAATATACAAGATGATGAACATATGTGTTGCTCTAAACTGACTTCAGGGTAGCTAATAATAATACTTTAAAAAAATACACACAAGGGGCCCCTTGGTCTGGTGATTATGTACCAACTGCAGATTTGTAGGTTGCAGATTCATACCACATTGGAGACAAGGACTTTTCATGAGGCGCAAAGTACTGGTGCAACCCAGGAACTGTCAAGAGGGATAAATGAAAGTTGCAAGAATTTGTTTCCAAATTGACGTAAAATAAACAAATTAAACTAAATACATTATCAAGACTCAAATTCAGCCTACAATACTTAGCGCTATGTAATATTTAAATACTTAAGGGAAAACTTAACCAATTTTGAAAATACTAGAGTACTCTGCAGAGTGGTATAGTTCACAGTGTAGGACATAAAATCCAATCAAAACCAAGGGGATACTTTATCCAATATACATTGTATTTTTGGGATTGATTTTATATTAGTTGTTTATAACAGTCCAAACCTTTAGCAGCTCCATATGACCGTTGTAGTCAACTATTACGAAGAGGTTATTATCGAGTGTACACTCCATTTGTGATGTTATTGTATCGAGATTTAAGATCTGTTTATTTTTGTATAGCCCACCGAATGCAGTGTAATAGTGAACTGTGCATGTTGAAATAAAAAATATAATTGACATTTTGCAAAGATTCATTGCAACTGCCTTTCATTAACTAAACAAAGCTTAAATTGCCTTTGATCATCCAAGTTGACAAATATGAAATGAGTTATTATTAATTAGGGCATTGAAGGCCAAAGCGGAATGAGACTGAAGAATTATTGCAAACATATTTTTGGACAATAAAGGGATTACACAAAAGGTGAAATTACTCATCAGGCCTTGGGTATAGTACCAATTGCAGATTTGCTGAACTAAAGCAGAGCATGTTAAGGTGAGTTCATGATAAATTGTCACATTTTTAATATGTATGATTCAGGCTTGCAGAGTTTGAGTTGAAGTAAGGTGAAGGTCACTCTGAGAGGTCCTGTGTTCTTAAGCCTCTGGCATGCTTTATTGGTCAAATTTAGGGATTGCATGGCAACTATGTTTCAAATTCAGCTGCAAATATAACTGCCAAAGCAGCTGTATCTAAATAGGATAGCTGGAGCTGAACATTTTCAGTTGAAGCTATGACTAAGACAGATAACTGAAATTTACATATGCCGCTTCTGTATCTGAACCAACTTTTTATGTTAACAACTGTATTTATGCAACTATACAATGCTGTATCTAAACAGATTGATGGAATTAAAATTTTGCAGTTGCAGCTATATTTATGCAACTATATATAGCTGTATCTAAAATAGATGGCTGGAATCTAAAAATCATGGTTTCAGCTATATTTATGCAACTATATATAGCTGTATCTAAAATAGATGGCTGGAATCTAAAAATCATGGTCTCAGCTATATTTATGCAACTATATATAAACTGTATCTAAAATAGATCGCTGGAAATTAGATTTTACCGTTTCAGATGTATTTAAAGTAGATAATATGCAATTACAGCTGTTTTCTAAGCATCTCATTGTTTTTGATATGTCTTCTGGTTACTAAGAGAATTTTTGGAGATTGGAACATTTTCAGATGGAGACATATATAGACAATACATCTAAAATTATTCTGAATAAAAGAAGGTGAGACTTATGCAGCTTGCATGATTTTTGGTCAAAGATAGTTGATTGCAAGCATTTTTTTGGTCACAGATGGCTGACTGCAAGCTTTGGCTCTGCAGGACTTTCAGGCTGGTAGCATTGACTCTATAAGATTACAGCCTGTGCCTTGTAACATTCAAATTCAACGGAGTTTGCTGAAAGTTTGTATGATGTATAATGTGCCATAACCTGCTTATAATATTTCTCAGTCAGGCGAACAAATTGCATGCCAGCTTTTTCGAAGGCTTGTGTAATTAGTGTCATTTTCATCCGCATAATTACATGCAATCCAATTAGTACATGGTAAGAAGTGAAACTTATTAAAATGTATTTATCTATAATTAGAGCTTTTTTTTCTCTCAGCCCAAGATAAGCAGTCAAGCTCATTTTAATGACATATGATGAATGATCAAAGTGTATCATTTTACAGTAGGAGAACATCTGTACAGTTTTTATACTTATAATAAAACCCCCAATGGTTTTTCCATACCAGAGCAAGTAAATAAATTGCATTTTGCAACCAGGAAAAAGCTAGATCAATCTGTCAGTAACTTAAGGGCTTATCAGATAGTATACTATAATATATACTTTATAAAAGACCAATTCTATATGAATAATGTTTATAATAATGAAATGTTTTTTGTTGTTGTTGCTGATTTGAATTGGAAAAGAATAAGTCTGTGCGAGTTGCGGTGGCAAAATGGTTAGAGTGTCTGCAATGTAACTGATAGGTTGTTGGTTTGATCCCAGGCTGTGATACACCAAAGTTATTAAAAATGGTGCTGGCGTATTTCTCTTATGCTTAGCGCTCAACATATCAGGGAAGTTCCAGGACTGGTTGGCCCGGTGTCAAGATGATGTGACTGGATGTGGTATCATGCCACATGTCTATGGCGTGATACTGCAGTGTGGCAGCACTATCAGTGTTTCATGTATGCATGATTTTTAAGAAGATTAAATGTTCCCTGTTAACATTTTTAAGACTACCTGTTTCCAGACAAGAATCTGTCGAAAGTGCTTTATATTAAAAGTTACCATATTTGTATGACTGTCTGTCACAGTATATTTCATTAATTATTTAGATTTATTTTCATGTTTGTTTTGATTAAAAAATACTCAAATGTCAATAGGTAGTAGCTTAAAGGTAAAAAAAAAGGAGAAAATATATTAAAAGTTGTGTATGTAATAGGAAAAATATTACTTTTCTCTTGCTAATTGACAACAAAAATTAGAAGACCACACGTGTGTAGGTATACTTTATTAGATACCGAACAATAAAAGTCAAGTTACAAATGTTGGATACGATTAATTTAATTTAAATGTAGAAAAACGGACTAATGAAATCCATGTTTTCGCTGTTAGCCCTTAAATTAAAGAAGATGAAAACGGGTTTCTTTGTCACAGAAACCGAAGTACTTTTTAATAAACACTAATATGAGGGGTTTTGTCATTTGTAATATAGAATTGATGATTAGCCATTAAAAATTTTTTTTTTTGTCTAGCTTTTTAATACCCATTACTTGTTTGGCAAACAATAATTGAAAAAAAAATCTTATCTTTTGTAATATGTCTGGTTTAGGCTACAGTAATATCTTGGGTTACAAGTAGGGATAAGGTGATGTAAGAAGAGAATAGTCATAACTTTAGGATTGATAGGCATATGTGAGACAGCTGGAGGAGAGATTACAGACATGGTCAGATTTACAGATGGGTGGAGGGAGGGAAGGATGGATGGAGGGAGGGATTAGGAGCAAAGAAATGAGAAGGAAATTGAGTGGATGCATAGTAGATGATATAGGGGGAAGGGGGGGGTTAGAAGGTGATTGGTTAAAGAGATAAGAGAGGAAGGATTGATAGATGGATAGAGAGGTGAAAAGTTAGGATGGATAGAAGAACAGATAAATTATGATATTAACCAGAATCCTGTTTCCATTCAGACTTTTGAACCCAGAATAAAAAGACCAGGCATTTTTGAATAAAAAAATATTTTCTAAGTTTCTTTAAAGGAAAAAATCCAAGATGGCTGCCATTTCATGGCAATTACCGTCTGCAGAGGAAACTTTAATTGTTAATATCATTAAAGAGTTTAGCACTTAGCAGACAGTGTAATAAACTTAAAATGGCGCTTGTTTCACCTCTTTTCTTTTTTGTTTAGGGTTTGTCTTGTGACATCACTTAGCTTATCGAGATAAATGAAAAGCAGAGTATTGTTTGAAACCTATGTCGGGTTCTGTTTGATTGACTGGAAAGACGTGTCGTAAACATAAATCAGTGGAGGGATCATAATTTTCATTTCATGAGGCCCTGGATTTAATTATAATATCATATTACTGGTGCTCGTTTATGATGAAATAAATCTGCCTGTTTTGGATTTTTTTTTCGACTCTTAACGAAGACGAGGGTGTGAATTCTTGGATTTGCAGGCAGTTAAGAATTTCTACCTAGGCTGCAGTAGAGACGAAGGTCTGTGGATTCCCTGATTTACGGTTGACAGGAAGTCTCTAATTTAAACAAAATGGCAGTATAATTATTTTTATGTTATTTAGTTTTCACCCAGATTAAAAGCTTTTGATGAGTTCAACGCGTGATGAAAATTTTCATTATGTAAGTGTTTCTTATTGCTGTTTTCGCAGATTGCCGGCTCTCTTGCTTTGCAAACTAATCTATATGTGTTTTAATTTGCATTATGTACCTTAATTTTAAGTAAAATATATACAAACACTTTCTCGTACCATTTCTAGCAGACCTGATTTGAATACAAAATACTTTCAATGGAATGGAAAATTGGGAGAAAAATTGGGAGATTTGGAAATCTTTTTTTTTTTTTTTTTCATCTGTAAATGTTTTTGAAATATATCTATTTAATAAATTTATCTTAAAGCAAAGTTATACAGACTGTTGAAAGACTTGACCAGACAGTAAGACATTTATTATTTGAATCATCGTTGCCATGGTAATGCAGTTTTCTGTAGCAAGATGTACCTTAATTCATTTTCTTTAAAGATATTCTTTTTTTCCCACCCCTTTTTGTACTTTGTTGATAAGCCTCCTACTACTATCATCACACAAAAAGGAGGTGTGTTGCACTGTCATTTGTTTCAGAATAATCTGCATTGTTGTTTTTGTCCAGATGCTTTTTTTAAAACTGCCCAGTACTGTATTGTAAGAGCATAAGCCATGGAAATTTGAGGTAGTGGTTTCAATCCCAGGCTGTGACATATACCAAAGACATAAAAAATGGTACTGGTATAGCTCCCTAATGCTTGGGACTCAGCTTATAAGGGTAGTTCCAGGACTGGCTGGCCTTATGTCAGGATCATGTGAATGGGTGTGTTATCATGCCACATGTCTATGGCATGATATTGCAGTGTGGCAGCACTATATCTGTCTCAAGTAGAAATAGTCTCCAAATGACTCAAATACTGTTGACAGGATGTTTAACGCAACAAACCTTTTTATTAACAGAACCAGAGTCATGTCAAATTTTTTTAACTTATATAATATGTCCGGTGAAAACAAGAATGGTTCATCAACATACATAAAAAAGGCTATAGTCTTTCTGAAATCAAATGGATATATTTTGTATTTGTCTATAAAAAAAAAAAAAAAAAAAAAAATCTTATTTTGACAAATATCAGTACTCTTCAATAGCGGAGGAAGTTCCTGTCAAGTTCTCCAATAAAAGAGACACATTCAGTCTAAATTAAGCTGTGGTCTAGGACACAAACTTTAGACTAATGTAATGAAAGAACGGTGATTAAATATACAACGCTAAACAAATATGGCCCGTTCATAATTAAAACTTTAAATCAGGGAACAAATATGGTCTTATCAAAATAATTAATTTAGAATCTTTTTGGCAGTGTCTATTGCCCTTGCGCACAACGGTAATACTCTGTTTGAATTATGGGGGTATATAACTAAGGCTTATAGACGGATGGCGCAGATTAGGATGTAATAAATAATTGCTAAGTTTGACATGAGATAAGAAAAGTTGATTAAGTTTGTCGAAAGCGGTTAGACCGAAGAAAATTAAAAACAAAGGTATAAACATGTGAGATCATACTGGTGAGGTAGTTAATGAGATATTTATTACGGAGATTTTTGACAGGTAGCAATTTGCAATTCTCGGTTATCTCAGGTGTCTGACAGCGGACCTCCATGCCTTGGGTACAGTGTGTATTGTAAGACTACTGCGTTTCAAAAATTATGATTTCAAGGCTTTTTTACCCCACCCACTTACATTACGGATGCCTGAATTATGTATAGTGGCATATTAAAAGCTGGATCCCTGCATTAGGTATATTTTGTAATATTGAGGTTAAGAGTATCATACTGAAGGTGCATTAACCCTTTCCCTCATATATACTCCTTTTGACGCCCTCTATAGGTATCACATAAAGCCTGATCTGCAGAAAACCACAGTTAAACCTTACCAAATTTAATTACAAAATCCTCATTTCCAGACCACTGAGGAGCAGCGAACAGCATAAAACCTGATCAGCCTGCGAGTTACTCGCAGGCTGATCTGGTTTTATGCTGTTCGCATAGGTCTTTTCATGGTGTCCTCTATGAGGGAAAGGGTTAAGGTAAAGTCCCAGTAATGGTTCCGCTACATTTCTGACCTCATGGCCTTTGATAGAGATAACCAAGGTAGCCTAATGTTTCATTAGGGTACCTTGGTTATCTTAGTAGAAGTTAAGTGGTCCAAGACAAAGCGGAACCAGTAGAGGGACTTTACCTTAATTGTAAATTTCTAAATGGTTATTGTTTTATTTCAAATTTCAACACAGTGGATTAACTCCTCATCAGTCACAGCTACGTTGAGTAACCACACGACCATGGTGTTTACCAAAAGCCACGCTATTTAGCTGAAACTCGGCTATTTTTCATCTCACTGGGGCAGAGATCTGTGTCAGATCTTCAGTGTTGGAAACTGGTTTTACTGAAGTAACAAGAGTTAAAAATTTACCTGTCCATAGCTTATTTGGGTTTATCTTTAATACAAAAAATAACATTGAATAAATGAAATTTGATAAAAAACAAGGAATCACAGAAAGGTTTGAACTTGTTTTTGTAATTAAGTTTTTAAGTTAGTGGCATATCTATATATAGTAGAGGTATCAGGTGGCATTTATACTTCCTTACCATAGAGCTAGTTTTTGTTGCGACAGGTTAGGTTGTCAGATTTGGATTCCCAAGGTCCTGAGTGTGAATCCATTTGGGACAGTAGAGATGTACTTAGTAACAATAATTATGTAGACACCATGGGTTGACTGAGGGTCAGTAGGATGGGATATTGATTCCCTCTAATGATAATTAATAAGACCTTCCTAGACACAAAGTACAGCTTCAACCCAGGAATCATCTGGGGAAGGAAAAAAAGGTCTTAAGAATTTGTTTGCAGCTAGTAAAAATTAAGCAATAAACAACAGCATTAAGATGAATAAATGACAAAATGGCACATGATCTGACTTACCTGTTTCTTAATGTTTTTTTTGTTTTTTTTCCCCCTTTTGTTAAGTTGCATAGTTAATTAGATGTACATTTAAACCAATCAGAATCATCCTATTTATTTCAGTGACCTCATTCTGATATGCTCATGCATATTTCTGTGTGAATTTTTTGTGTTCAGAATCTTCTAATACAGAAAAAATCATGTCAAATTCAAATAAAACCAAACGCGTCTGCTTTGATTTCTTTAAAAAAAAAAAAAAAAAAAAAAAAAAACTTAAGATATTTATTAGCGTCTGCATCATAGGAGTCCAGCCAAATAAAACCCGCCATGTCACAGAACGGCACATTTCATGCCCATTCAGGTCACCCAGACATACATACGTGTCTGACTTTCGGGGGGAAAATATATACGCGGAAAGTTTACTATCCCAGACTTCTCATTCATGATGTCACTTATCGACTACGAGCGAATGTTTTTGTAAATATGCCTTGAAATAGAAAAAAATACAAGCACATAGAATAATGCTGTGTTTTTTATTTTATTCATTTATTTCTTTTTTTTATGAATTGTAGATATCATTTGATCTAATTTATCATGGAATGACATATATTTGTATATCTTTAATACAGTTTGTTTAAAGCCTTAACGTAAATTACCAATGAAGACGGCATAATATAGTTTAAAACCTTAGGACATGATGTAGATTCGACAGCTTTGAAATATAATTTTATGAAGTTAATAAAAGCTGAATAGCCAAGTCTATTAATATATACGGCTACTTATATGTGTCTTTCAGATTTAAATTGAATTTTAAGCAAGCAAGTAAAACAAATAAAGCTACTGGTATGCAGATCCATTGAAAAAAAAGTACCATTAATTTTGTAAAAAAAAAAAAAAATGAAAAAAGCAAACCAAACAAACAGACAAAAACAGAAGTTGTGCCAATGATAATCAAGACTATGCAATGCAATTAACATTTACAAAATTAATAGGAGATTATGATGTGTTGTAAACTGTCGTGGAAACTACTGCTTAAACCCTTTGCTTGAAAATCGAAATTTAAAATTCTATAGAGAACAAAATGTTAATGTGATCTCTCAAGTCAGTTAGACTCTCACCTATGTGGGTTTGAGTTTTGGTCTTATTTCTTACTTAAACTTATTTAACCCTTTCCCTCATAGAGGACACCATGAAAAGACCTATGCGAACAGCATAAAACCAAATCAGCCTGCGAGTAACTTGCAGGCTGATCAGGTTTTATGCTGTTCGCTGCTCCTCAGTGGTCTGGTAATGAGGATTTTACAATTAAATTTGGTAAGGTTTGAGTTTGGCTTTCTGCAGATCAGGCTTTATGTGATACCTATTGAGGGCGTCAAAATGAGTCTATATGAGGGAAAGTGATTTGGGAAACAAGTTCTTACAACTTATAATGATCCCTCTTGGTGGTTGAACCAGTACTTAATGCATGGGAAGGCCATGAAAATTCCATGCCCTCTATGGGGTTTGAACCTCCAACATTCGTTTCCACATTCGGGGGTATGATACCACTGGACCATGGTGACCTTGGTCTGATCTCTTGGATTTTACAGTGATAGTAATATCTACAATTATAACACATTGGCTATGGAGGCCCTTTAAAAGAGAAAAATCTGTAAGACGGCAATTTATCTAAGTGGGAGAGGCTTACCACACTGTATCCCTATACTCATTATGACCTTAATTATGGATATATATGGATTGTTTATAACAGTTGACCCCAGGAGAAAAAAACACGTCCTTTGTGTGTACACATAAGATATTTAGAGAGTCATGTGGACAGAAATCATATCTAGTGACTACTTATGATCTACCTCTACACAGCTTGACCGTACGGAACGTAAATGTTTTTCGCTTTATAGCAATTGAGGAAAAATAATTAATCGTAAGCTGATAATCAAGGCAGAGTAATGGCCTTATTTTCTATGGCTTTCGACCTACGCGTTAATTAGACATTTTTAATCAAGGCTTATCGAATGTTGGGGCCTCAATCGGTATTATTGATTAGTTTTTTCTGTTGTCTGTAGGGTAATTAACTTGTAGAGACTTGGCTACACAGGCATTCTAGGCTTATATTAGCAGAAATTTAATTGATTGCCTTTACTTAATTTTCGCCACAGGTTTATTCTTCGACAACCATGGAATTCATAAGCAGAGAGAGACTGTCATTGTGTTTTGTTTTTATCAAATGCTTGATTTCGTCCAGCTATTTCCTCACAACATTTCCCAGTGTTTGACTCCTTAGGATGGTACATCAGCTGGCAGTAGTATCACCATTGTTTTGTTGTCTGCTTCTAACAATATTGTAAAATAATACCACTGAAACAGTATGGCGATAAAGCATTTTTATGGTATGGCATTGAATGTTTTATTTTTTTGTTTTTCCCTATAAAAGTTTATTATTTTCAGTTATTTCTTTCAGATGTAAAAAGGTTGGTTTGTATTAAGAATCTTTAAAAAAAAGCCTGCTTGCAGTAACAAGTTGAATTGGAATATATATATTGATCAGTTTTTATTGCCAAGACAAAGAAATATGGATATATTGATGGTCAAGTGGCCAGGTTCACAGACCAGCAATATCTCAGCTATCCACTATTGTTTTTGTGATTCCGACCACTAACCTCTGACCCAGCCAAGACAACCCTATATCTTAAGAATCAAAACCGTGCAAGCTGCATGCTTCGCTAAAATATTTCTGGTTCTGCCAAGTCAACAAGCTTACACTTACTTACTACTGATGATGTATTTTTTATGCCTTCACTTTTAAAAGGAGGGTGGAAATAGATTTCCCCTTGTTTGTCTGTCTGTCCTTCCATCTGTCACAAAATACTGTGTCCCCCCGTATCTCCATAACTAAATTAGCCAGTCATAGCAGAGTTATGGACCCTGATTTAGTGAGAGTGGCACAAAGAGAGGACATCCTGTGTTGCTTTTACCATAATACCATGCCAAGACACATAGTCCTAACATAAATTATAGCCCTTTTTAGCTCACCTGAGCATAGCTCAGGGTGAGCTTTTGGGATACTTGATTGTCCGTCGTCCGTCGTCCGTCGTCCGTCAACAATTTGATGTTTACACACTAGAGGCCACAATTTTGATCCAATCTTCCTCAAACTTGGTCAGAATGTTTGTCTTGATGATATCTTGAACCCTTTTGAAAATGGGTCAGGTTGGATCAAAAAGTAGGTCAGTAGGTCAAATCTTAGAAAAATCTTGTCGTCCGTCAACAATTTTGATGTTTACACACTAGAGGCCACAATTTTGATCCAATCTTCCTCAAACTTGGTCAGAATGTTTGTCTTGATGATATCTTGAACCCTTTCGAAAATGGGTCAGGTTGGACCGAAAAGTAGGTCAATAGTTCAAATCTTAGAAAAATCTTGTTTACACACTAAAGGCCACAGTTTTGATGCAATCTTCCTCAAACTTGGTCAGATTGTTTGTCTTGATGATATCTTGAACCTTTGAAAATTGGTGGGGCTGGAGAAAGTAGGTCATAGGTCAAATCTTAGAAAAATCTTGTTTAACCTAGGCACATTTTTGGTCCAATCATCCTCAAACTTTGGCAGAATGTTTGTCATGATGATATCTTTTGTGGATGGGGTCAGAAAATTTCTGAACATTGTTTCACCTCATCATCTTAATTCTAAAGCAATCTGTTTTGTACAGGCAATGAATGATACTTTTCTCAGGTGAGCGATCTAGGGCCATCTTGGCCCTCTTGTTCATTGTCCAAGTAGTATGCAGGGTTATTTGATCACCTTCAGTTATAGTTCTAGTTTTATTTTTGATAAAGCAGTTTTATGTTTTTTTACTGTTAATAACACAGGGGATCGAATAATTGAGAAACTGCAATCATGTGTTTGAAAAAAAAAAATGAAAAAAGTAAAAACACCCTAAAATTCTTCTGTATAAAAAGAACTCAATATCTCTTCCGTTAATTAGGTTAGTAGAAAAAAATCACCATTTTATTGCTCTTTTTTGTGCTTTAGAGAAGTCCTGAAATTATAGATTTGGTGGAAACGAGCGCAAACTCACTGATTAGGACGCAATAATCTGCGAAGCATTGACAGCCATTGTTTAATTGTTGAGGTGGCAAGAAATAAAAAAAGTGGTAGACATCATAAACTTGTGGGGAAGACATCCATTATTTTTCCCAGCAATCTGATTTTGATTTCCTCAATAAAATGAGCTGTTTTTGTATATGTGTGTAACACTTTCCTAATTTCTGCCAAATTTGATATATTTTTCAGTATTTTAAACTGTATTTGAGAGAAGGCTTCTGATTTTTTCTGTTTGTTTTCTTTTATTTCAAAGTTTAATGATGGAATAATAAGGTCATCTTATGGCTATTTGGGTGTAACATTCCACCAGAGGATCTGCAATACCCTTTGTAATTTGCTAATTTATTTTTTTCTAATCAGTGACTAGGGAAAAGTCTCAAGTGTATGTTTATTTCCCATTGAATAATATGTAGAATTTTACATCGGCACAGTAGATCAGGAGTTAAGGAAATGCCCGTTGATTTACAGCCTAAAAATGGTAGAAGTCATCAGACATCACATAATGTTGAAGAGATATCGGACATGCAAAGTTTTCATGGACATATGAACTGAGTAGATACTTTACAATGACTTCATTAAAAAGCAAATTCTAAAATAAATTGTTAAAACCATAGACTCTTATAATCTATAATAACGTTGTCATGGTTACAGAACTGCCCCAATCATATATGGTATCTTCCAAGTCTGATCTAGCCTTCAATCTGACGTTTGGTAGGTCGGTGGTTCTACCCAGATGGCAATATGCACATAGGGTCTTACTCCGCCTGAAATTAGCTGGATATCGCTATATGACTGAAATACTGTCACAGCGACAGTAAAACAACAGCAAGAACTATTGTTGTATACGGGAGGAGACTTGAAGGACATCGCTGGATGTTATAAGAATCACTTCATGTTACGTGCTTTCACATTGCAAATCATTTATTGCTCGGATTTATATTTGCATCCATATACATATTTGCGTACTGTACCTCTGCATAAGAAATAAAATTTACCTTTCCAAAATCATATGTGACCTTGACTTGTTATAAAATTTATGACGTTGACCTTATAATTTTATCACAGATTGAGTTGTTCCATATGAATTCAGATACATTTAGTGGTGTATGAATCATCAATAGCAATAGCTATAGTTTGTTTTTATTGGCATGGAAGGTCTAGGAGATATAGTTAGATAAATGTTTAAAAAAAAAACGAACACTTCCTCCGATAGTATTGCATCTGTAAGAGTCTCTAGATAAAGGTTGCCCCCTTGGAGACGTGGAATCGCTTCAAATTGTTTCACAGGTTGATCTGACTAGCAGAGATCAACGCAGTCTGAAGAAGTGACCTCAGCGTCAGGTTACGTACAAAACTTTCGTCTGCTGTAGTTATGATCCGCAGATCAATGTCCGTTACCGACTCTCCCTCCCTCTGACAATTGTGCAGGGGTGTCCCGTAAACTGGAAGGGAGGGCATAAAGTGAGGACACTAACAAGGCATGGTCATCCTGTGTATCCTGGTTTAACTCTTGAAAAATTTCTTTGAATATTTATTTTTATTTATTTTTTTTATCTTATTTCACTTTCTTATTTTTGTCTGTCAGTTTTTTCATCTATTTATTTACTCACTCATTTTATGTATTCTTTTATTTTCACTTAATGTCTGTGTTTATCTTCTGTTTGAGTAATTAATTTTACCATTGTCATTTACATAGTTTTTTACTTACAGGAACAAACACATGCAAACAGACACACACATATGCATTTTCCTCTCTTATATCTTTTTCCCCCTCTCTCTCTCTCTCTCTCTCTCTCTCCCTCTCTCTCTTTGCCAGTCATTTTTAAATACCAATCATAACCTCATCATGGGATATCAAATATCATAACTTCAACCCCGATCTAAACACCATCTATATATCAAACGTAATTCTCTGCCCTCATGACTTCAGGCTCCCTCTTCACACACAGCAGACCCCTGTTATCCACCCTAACTTTACTCCACACTACCCTGTTACATACTTCCATTTCCCAAGTGATAATTATCCCTACTGGATACCAAGTTAATGTTTGTGTAATACCAGTTACAAAAAGTCAAATACCCTATATCCTCCTCGGTCCAGTCAGAGCCGTGTCTCTATCCCCCCTCCTTTTATGATTTAATTCTTTGCTCTCCACAGCTCGGCTGGGCAAGTCCAGCACTCATTGTCAGTTATTGTAGTGTGTCGAAGGCGCAGTCTGTCCATCTTCCACTCTTGTAGCCCCACAATGAGTTTCAAAAATTTTCCGATATTGGCACAGTGTTAATGAGAGATTTTGTCTGTCTGCTGTAATTGCCGGAGAGCCGAGTCTGTAAGAGAGAGAGAGGGCCTGCCTCACAACATTTCACTTGTAACCATACCCTGCCCAACAGGTCCGGCCTTGTAGCTTCACGTGCAAAAACGAAAC
Source organism: Solen grandis (assembly GCA_021229015.1). Lineage (NCBI taxonomy): Eukaryota > Metazoa > Mollusca > Bivalvia > Adapedonta > Solenidae > Solen > Solen grandis. The sequence continues at coordinate 29,682,124 of CM037787.1, read as the reverse complement.
AAACACACAGCGTCTGTATCGGAACGACATGTGAAATAAACATAACGAAACCAACATCGTTGTGTTCTCTTGTACAGTGTTTTCTTTTTTCCTGCTCTCTTTTTCCTTCTACTTATGGATTGGATTTTGTGACTGAAGATCATTTATGGATTAAAATCAAAGGGATTAGGTTAGTTTATTTTGAGTATTGTCATTTTTCTTTAAATTGTTGCATCTAGTTAATGTCTGAGTGACATCGGACAGGAAGGTTTTATGTGATGATACAGATGTAGGGATGTGATAAATGCTTACAGTTTATGTAGTAGATAGAAATAGTTGGACTGAAGTTTAGAGTCTCGTCATCAGTGTCGGGTTCTTAAATCGTAAGTCATGTTATTTAAGTTGTTAGCCTTTTTAGCGTAAAAAAATATGTTAATTAAACGTTGTGATCATCAGTTGGAAGAATTTTTCTATAATTTGTTGATTCACGCACATTGATATGATTTTAATGATTCAACATGTGCTTTTGACTTTTCAGCTGTAGATAATATCTGTGAATTTATGTTATAAAAGTAATCTTTATAATTAACAGCATCAGTTTAAGACGTCATCTTTTTATACTCTGTCGCTCTTTGTCACACTTCCTTGATGTAAAGGTTGTTTTTTTTTAGGATCGTTAAATATTTCGTCCCACAGTTAATGCATGATTCAAGAGGGGCTGACATTCAAATAGTCGTATAATGTTATAGTTATATAGTTCATGCTTATGGTTTTCAATATGTGAGAAAGTAATAAACTTTTTTCTTCGTTACTTTATGATCATGTCAGCGAATGCAAGTGTTTGATTTACACGTCCAAAATGATTTGCTATAAAACACAGACAAACCAAGGATGTAATATTTACAAAATTGCTTGTAATTGCTTTATTAACTATATAACATCAAAGAAAATATTTTACTGTGTAATTTTTTTTCTACTGTTTTCATTTTAAACCTGGGTTTTGGGTTATATATTTTTTTTATGTTTAAACAAAATTCCACCCATTGATTTATTTGATAATGACAGCTTTCAAAGCACTGAGTTTCAGAGGTAATTATGTAAAAGTCATAATTATTTGGTCCCAAAATGTTTTTGAAACATTTTAAAGTTTGTAATTTGTTATGTTTAATAGTGCTGCAATAACCTATCTCCTCAGGACATTCATAAATAACTATTGATAGAAAATTTTAGACAAGAACCCACACAAGGGTTCAGTAATTTATATTTCAATAATTAGATCCTTTTTCTAATAGTTTGATATTTTATCTATAAAAAATAATGAAAAGAAATTCTGAGAAAAGAGATCTTATCATACCATCGATACAAAGGTGGAACAATATTACAGTGTAATTATTTAAATCTGAATAACTATTTTGCTTTGTTTGATAAATATTTGTAATTCTGTGGTCTTAAGTAAAAAAAAGAATACAGTTTATAGCAAGTTTTTATGTAGTTGTTTTAATATTTCTTTATATTAAATGCTTGAAAAGGAGTAGATATAATGGAATTATTCTAATTCTATATTATTTCATTTTTATTTAAAATTTCTTTATAAATTATGTCTCTTAACTGCTAATGGTATTTTTCCTGTAATAGATTTCTGGTTATAAATCTTGTTGTTTTTTAATCATCATGAACATTAATCAGTAATTATAAAGAGCATGATCACATTATAACTTACCAATATCTTAGCATAGAATAATGATAATGATAAAAGAATCAATCAATCTCAATATCCCTTATCAATATCACATTTTATAAATCTCAGTTAATAAAAAAAAAAAAAAAAAAATCAGCCAGTAATTAATATCTCAGTATCAATAATCAGTATCTCGTGTTACCCTATCTCAGTGATCAATATCTCAATCATTCAACTTGGAATTAACCCCAATATCAGTAACAGTGGACAGCTCACTAGGCCCATTATTTCCTTCAGCCTTCCAGGGTCTGTCAGAATTAAACACTTAAATTTGGACACTGGTCACTCTGCCCATACCACCTGCTGTCCAAAATCAAGGTTTCTCTCAAATTCATAGTGATTAAAATCATCTCTCTTTCATCTCATTTTTTTTGTTTCAGTTGTATCTTATTCTCTGATGATTTTAATTATTACGTATGTATTAATATGATTTATAATTATAAATTAATCTATAATTTATAAGATATTAAAAAAAATTAATAACTTAATGATTATTTATGTTCACTTCATCTTAAAACATCATTCCTTAATTTATGACTTTATCATCATTTGTGTCAAATATATATAATTATATGAAAGTTAAATGCCAGTCTTTGATTAATTAATTAAAACAAAATCTTGGTATATCAGAAGTGATCAGAGGTTGACACGCCATTCTCTGAAAACTTGGCCATATTGTCCATAGTATATCAAACATTTTTAGCATGCCTTTGTCACATCTGGGGACTCATATTGATAAATGTTTGATTTGAAACGGTTATCTTCAGCCTGTGTAGTGTTTAGATTGTCTGCAAGATGTACACCGATCTCTCGATTGTGTAAAAGTCTCAACAAAATCTTTTATTATCTCATTATCCCAAAGGAAATTTGCTTTATTTTGAATCGACCAGTGTTTGCACAGGTCGTAAAAGAAGGTAAAAACTTGGGCTGTCAAGGTAAGAGATACCCGTTAAAGGAGATAAAGGGGTTATATAAGGGGCCAGCCAAGAGTTAAAGGGCTCTTCTCAGCCTGTCTCAAGCCAAATTCATTGGTGGATTAATTTTATGGATGCTTATAATTGTAAGACCCCATCGTGTGTATCTTTAGACCTGTGTTGTGTGGAGAGAGTAATTAGTGTTTCCCTCCAAAAGGGACCAGCAAGATTAGCCTCTGTGTGTAACATTCTGGGTTTTTCTGACACTGTGTTTATATTTGTCGGAACCAGAAGCTCTATAGGATGTGATTTTGTATTTCTGGCGAAGAAACTGGTTGGTGGTTTTACATTCCAGCAGAATTTGTAAAATTGCAAATTAAATTTCAAGCTAGTTGAACCAAAATTGGACTCTGTTATACACTGATGTTGTTCATTGAAATCATATAAACTTGTATATTCAGCATCATCATTTTCATCATCATCTTCATCATCAACAACGTCTTCACCAGTGTCTGAGGCACCAGTGGGAAAAGATACTTCAAGGCACATTATTGCAAAGGATATTTTCTTGGAAGTGTGAAAATCTAGTACAGAAAATTAACTGGATTAAATTCAACATTTCGGTGAGAAGTTTTATTTGGAATTAAGTTTCTGTTGAAATGGTATTTATCTGTCTCTATAGAATGCACCTTGTCATGTTTGTAGTGGCAAGACACAATTAGATTCCTAATTTAATTAACTTTTTTTTAATTTCCTAATGAACAGACAAAAGGAGGTTGAATAAATGTAAAAAGTGGTTATCAAAGTACTTTTTAAGTCAAATATTTACGGCTTGAACTAGATTTCTAGAATGGTATTGATTTGGGGGTTTTTTGTTTGGTTTTTATTTGTTTATGCATATAGGGGGCAATTTGATTTGATTTAAATATTTCAAACCAACAAAAAAAAAACCTGTCTTTTCACCCTTTCTCTCAGATATTTCAACAATATCTTGGAATTTATATTAATTAGTTTGAATCAATATGCGACAATACAGCTAAAGTGATCGTCTTCAAGACCGGAATTTTTTGCCATAAACTTAAGACAAATAGATAACAGAAGTCTCATTTAATCTTTATCATGATTAATTTCTTGTCTCGGATTATTTTGATGGTAATTGATTGTGAAAGACAATCACTTCCTATTAATGTTCAATTTATAGGAATTTTGATGATCAATAACGTCAATTCAAATTCATATTTATTTTTTCTTTCGTTTTTTTAAATGGTGAAAACTTAATAAACTTTTTTATTATTGTTATTTCTTATCCGGTTTTGCCATTAAATTATAAGATGTTTGTCAAGATTAACAAGTACAAAATTTAAAAACCCTTTAAAATTTAATTTTTTTAAAAATTTTTTTATTGACACTATTTTATTCTTTTTTTTATGGTTTAAAACATCTCTCCATTTGAATCTTCTCTTCAACTCTCTTTTTAATCGTATATGTGCATTAATCTCTCTTTCTTAGTTTCTTTCTTACACTTTCCTCCTTCCTTTTTTTTTTTTTTTTTTTTTTTTTTTCTTATTTCTTTTTAACTCCATGAATGCACTAGGGAGAGTGCCTACCATGCTGCCCACGCTGCTTATCAGCTGTTTATTTACACTTCCTGTCCTCCGGTCTCTCTATCCCTGTTGATCCACTATCTGCATGCTCTGCTGTTGTCTCTCTAGTACTCTTTTTTTTTCTTTTAATCTCTTTATCCATCTGCAATTTTTTTTTTATTACTTTACATTCATGCAAGGATTTAACATCCGAATCAATCTTCATATATTCAAATCTTTCCCTCTCTCTCTCTCACTCATTTTACACTCTACTTTTGATATTGATGTTATATTTTCTGACATACCAAAAAAATTCAATAAGAAAGTAAATGTTGAACAATTAATAAATCTCACTCTCACCACCATTGTCTCACTCACTTTGAAAACCAGCTTTACTCCAACAGAACAAACCATCCTTCCCTTCACAACTGGAGAGTTTGAGTGAGCATTTGTTCTTGCGACATTGAAGAACAATTTGCTTGAGAAAGATGCCATTTTTTTTTGCCGTTTCACAAGGTTTATGTTTTGCAACAGCCAGTAACACAGATGTGAAAATAGGAGGGAAGAATCAACAGTCAGTTGATTCGTCTTATTGCTCCTCTGTCTATTTTCGTGTGCAGTTCAGTGCAGTTGTTTTCAAGAGAGAGTGTGAATTATGATGCTGGAGTCCATTAATTTCCCATTCAAAATATCTGAAGCTCACATGTTTATATATTGGCAGAAAACCCGTCAGGCAGTTGTGCGATGGTACCCAGGTCTTGTACTGCATATGAAGAAAACTGTTCACAAAATTTGTCAAAATATTTCATTTTTCAGTGGAAAGAGGGGGAGGAGAGGGAGAAAGAGAGAGGATGAAATGACAGAAAAATATATGTCTGTGATTTGATAAAGAGAGAGAGAGAGATTAAAGATGATTTAGATGAGACTTGAGAATTGTTATGTCTGTCTTCAGGTATTATATTAAAAGAAAAAAAGAGAGAGAGAAAGAGGGAGACTGGAAATTTTACATCATTAAGAGAGGGGGAGAGAGGGGGATTATAGAAAGAGAGACAGTGGAAATGAAAAAAATCATGAATGATATTTTACAATCATTTTTGTTGTCAAGAAAGATGGTATATTCTCATGAACAGAGCATTTTTTTAGACTTAAATGAAAATCATGTATTGTTTGCGATGAACTTTTAAAATACTTAAAACTATTCTATTATATATAGGATGCGAGAGAGAAAGAAAGATGATTTCATGAATGATATATGAGTATCAACTTATTTCTATGTCATGTCCATATCAGGGTTTTGATAACTTGGTAATCTAAAAGTCAGAATATTTTGAATTCAACATTTAATTAAAATAATCATCCTACCCCTATTCATACTCATATTTTCATTGAATCTAATAAGATGATTATTATAATTACTTGAAAGGTCCCTAATTGGGTTGATCTTCACAACTTGATAGTTTAATTTTACACTTTTCAATTCATTTTTACTTTGCATATGTCTGGTATTTTTTCATTTTTTAACAACCCAAACAAATATAAGTAATTATGATTATGTTATTACAGTAGAATGGTAAAATTGAAATATATTTTACTTATAGTTCAAAACATAACTGACAGTTAGACACATAAAGTAGTTAGAACTTTGTATTTTCTTTCGATTGAAATTTTAATTTACAAAGTAAACATTTTCATGAGAACTCATGGTCCATAAATTAAACTGATTTGACATTTTTGTCTTTTTGTGTCACTTATTTTAAGCAAGGTGACACATAGGGATCATTTCTCAGTCCATCTGTCTGTTACATTTTTTCCATCATGCTTCTTCCAGCAGGTGACGCATGTCTTCCAAGGAACACTTCTTGTTTTTAACATATTTTAATTCAACTTCTACATTCATTTCCTTCTATAATATTATGGTGATAATTCATAACACATAACTTAAATGACTTTTTCTAAACAAATATTTATTCTGTTTTAAAACTTTACCTGTCACGTTGTTCTCCATTCATTACAATGCACTTCATTTTGTTTTATATTTCTCTTTAACAAAAATGGAATATGTATATTCAAATTGTAAGATTTTCAGATGTTACTCTTAAAATAATGAGAAACATTGCTTTAATTTTTATCAATTTTTTTTATATTGTTTTCAAATCTTTTATTCCCTTTAAAAGAAGTCGACCCTCCCTTGAAGATATTTATATCAGTATATTTTCATAGTAGAATGAATTCTTGTTAATATGTTTATATCACTTGCAAATTTGCTGTTAATTATATTATTGTCACTATATTATATTACTTCCTACACATTTCAGGCCTGTTTTTAGATTGATATTTGTTTCATGATCTTAAAACTCAGCAATATTACTCTTCTTCCATTATTTGCCATCTTATTTTCTTGTATTTTCTTGTGACATAAAAATGATATCTTTTTAAACTGTCAGACCTGCAAATGGTACCCATGAAATTAACTGTAAATGTTGCTCTAACCCTTTCTTTCACGTAGACTCATTTTGACACGTTAGCAAACAGAGAAGACCCAGATCAGACAGCTCCTATATAGGAATTGTCTGATCAGGGTCTCTTCTGTTTGCTCATACAATATTATTGTAGCTGACAGTTTCTGCACAGTCTGACAATAAAAATCCATTATTTCATATACAATTTAAAGTTCAGTCAATTAATACCCATAAAATTATTAACTTGCAGATGAATATTCATGAGGTAAAGGGTTAATTATTATCATTGTCATTGCTTCCATATTCTCTGAAATTAATAAGACACCCCCTCCCCCCACCCACCACCAAAAAAAATTAAAATTTTCTATTGTTTGCATAGAGGGATGAATTCTGTGGATGAGTTTTCATTGCTTGCAGATCTGTTGTAAATTATATTATCATTTTATATTATTACTTCCTACACATCACAGACATACTAATAACTAGATTTTGGTCATTTGCTGCCCACAGGTACAGAGGAAGTGGGCTCTCCATGAAGTCAAATATTGGAGAGTATTAGGGGCCAATAAAGGAGGTGGGGGTCAATATAGTGGGGTCAATATAATGGGGGGGTCAGTATTTCACATCCTAGTCACAGTTCTGCTGATCAAAGGGAAAAGGGGGTGATGATGCTAGGAAAATTCTGTTGTCATAGTAACAAATGATGGGTCGCAGCATGTCATATGCATTGTCATGTATGATTTGATGCTTTTATTGAGCATGCTTTTTTGCTTAGCTAAAATAAAAGTCAGCTTTGGAGTGTTATTGTTCTGCCCATGTTACATTGTACAATTTTGGTCTCCTTCTGAGGAAAAGCTTTTCCAACTCAATTCTTGATATACAGTTACGTTGAAGTTTGATTTTCTTTTAAATTTATTTTGCAAGTATTTTTATGTTACATCATATGAATTGAAGAGTTTAAAATATGAAATGTTCTGTTTATAACAAGAAATGGTTGATCTTGATTTTGTATTTCTCAACTACATATTGATATGTAGTCATATTGAATTTGAACTGAATATGAGAGTTCTGACAAAGTACCATCAAACTTTTTCTTATATAATAGATAAAAATGTATTTTAAATTTGTTATATGAATCAATGATATAGCATAATATATCAGTAAATCCATTTTATTAGACCGTCCCTGTTGGCAGAATGAGAAGAGCATCTACCTAGAGAGTGGGGGGTCATTGGTTTGATCCTCTGCCGCAACACACCTAAGTTGTGAAAATGGTATTCATGGTTTTGCTCCCTTGCTTGGCGCTCAGCCTATAAGAGTAGTTTCAGGCCTGGTTGGTCAGGTGTCAGGATAATGTGACTGAGTGTGGTATCATGCCACATGTCTACGGCGTGATACTGCAGTGTGGCAGCACTATACCTGTCTCATGTAGATAAGTCTCCAAATGACAGTAGTTCTGTTGGTGGGACGTTAAACCCAAAACATAAAGAAACAAACAATTTCAATAACTTAAATATTTATATGTTTAATGATCCTCAGAATTTTATTCAGTCCTATAATTTGATCTCCTTAACTTGGATGATTATCTGTCTATCTTTCTTTCTGTCTGCCTACATGACCCTCATTCTCTCTGTCTTTCTTTTTGATAGCCTCGTTATCTCTGTCTATCCCCTTGCTATCTCTTCCTCTTGACCCTCATTCAGTCTGTCTATCCCCTCAGTATCTCTCCCTCTTGTCCCTCATTCACTCTGTCTATCCCCTCACTATCTCTCCCTCTTGTCCCTCATTCAGTCTGTCTATCCCCTCAGTATCTCTCCCTCTTGTCCCTGATTCAATCTGTCTATCCCCTCACTATCTCTCCCTCTTGACCCTCATTCACTCTGTCTATCCCCTTATCCTTATCCCTCTATCTTTGCCCATGGCCAAAAAAAAAAAAGATAGAAGAAAAAGCATCTAGTTTCTAACACCAAGCATATCAATTTCTGTAGCTATTCAGTGTTGAAGCAAAACGAAGGCTAATTGAGAATCCATTCTCCATTTTGTACAAATATATGCATCTCTCGTTACTTGTGTTTGTTTTGCACAGCTTGTCTAATAGGAAATCCATGGGCTTGGGTTATGAAAATATATATTAATCTATTTATCAGGTGCACCCAGACAGGCAGTTTTTGATCCTATCAATAGTTGGGGTTACTGCTGATTTCTGTAGTTAGCAGTTTTAGATGGAGGCCATCTGATAGAGAGAGAAAGGGAGTGACTGGAGAGAGAAAGAGGAAAGGAAAGAGGTGGGAGTGTGTAAGAGAGAAGATAGAGAGAGAAAGAAATGAGAGAGCAATAAAAAAAAAACAGTTTGGAAAGTGCAATAAAAAGAAAAAAAGAGATGGAAGAAAGAGTGAGAGTGGGGTACATTCAATGGTAGAATGTGAAATGAAGATAATAACAAAAGTTGAAACAATAAAGAAATATTTTTTAATAAAACAAAAATTGAAAATAAGTTTAAGCATTTTGTAAATTATGTCTTCTCTCAATTAGGTATTCAGAATTTATTATGATGTTTTTTTTCTACCTGGTGATTTTAGCTGATATTACATCTATATAATTGATATAACCTATTTCTCATGTGACAAAATATCTCTGTTAGACTTGTCTTAACAATCAGAAATTTTTTATTTCAATATAATTCCAGTGAAATTTTTTCTAGTTTTGTAATATAGAAGCATTGATCATTGTTTTGAGACAAATTAGCACATCTGAAATTAAGCTGAATAATGCTGTTGGATTTCAAGGCGTAATTTCTAAGTTTTGCTTTTTATAAGCTTTTTTCTCTCTTAATATGTAGAGTTTCATGTTTATAGAAAAGCAAAAATAAAAACTGTTTATTTCCTCTGTTCAGAAGTAAATTATAAAAATAATTGTTTTGAGTAATGGAAAAATCTTGGAAAATTTTATCATCAAAAGTAATAATTAGGTTGCGTTTGGAATCAAAATGTCATTTTGATTTTGACAAATGAAATCTATTTCTGCCGATGAAATAAATAAATCCAGAAAGATATTGTTATTTTGTTATTTCATTACGAAATGGAGCTAATTCAGTTTTAACTATTTAGCAGTATAAACTGAAATTTTGATTCAGAACTTTATTAATGCCTCCAGAGAATACCTGATTATGTTTATCATTTGTCTCTCTCTCGGTGCCGTGAAAATAATTTGATATGACAGAAATGTACAGTGACTAATGATGGTAGCTTTGAATTGAATTAAAGCTTAAACTGCATTAAAATGTACGTTTATTTCTTTCTCAGCTGACGGAGAGCAATAGATTTCCGAACTTGTCCTTTTAAAAGTGTTGGTCTTGCATCAAATGCGTAGCTCAGATGTTGTATGCATTAAAAGGTCATAGGAAACAGTTAAACAACATACAAACAAATTTAAATTCAAGACAAAAAATGAAGCTATTAAATCATTTCATAATGATTAAGAATATTACAATGTATTTTTTTTCTCTATTTTAAAGTTTTACATTATTCTAAATGAAATCCTGAACTGATTTGCATTTATTGCTAATTTTTTTTAGATGGAATTTAGTAATATTTGATACTTTTTATTGCACACCATGTGATTTATATTAGACGGACACTTCCCTTTCATATACCAGATAGATGAAGAAAAAACACACCTTTTCGATATATACTGAATATTGATGAAGACAGGACACGCCCCTTTCTTATATTGAATACCGAAAAAGAAATGACATGCTCCTTTCATATATTTAATATTGATGAAGGAATAACACACCCCTTTCACATACTGAATATTCATGAAAGAAGGACACACCCCTTTTATTTAGCACATCAGGAATAAATGTTTACGCCTTGGATTTTTATTAAGAAATTTTAAGTCATTTAGGATCTTATTCACTGTATAAATTGTCCCCAGGTTACAATTAGAAGTTTTTCAATATTTTAGTCATTTTAACTGCGGTTAATAAATTAATTATCTTTTTTCCAAGAATGAACTATTTCGAGAGACATCCCATCTGAATATGACGAGCAATGACATGTTTCTTAAAAAATGTGACAGGTTTTGATTTTTTTTTCATATAGGCTCATTTTGATGTATATGCAAACAGAGGAAACCCATAATTATACAATATTACTGCTTAGATTCTACACAATCTGTAAAAAAGAAAAATCAAGTGTTTCATATACCATTTAAAGTTCCAGTGAATAAATATTCATTAAGTCACAGATTTGTGTATGATATTCATGAGGTAAAGGGTTTAAACGCCATAGCTAGTCTTGAACCAGACCTCTGGGTTTCATCATACACCTCAGTCCACTGTGACCCTGAGTTGACCTGAGTATCATAACTCTTAGGTCCAGTGTAACAGCCCAGGCTCCGTGTTCTTGAAAATGAAAATGGGGCTTTCGTATGATTTTCATACTCGGACTCAAACTGAGTATGATTCTCATATTTGAGTCCAAGATCAAACTCAAGTATTTTCCAGAACACTGGGTCAGAACCCAAGTTCCCTTAAATCCTGTGTGTGTAAAGCATACTCACCTCGAATATAAGAAAATTCATATGCGAGTAACTTCACAATGTATGTCTGTAACAGTTTTTAGCTTGTGAATTGTCTCAAAGGACGCTGTTTTTCTGAACAAAACAAAAAAAAATCAACAACGTAGATTTGAACTTTCAGATTTTGTGCGGTCCCTAATACAAGACGTGTAACTCTAGTTTTCTCGAGTGAACAGAAAAAAAATCTAAATTTCAAGAGACAAAAAAATGAAGCCGAATTCTTCCAAGTTGGCAGACTCATTCCTCATACTTGCCTCTGAATTTTGAACACTTGTGTCATGATAGTTGGATGCGAATATTAGAAATTCATCAGAGAGAGTCTTAATTGAAGACATTAATTAGAGTTAAGCTTGTGTCTAGTATCATTAGGCATTTGAAGCAAATGAAATTCCTGGCACAATTAAAATAATAGAGAACTGCATGCTGCAGTAAAAGACGTTCCAGCTCATTCCACTGATATTTTAATTGCCTGAATCAATTTATAAGTGCCATCTTGAAATGAAGATTTACTTTATTTTGTCACCTCAGAAAGGCATTAATTTGTTCTGAGAAGTTATTTTTTCCTGTTACACAGAATCTCACCTCGTTTGTTTTTTATACCTTGGTTTCAGCAACAGAAAACATCAGGATTTGTGTAAAGCTTTCACCAGCAGACTGTTTCACTTGCAAAGTTCCAGCTGTGACTGATAGTATTTTTATCACTTTTAGCCTATCTTTCCTTTATCATTTTCCTTTTTTTTTTCGTCAGAGAGTTTTTGGCAAGGTTTTACTTGTGTTTATCTTCACTCCGATTCATTGCCATTATAATCTTAATTACAGCTTATTTTTATTCAAGGAATCCACAAGAGATTTTTTGTGTCTTATAATTTGGTTTAAAGTAACAATTTCATTATCAATTTTTTTGTAATGAGTCACAGACTTTCTTGTTCATTATACAATGTCTTATATGTTTGTTTGCAACTCCTCACTGTGCACATGTCCCCCAGTCATGAAAATTAGCGAATTCAGGTTGATCTGCTTTTAAACTGTTTTCGCTTCTAATCTATCCCTCTGATAGGAGGAGATAACTCTGTAGCCCTGAATGGCTAATCAAGGTTTTCAAAGTATAAAATGGAATATCTGGGTGTTGAAGTTTTTGAAAAGTTAAACTATATCTTGAACCATGGACCTTCAGGTCAGTATGCTTCACCCTTCACAGTCCATGGCATTATCACTGACATTGAGTGCAGGTCCATTTATGCATGCTCTAATATAACACAAATCCATTACAACACATTCCAATATTAACTCAAATTAATTAACCACACACCACAGGGCACACACCAGTCATAACACAAATCTATTACCAAATCCATAACAACACTCGTATATAATGCCTATCCATTACAACACACTCCAATACAACACAAATCTGTCACACTTAAATATATCACAAATCCATTACAACACAATCCAATATAACACAAATCCATTACATCACACCAATATAACACCTATCCATTACAAGACACTCCAAGATAACACAAATCCATTACAAGACACTCCAATATAACACAAATCCATTACAACACACTCCAATATAACACTGCCAATATAATGCCATTAAATTTGTGAACCCCAAATGCTCATTGTGTTATTTTGTTGCTTCATAGATTTAGATTTGTTATGGTCAAGGAGTTCTTGATCTTCCCCCATCAGACCCAAACAATTAAAATAAATTTAAAAAAAAGAGCCTTTTATGACAATTTCTGAAGATTGGGGGGGGGGGGGGGGGGGGCTTTGCCCACTAGAAATGACATAACAGTTAAAACTGCTAACCATTTGAGGATGGAAGGACTGAAAACAATATATTGTAGGTTTGAAATAACTTGTTTGTTCAAAAGAGAAGGGGTTCCTCAACTCACTGAGTCAAACCCCAACTAAGGCTTAAACACATCATGCTGAGAGTTTTAAGTCAATTATTTTTACATCTCTATTGGCTTCTTTCGTTGAGGTCCACCAACCTGAAGATGTTTACTTAGTATTACTTTGATGAAATAAGGAAAATGAGTGATTTGTAGAATCTATGAAATTTTTATTTTTAAACTTTCTGAACAGAACAGAACATTCACTCAACATTACAGTTTCAAGGCAAAACAACAGATTGCTATGGTGAGCCCCTGATTGTAACTGACAACTTTTCTTTCAAGGTATATCATGACATTTATCAAACTGAGAAATGTTTTGCACTTTTACTCTTTTTTTTCATAGAGGCTCAAATGCAAAAACAGAAATCAAAAATAACATGACTTGTTCCCAAAAATAACAAATTTAATCGTAGGACAGTTTGAGAAGTCATGACTGTTCAAGAGATCATTCTTAAAATGAGGAATTCATTAAAACTGCCACATTATCCTGCAAGTCTCCAGGGACTCCCATGCCGATGGTGGAATGACAATTTCATGAAAGGAGGAATGAGATATCTATTTGATAGCCCTGATAAAATGTTCACACCCAGGCCAGGCCATATTGTATTTTGATTACACACTTTTTTTTCTCTTTCTAAGTGAGTTCTCGGTGCTGGCTTCGTTTCGGTCTGAGAAAAAAAAAAAAAACACCGTCTGTGAGATTTGTTGAAGTAAGCCATATGGCCTTAGCTGTTAGATTGGGGGTAAAGACAAACAAACTGGAAAGATATATATTTAGACACTAGTTTGCTAATCCCAGCAATTAATGGCCCAACTTGGTGATTAAAAGGTCTGTGTACAATTTGGATTAAAGACTTGCCATGTTTATACAGCGTTGAGGAACAAAAGAAATTACACATTTTCTTCCCAAGATTGTAAGCCAATTTTCATTCATATCTTATCAAGTGTTTACTTTTGGGCTAAATATTCGTTTAATTAACACAATTAGACAAGTCTGGCTTGAAATTTACATTCTGGATTGGTTGTTTTTAATTCCGACCCATCCTGAAGGCTTGATAGATCAAGCTAATTCCAATGCCAGCGACAATGTTTCTAGGCATGTACTTTTTATAATAAGCCTGTTTTTGAAGGCGTTTAGTGTCATTCAACAGTTTGGGATTTGGTAGTTAATTGTGAAGATGGTTTGAGAATTGTGGGAAAACTGTGGATGATACACACTCTCTCTCATCTAGGTCAGGGAGACAGAGAGCAGTTAATCAGCCTATAGTAGGGGGAGATGGACAGTGCCTTAAACTATGTGATAGACTGGTATTTGAATTATTGTGGATGTGGATTGATCTTCAATTCTAATTAGCCAGTCTGGTTCACAGTGCATCACATAGATTTTTTGGAGCAAGGGATTGTGGGTATGTGATGGGAGAGAGGGGACCAGTCTCAGGATTGACAGATTAATTGATGACTTAGTGGAGAAACAGAATGATAGTGTGACAGAAAGAGCAAAAAAAAAAGAGAGACAGTATTTTGTTCTTTTAAGGTAAGACACATTTGTAATAGACAGGTAAACAATACACAGACAGGAAGTGAATATAAATAGGTTGTAATTGAATTAAAGTTTTGCTTCAAATAGCTTTGATGATTTCTTAATTGAACAGTCATAATTTATCTAATTTGGATGAACATTAGATGAGGATGAATAATGCAAAACAGTTTCAGTATTATTTTTGTTAAAGGATATGAATGGTAATCAAGCAACCTTACATTCTCCATTTCTCTTCCTATTCAAAGAAGTGTTTTAACTGTTTACCTGATATGATTAAAATTGTTAAGAGCACTAAAGATCATCTAAGCTTTATTGCACAATTACAAGGATGTAATTTTTTCTGTTTATTTTTGATAATTAATGCCACATAATTTTTATTTCATTATAGAATTTTTCCGCATTAACAGGATCTTGATTTTTTTATTGCTTGAATTAAAAAAAAAAAAAATCTGTAATGAGTCCAGGCTACAATATTGATTGAAAGGGATTCAAACAACATGAAAGCTAACCCTTGTTGTATCTAACCATATCAGCTAGCAAGATGTCCCTGTTTGATAAGGAGGTCATGGGTTCGATCCCCGGCTGCGACATACCAAAGTCGTAAAAAATGGTACTGTTATAGCTCCCTTGCTTGGCGCTCAGGGTAGTTGCAGGACTGGTTGGCTCGGTGTCAGGATAATGTGACTGGGTGTGGTATCATGCCAAATGTCTACAGCGTGATATTGCAATATGGCAGCACTATATCTGTCTCAAGTAGACATCGTCTCCAAATGACTGAAATACTGTTGGTGGGATGTTAACCCTTTCCCTCATATAGACTCATTTTGACGCACTCAGTAGGTACCACATAAAGCCTGATCTGCAGAAAACCACAGTTAAACCTTACCAAATTTAATTACAAAATCTTCATTTCCAGACCACTGAGGAGCAGCGAACAGCATAAAACCTGATCAGCCTGCAAGTTACTCGCAGGCTGATATGGTTTTATGCTGTTCGCATAGGTCTTTTCATGGTGTCCTCTATGAGGGAAAGGGTTAAACCCAACAAATAAACAAACAAACTGTTTGATAAGATATATAATATATTCGCTGGCCATTAGAACCCAGTGTTGATACGCTAACGAATTAAAATCTGATCCAACTGAAATATCATCTACGTCAGACTTACATCTTTTATGGTTGCTGGAA
>CM037787.1:29616136-29666136 GCA_021229015.1 Solen grandis | reverse complement strand
AATTGCAAGCAGAATTTCAGGCAAAGTCAAATGTTCAGATAAGACTTTAAAATGTGTTTCCAATGATATAAATGTTGAAAACAAAGTCACTCTGGGTCTTGTAAGACATGACTTGTATGTGTGATGAGTCTAATACCAAATCATCCTGCGTGTACCTTCTGGGCTGATCTGGGATCATATTGTTCTCTTAAGATTGAAAAATTTCCGTTGAAAGATTGAATATTTCTTTCATTCTGATTGAGCTTTATTCAGGTCTGATATGTTATACAGCAGTGTGTCATTGAAGTAAAAGGTCATTGAGATGCACTTGTATACATCTTGCAGGCCGATCTGGGTGTAGGTCATCTACTAATTATTTAAAAGGTAGCTCAGAGATAGAAATGGATTTTCAGTCTGATCAAGCTTCAAGCAGGTAAGACAAGCTGTTTAACTATATTCAATTCAATATAATCATGTGTCATTGTGGTGTAAGTTTGATAAGATACCGGATGAGTGTATGCTAGGGTGGGGGGTGTTAATGAAGCAAGGGTCAAGAAAGCTACTCTCATTTGTACACGGAGAATTACCCTGGGTACCCAGCAAACACCAACAGGCTCATTAACTAATCCATCATATCTGTGTACGGGCTCAAGAGAACGCTGATAGACACAAATATTTAGCAGTCGGAGTGACACATACTTGTATTCCCCGGCATAATCCCGATGACAGAATTATACTTAATGATAAGGGGAGATAACTTGGTTGTCAGCATCTATATCTTCCTTTGCCCTGTGGGTGCTTCCGTTGGTCAAGATTATGCATACAATAGACAGCTTATCTGTGAAATTTGCCATTTATCACCCCCAGCTTTCCTTTCCTTTTATTTATTATCCAATTATAGAATTTCACCAAAGATGGTATTAAATACTAATGCTCTCAAATTAATATTCAAACTCGCTATCAAGTTGGATGTAAACAGGTGTGCTAGTTCAGAGGAAACAGTTATGCTGATGATACTTGCTAAACTTCCTGGTGAAACTATTATCCACAGGTTGCATTTGAATAGCCAATCATGTACAAAGGCAATGTACAGAATTTTTTTTTAATCTTTTGAAATTTTGACCTTTTTTTTTAAAGGTTAATTTTTTAACTTATGATTATTTTCTTTTTTTTTTTTTTTTTAACAATGATCTAAATATGGTATGCTGATCCGTCTCAGGTTTGGATGAGATAGTCAATCAAACAACTGGATAGCACTATCAATTTCGCTAATGATCATCATTAATGTCCTTAATTAACGTACACTCTTTTGTCACACATTAAAAAATATGCGCGTGATTTTTGCCCGGTGCAGTTTTATAACAGTTTCATCAAAGTCAAAAGAAAAGTACAAAGAAGATGGCCCTTGACTATTATCTTGACACGGCTTGCGCCCGTATTAGAAAACTTCATTAAAATCAACCTGAAACACTAAATTGAATATGTTTTTAATGGGTTTTAGATGAAATTTATATCTGTTAATGTATTTTAAATTGTTCCAACTATATGGCAGTCGGTCGAATCAAAGGAAATGCACTTTAAACTTTTTTTCTTTTTTTTTCTCACCAAGTCGCTCATGTTTACGCTTAGTTTTGGTTATGATGACATTGCTGATAATTAAAAAAAATTTTTGGCAAATTTTTTATAAATGACTGCTGACAGATTGATAAATGTCAGCGGATAGCGCAAATCACTATGATCATTAGCTGGATAGTAAAACATTTGTTTGAGAAGATAATGTTCATCAAAGAAAAATCAGGACATTTTTGTGCTGTCATCACTTGTTAATTGTAAATCTTATCGTTAATATCTTTGGAAGTTTTTTTTTCTTGTTTTTTTTGGCTTTTTTTTTCTATACTAAAAATTGGCATACTTGTAGTAGTTAACATATCAGTGCTATTGAATTGTGTGCCATGTAAAATATGTATAAATGCATGCAGATGATACTGATGATGATGATTTAAATAATAAATTTCAATATATCCTACTGAAGTCATATGATTGATAAATAATTTGAAGTTAAGAGTTATGAACATAAAACAGAAGGTCCTGATCCAATAATTCTCTCGACCATATTTGCGTGACCTTGAACTATGATCAAAGTGTTCATCAATTAAAAGACAATTTTAGTCTGCAGATAGCTGCATTTTACGACATGTATGTGTTTTTAAAAGAAATTTTTCTTTCGGTCTTTTGTCCTGGGTCGGAACAAAATTAACCGGTTTACATCAGGGGTTATTGTGTCTACAGGATACACCATGGAGTTTAATTTTCATGCACATCAAAAGAAAATAACATATTTGATAAAAATAAGTACAGATGTCATTTCATCCTTGCTGTAAAGCTGTTAATTAGATGTAGCAGAAATCAATGATCAAAGGGTGTGTTTGTTGAAATATTATATAAACGAGAGCCTGTTTTCCCCCATAGATACCCTTCTTTGGGGCTGTTCGGGGAGAAATTTGAAAAGGATAAAAACTGAATAAATGAAATTGAACAGTGCTTTTATAAGTAAGTCATTATGAAACTTAATAGGTTTGATTTTGCAGATTCAGATGGGTGGATAGCAGCTGGATATCTGAAGGGAAGTTTTTTTGGTCGTTCTGTTGATTATGTATGCCACATTAACCACTGTGGTTCCCTGCGTATATGAAATCCCGTTTATATGATCCTAATTACTCTGTAGTGTTGATTTAAACACGGCATTTTGCACATAAATTGGTTAGCCATATCAAAAATGATTTTCTTGTTTGCTATTTAGGGTAATAACAAAAAAAAAAATGTTAAGAAATAAATTGCAATGAATATTGCAAAGTTAATGGGCAAAATCAAATTTTAATAAAATAAATGACGAAATTCTTATGACTGGCGTCTTTGTTCAACATCAGATGCATTTCTTTTGATCTCAGAAGAAAAAGAATGCAGGTTACATTTTTTTTTTAGAAAAGTAAAGAAAAGTTTATTTTCAGTATATTAGGGGAAAAAAAGATTAATTTTAATGGGGGGAAAAAGAGTTTGCATTAATCTAAATCCTCAGGTCATTAATCCCGTAATTAGAACTTGTTCTGTACTGGAATTTCTCTCACTATTTTGTTTAAGTTCCACTCAATTTAGAAGGATGAAATTTTAGATATCCTAGGATTAACTTATTAGTTTTAACTTTGTCATATTTGACAACTTAATTTCCTAGTAATACATTAAGATCTTTTTTAAAACAAATTTTTATGATCATTACTTTTCATTAGTAAAAATTCTTCTTCTTTCAAGTTTGTCTCAATTTACACTTAATGCATCTTCTTTTTCTATTTTAATTGATATTTCTTCCCCTTCGTAAGATCTTTTTTCCTGTTTATTTGTGTTTTCCATGAATTATCAGTGAAAAACAGTATCATTGATTACAGAAAACTGCTTGTTTTTTCAGCATTTTTCTGACTTGTTTGCCAGTTTTCCATCTTTATTTTCCTTTCTTCTCCATGTATTAATTTTCATACTGATTACAACACCCCTTTAAAAAAAAAAAAAAAAATGACAAGTTAAGCCCAGTTCATTTACCACTTTTTTTTCACTTTTTTGTGGTTTCAATCTCTAGTGATTCTTGCTTAGCCATGTTAAGTTTTTCCTCTCAGCTATTTTGTCACCCCCTCCCCCTGCAAGTAACCTAACAAACATCTGTCTCTATCACCGTTCAAGTCGAAGATCCTACCTGAATGTTTCAGTATTCACCTGTACGGTTTAATCACTGTGACCCCTGGGCCACAGCAGTGGCGATACACTATTTACCCATACATTTGATAGATAACAATCAATGGATCGCATTGTCAGAGGTAAAAAGTGTAAATACGACAAGAAATATTTTAATACCTTGGCTTGAAAAAGCTAGGATAGTATCGTAATAACTTTATGGTCAGTAGTGATCCCCTAGTTTTTGCTTGAGATGTATTTCTAGCAATATTACATTGGGAGATATATAAATGTGATATAGTTAGAAATTTAATCTGCAGTTTGTTGTACGTTTTGTTGGATACATAATGATGATGACAGTTAAAAAATATGACACTTTATTGTAATATTATTTTAATGTGTTCTTACATCAGTTGTAAGAGTTTTTGTGAACTGGACAAGAAATTTGGATGTTACAGAGTGTTGCCCTTTTTTTCACTGGAGAAAATTGGATGATACAATTGTTTCTGATTTTAGATTGTGTTTGAGATAAAAATATGGATAATTAGTCTTTCCTTTGGAATACGAAAGTATATATTTTTTTAAATTTCATACCTGTTTTCCTATTTTTTATCTCTCTATCTTCATCTCTTTTTCTTCCTCTTTTTCTCTCTCTATCTCTTTCTTTTCTCCCCACTCTCTCTATCTCTGTCTGTCTCTCTGTCTGTCTCTGAAGCTTAACACAATGAAAGAGGATTAAAGTCACTCTCTCTCTCTCTCTATATTATATATATATATATATATTTTTAATAACAACAAATATAAATTCATATCATTTGACTCTGCTCTATGTTTGATTTTTGTTACAATATTCTGTTTTCTTTCAATTATTTTGTCTCTACATACTTTATGGGTAAAAATTTATGAATTTTTTTTTAGATATCAAAAGGTGATATATGTGCAAATCACATAAGGTAATGCAGATCAGGTGATTATGAAATTTAACAAATTTCAGCAGGTAGTTGATGTGAACCTATAAAGATAGCTATTCAAAGTTAATCTACTGCAAAAAACATGTTAGTTTGTATTAAGAGTCTGGCTGCAACTTCTTTAACACTTTGCCTCATGAATATTCATTTAAAATTGTATGACCTAATAAATGCAGTAGAACCTCGTCAAACCGAACATCGTTAAACCGAATTCCTTACCATTTAGAAGTTTTTTTTCGGTCCTGATTTTCCCCCTTCTTATTTTAACTAAAAATAAAATGTTTAATATGAATTTCGCTATTTCAAAGTTAAATCCCTGTCTCGAGTTCACTGTTTATACCTATTTTTCAATTTTTATTTCGAAGTCAATTTTCATACATTTTCGAAGACAAATGGCCCTTAACCTCAATTGTACACGGGTCAATTTATTTTGCGGCGTCACTGGAATGATGGCCCAGGTGTCAGATCTTTAGTACTTGTTTTCTATGTGAATTTAAATTTAGTTAGCAGAGTTTAATCATCAATTGTATCTCTAAGGTCTCTGTACACTTACGTCCGAAAGAATAATTGTCTCCAAAGATAATTCCTCACAATTGTCAATGTCAGAACAATCCAGTGAAATACCCGGTGTGTCAGGGGGAAATAACTGGGTTTGTCTCAACCCTATCTGCTGTCGAGCAATCTAGAGAAGGGCCCGGTAACCAAACCCGGAGGATATCTGGATCGGCATAAGGACGGAAGTGGGTTAAATATAGGCACAACTCCAAAACCTATCAAAAGAAGTTTGCGGCCATCCAGATTTAAAGGGGAATTAAATAAAAAAAGCAAATTGCTGAAGAGTTTGGGGTACCACCAAATACTCTTATCAACTTGGTTGAAACAGAAAGATGAAATTACTGTTGAACTGTTTTCTTATTATTTCCATACGTATTTGCATATGTATATTTCAATATCAATAATTGTATGTGTATGGTCTTCCGTTAAGACTCTCTTACGTACAGGATCCATTTTTCATTTCATACGTAACAGTAGTTGTTTTTACGACATAGCGATTTTCACGATACTCACCGGTAATGGTAACACAAACATACATGCACACAAACCGAAATTTATCATTGGATTTTTAATCCGAATTATCATTATTTCGAAGTTTTCAGCCCGACTTCGGATTAACGAGGTTCTACCGTAATAACTTATTGAACTTTAAGAGGCATACAAAACAATGGACACTGATCATGTAGCTCCATTCCACTGGTCTGCTGGATCAGATAGCTCCTTTCCACTGGTCTACTGGATCATGTAGCTCCTTTCCACTGGTCTACTGGATCAGATAGCTCCTTTCCAGTGGTCTGCTGGATCAGATAGCTCCTTTCCACTGGTCTACTGGATCAGATAGCTCCTTTCCACTGGTCTACTGGATCAGATAGCTCCTTTCCACTGGTCTACTGGATCAGATAGCTCCTTTCCACTGGTCTACTGGATCAGATAGCTCCTTTCCAGTGGTCTGCTGGATCAGATAGATCCTTTCCAGTGGTCTGCTGGATCAGATAGCTCTTTTCCACTGGTCTACTGGATCATGTAGCTCCTTTCCACTGGTCTGCTGGATCAGATAGCTCCTTTCCACTGGTCTACTGGATCAGATAGCTCCTTTCCACTGGTCTACTGGATCATGTAGCTCCTTTCCACTGGTCTACTGGATCAGATAGCTCCTTTCCAGTGGTCTGCTGGATCAGATAGCTCCTTTCCACTGGTCTGCTGGATCAGATAGCTCCTTTCCACTGGTCTACTGGATCAGATAGCTCCTTTCCACTGGTCTACTGGATCAGATAGCTCCTTTCCAGTGGTCTACTGGATCAGATAGCTCCTTTCCACTGGTCTGCACTTTCCACTTGTCTGGGTCTGCTCTGTTTGCCAACGTATTAAAACACATCTATATACAAGTTATCATGCATTATGTTACAACTTTATAAGTATACTTTCATCATAAACTCTTTTACATAATTATGAATGTGCCACTTTAAAACTTTACTTCAAATAGACTGATTTTGACGCATTTGCAAATGGAGCAGACCTAGATCAGACAACTCCTTCCAAATGCTGTCTGATCAGGGTCCCAGCAGGATCTGGGTCTTCTCTGTTTGCTCATACAATATTGCAGCAAAGAAAAGTCCAGTGTTTCATTCTAAGTTCAGTCAATTAATATTCATCAAGTCAAAACATTAGGTAAAGGGTTAAACTTTGAAGACAATAGGTAGAAAGCCTTGTCAGACATAAAGGCTATGCTGAGTTTCACAGTGTGACCTTCTTATCTCTAAGTATTGAAGAGAGACCAACGGTATTAAACCTGATCTGCATCAGCTTACTTCTAGACTTATCAAACTTAAGTAATAGTCATATAAGCTGTTTTCTAGAAAGCCAGGCCTTTTACTGTTAAAGTTAATTCCAATATCTTTTATCTTTTGGTGAACCCACTAAAGATTTAATAGTGATGGTCAATTTTTTTATTTTCTATGACATTTGTACCCTCAGTGTAAGAAAATCGTAATGAAACTCATAAAACTGGAGGTACAAAAGACCAATTTGGGAGTAAAATACCCCCATGTGGAGGTATATGGGAAAACTGGTATTCTTTTTTTAAATAGATGATTAGATGATGAATTAGATGATGAATTAGATGATTAATACATATATGATACAACATAATTATAAAAAGCCAAATTTTTTAACTATCAAAATTTGAAAGTTTAAGACATGATCTATATAGTATGTCTTTATTTTTAAGCTTCCGGAATCTCTCTAAATAGATGGATCAGGTTAAAAAAATTTAATTAAAATTTTTCCTTTTTTCATAATCTTCTAAAGCAACAATATTCTCACTGTTTTTGCCTCCAATTGTTGAAGAGTTTAAATTCATGGACTGGTACCCAGATCATTGTAGTTCTGGATCAGACTCTTGATGTAGAAATTTTTGGAATGGTTCTCTTAGATTGTTTTCTGATATGTCATTAGATTTTATAATCCGAGATTATACTGTGCATGCTTCAGAATATGATGAGGAAGGAGGAGGAGGGAAGGAAAGGGGGACTATGGGAGGGGGACAGAGATGGTAAGAAAGGGAAAAATTTGGGGTGACAAAAAAAAAAGAGGTTAATAAAGTATCAAAGATAATAAAGAAGTATTGTGGAAAAGAAGTTGATGATGAGGACACTTTCTTGATAGTATGAATTTTTTTAATGTAATAATAAACAGAAAAAATCCAGAGTATTTTATTTTCAAGATTACAAAAAAAGAAAACTGGCAATGCAACTTAAGGCTCATTTCTGCATATATTATGCATTCTTAAGTTTTGAAATGTAATGGAGATACGGAAGAAGAAACCATAAAAAATGAAACAACAGCTAATGAGATAAAATAGTGAGGTGAGATCTCTTTCAAGGTCCTGTATAAAAATCTGAAACGCAAAGAACAAGTGGCTGCATGTTGGTATGAAATGATATGTTTTATGGCCTATACTTCCTTTTATGGGTAAAAAGTTATCTAATAAGAAGAGATAGGAGATTGTAATAACAGGTAATGACATTGTTTGTTCTGTCAACAATGTATCCAGGTCAAGAGAGACCTCCGTTCCATGAGAAACTCCATCTTTCCTATCATGCTTACTCTTTCTGGTTTGGCTTTAAGGGTTTTGTGCTCTCTGGTTTGGTTTGGTTTTAAGGGTTTTGTGCTGATTGGATTGGTTTGGATTTCAGGGGTTTGCACAGTCTGGTTTGGTTAAAAGGGTTTTGTGCTCTCTGCTTTGGTTTGGATTTAAAGGTTTTGTGCTGTCTGGTTTGGTTTTAAGGGTTTTGTACTGTCTGGTTTGGCTTTTGATTGGTTTTAGATTGGAGGTTTGAGCACTATTTTCTGCACTAAATTAGTTTTCTAATCACTTCTGTAAGGACAACAATTTTAACCATGGTAACACATTTTTAGGGTGTCCTGATTCTTGGAATTTGGTTTGGTCTGAAGTTTTGAGCACTTTTTTCACTGCTAAGTAATTGTCTAATATCTCCATTATGAAAACTTAACTTTTCCCATTAATCTTTCTTCAGAGTGGTTTACTCATTGTTGTCCTATTAGGTTTTTGGCTGAACTTTTTTGTTTGGTTGGATAATTTTAGCACCATTTTCAGCACCAACTCATCCATTTAGCGAGAAAACGATTTTTTTTTGATTTTTTTTTTTCAAGGTTCATGTATACCATCATATGATAGGGACATCTTTAGGATGGTCCACTGACTAAAGTCTGTTAAGTTTACACATGATCATCTTATAAGAGTCCCCCTTACTGTTACCAGTTTGTCTCCTGTTGATTTATTTAACACAAACTGATCAAGTATTACTTGAAGTTCTTCTGTTATCTTTGTTACACCTAATTACAAGAGTCAACAAGCCTTCTTGTGCTGTGTTTCCAAATACAGGACCGTGGTTTGATGGGCTCCCTAATTCTGTCGGAAATTATGTAAACAAACATGAGGGGGTTCAGATAGGAAGAGTTCAGGATTATTTGAAAACTTAGTGTAATTTTTTTTCTCTTTTCAAAATTAATAGTGGTATTTCTGAAAAGAAACATTTTTCTTTTGTGGAGTCACCTCAGAAGGTCTTCCAAAGAGAACACACAAGTTTTTGTATGGTTATCTATATTCAGAGATTTAATTAAGAAGATGTTTATTTTCAAATGTTGCATAAAACAAGTGAGGTATCTGATAAGTTTTTTTGTTCATTGTGTAATAAAAATTTTGAGTCATAACATGTTTGTTATGAGAAGTTTTTAGAGCGGATGAATCATCCGTTATTTTTAATTTAATCAAATATTTTTATTTTAGATCCATCTGATTCACTCTTCAAGTATATTAACACATTTAGTGTTACAATTTCACCTAAACTACAGTACCTTCTCCCGGAGTATTCACTTTTTTTTTCTTTCGCCAAATTGAAAATAAATTGCTTCTTCAAAAAATGGCTAATCAGCATTCAGTGTGTGTAGATAGATAATCTTTTATCTGCAGGAGAAGATAAAAGAATTTTAAGCTGCTTAGCAGGCCACTTGTTAATGGCATTAGAGGCTCCAGGAGGGAGAGATGGGTTTGGCTAGCTGATACTCTCCAGGTTAAACCTACACACTTAAATGCCAGTGTAATATATGTGCCTTGGATGCCTGGATAGTATAGTGGTAACACACCTCACTTCTCACCAATGTATCCCGGGTTCGATTCCTGGTCACGTACGTGAAGGGAAACAGTGGTCACACCCACCCAGACGCGTGGGTTTTCTCCGGGTTCTCGGGTTTCCTCCCATGATAATGACCACAGACGCCGCCACCAGAGCTATCAAGAGTGATTAATATAAGTTGTGATAACTTGTTTTATAATCAATGTAAAATAAATAAAGTTTAAACTATTTCATGTTTGTGCTCTCTCTGCTCTCTGTTGCAGCCTCATCATCTTTGTTTCACATGTTTTTTTCTTCATGCATTTTTTTTTAACATTTTCATTTTCTTTATTATGTACTTCCTTTTTTTCTCCAGTTGTTTCTTTTTTTTTCCATTGTCTACATAGTTTCATTTGTATGTTTTCTAAATATCATATCTCTATTCCTCTCTCTCTTTCTCTCCATTTCAAAATTTTAAATATCTTATTACCTTATTGTCACTGCCTTTATTATCATTTTTTTTTTGTCATTTGATCTTTCTTAAAATTTTTTTTCCTTTTTTTTCCTTTTTTTTATTTTTAATCAAATTTTACACAAAATTCTATTTCAAGAAAATCATGAAACTAAGAAAATTACAACAAACTGCTTCCTTAAACTTTCATATACACATTTCCAAGGGTTTCAAGGAGTGGAAAACAAAAAGATGTGGTTTAAATGTATGAAATGATGATCACATCTGAGAGTAGGTGAAACACCAGTGGTATCCTTGTGTGTATTCTCTGACTCTAAATGCTTTGACCATGTCTTGAATCATATGATAGATATCCTTACTCTCTCTCCTTAACCCTTTCCCTTATATAGACTCATTTTGACGCACTCAATAGGTACCACATAAAGCCTGATCTGCAGAAAGCCAAACTCAAACCTTACCAAATTTAATTGTAAAATCCTCATTACCAGACCACTGAGGAGCAGCGAACAACATAAAACCTGATCAGCCTGCGAGTTACTCGCAGGCTGATCTGGTTTTATGCTGTTCGCATAGGTCTTTTCATGGTTTCCTCTATGAGGGAAAGGGTTAACTGTCATTGATGCAGATATTTGAAAATAAATTGGGCAAAAATATGTATGTTGAATGAAAATTGTATTCTTGGTTTTGGAGAAGAAAAAAAAAAGAAATGATTTCTTATGTATAGGATATGTAAAAAATATATTGTGGATAATAATGACTAGTAATAGTGATAACTAGAATTAATAAAATAAGTAGTAATGATGATGATGATAATGTTGATGATAATGGAAGTTGATTTGGCACTATTAAAATAATCAATTATTCATCTACTCAGCAGTGTCATGTTTTGACATTTCTTTTAATCGTATAAGCAACAAAAGAAAATGTTGCTGTAAAACAAAGCTTATAGCCGTCAGATTTTTATTCTAATTAAGCTTGTAAAGAATCAATTGGGCTAACCCTTTCTCAGCAAGGTAGGGGCAGAGGGGCCTCTCTGCAGCTGATCACCAAGTTAAAACATTAAAACAGTGTTTATCAGTGTGATTTATGGCACTGCCAGTCCATGTGGTATGGATTAGGTAGCAACCTGATCCGACTTCAACCACTAGGGCCACTTCTGCCTCCCAGCTGATACCGTGGTAACCGCTACTGCGGTGACCTGACAACTTGACTCGCGGCTCCCTGATCTTCCCTGGGTGACTCCTACTGCTCTGTTTCCCTTTTCTGCTCTCTCCGTTTTATCTCTCCACTCAATAAGCAGAGGGTGCAGCTTTTTTAATTGCTGTGGAATTTTGATGTTTCCGTCTCTCTCTGTTTTTTTTCTACTCCAAGGGGGCAGTGGGGGAGCTCGAAAGGGGTAAAGTAGGGGTCATTTATTGGGGTTTTATTAGGGAGCTGTCAGAGGGAATGTTTGATGCTAATCCGAATTAATAAACTTGTCAGAACGTTGGTCTGTTAAAGGGATTTTCCTACCTTCTGACAAAGGGGCTGGGTTGTGGTGGTGGATGATTTAATCTGAGTGTCAATCACATGTTCCAAATAATCTTTATGATGTATATTTATAGAGAGTTTGATATGTTGTATATGTGTGTCTACAAATTAATCTTGAACTTCTGAAATAGAGGGATACAGTGTTAGAAACTTAGCATAGGCCCCCCCCCCCCGCAAATTTCATGTTTTTAGCTTTATCTTTTGTCACTCATTTTTCATTTTATATTTTATGCTTTATATTTTGTCACTTATAAAATGTGAAACGTAAAATGTTTAACATTAATTTTTTTCAATATTATACCTGGAAACTTAAGCAGATACCTCTTGTCTTCGTCAGTTCATTTTAATACTTACCGTTTATTTTTCATTTTGATTCACAAATACCCAGTGTCAAGATGTTGTGACTGGGTGTGGTATCATGCCATATGTCCATGGCGTGATACTGCAGTGTGGCAGCACTATATCTGTCTCAAGTAGACATTGTCTCCAAATGACTGGAAAACATTAAACCCAACAAACAATGATGTACCCCCTAAACAGTGTTCTAATCTAGCGTCCAGGTTTCTGCTAATGCTAATGGGAATAGACCTGGTCAAAGGGAGGTAATTTTAGACCAGAGAGGTTATTATTTATCACTGACAGGTTACATTATTTGGACTGAAATTAATGATATTCTTGAAGTTAAACCAATGTTTTGATGATGTTTTATGATTTCACACTTGAGAGGATATGAAATTATTAAGATTGTTTGATACATAATGAAAAAGGCATGATACATGTTGACAAACTATCTCTTACTATTTTTGCAACAGATTCATCATCTTTATCTGTGTATCTTTGAAAATCATCATTCGTTATAAGGTGGTAAGGTATAACTACCTATTTTTTGTGACTCAAAACACTCAAGCCAACACTAGATGCTAATTAAAACTTTAAATAAGATATTTCCTGAGAGATTTGAAGTCTTGAGAAAATATTGCTGGGGATTTGATTGCTAATTGATGGCGCAAACTGTAAATCATTTAACAAATTTTGTCAAATTAAGTCTCTTCTAAAGGTAATTTAAAAGTTATTATGCAAAATTTACTTTGAAATGTTTATAAGTGTATTTACTTGACGTAAATTGCATACTTTTTTTACCCTCATGGATTTTCTACCCTACCTTTGAAGGAGAATAAACATGACATTTTTTTATGGGAAATAAATGCGATTATGGAGAAAAAAATTGTGTATATAGAGGGAATCGGTACGCAATGTAACATATTATATTTATATCGCTTGGTTAATTATGCAACAATTACATAATTAGACTAAGGTTGTAATATACTGGGTTTTGTATACAAGATAAATACAATTTCACCGAGAGCATTTTGCAGTTTTTCACGCTTTGTGTCAGGAAATGATATTGTGATATGGTTAAGTGAGTGGAAATATAGGATTTATTTCCAAGTCAAAGAAGACTTGATATATATGTGCAATAATGCATGGGTAATGTATAAGATTCCGTCATCTGATGAAACTAATAAGAAACAGCAGGGTTTATTAAAAGAAAGAGAAAAAAAAAAATTAACTTTTTATTTTTTTTTTCATTTTCGTCTGCAAAACAAAAAAGTATTTATTTTTAAACACTTAAAATTTTCCAGCAGTACTTTAAGGCTAAACCAGGTTATAATCCAGGTTTTTCTCTCCTCCTCATAAGTATCGACAAGACTTGGAGAATAACGAGGCTCTCCCACTTTTAAATTACGTGTCATTACCTTTCCAACCTATCTTGTACGTCTGACTTTGACAACTTGGCATAGAGGCGAAGGTATTTTCTTGCAAATGAAATGTAAAATGCAAGTTTAACTCAACCCTTCTAATTGATTGGTTTAAAATTTGCATTGCCGTGGAAACGAAACGGCTGCACATTGGCTGTTTCCTGCCGTCTGCTGCAAGTCAAGATTTGTATTTATATATCTTCTCTAAGTCTTGATTTGTTGAACATACACCCACCTGTTCACTGACTGTTCATTCTTTTATAGCTTACACAATGTTACATTACAAATAAGCCAAACCAAACTAAGAAATTCTTAATGGCGCATCCTGTCATGCAGACAACAGTATCAAGCCTTAATCAGACTGCAAGTAACTCACAAGCTTATCTTAATTTTATTCAGGTCATTATATTTTTATAACTCTAATGTAATTGAAGTTTTACTTTTTGTAATTCAAAATGCATTTTGAAAGAAATTTTTATTATAGTTTTACATGGAGTCCTTAACGCACTCAATTGCAAAGTATTATATCAAATTCAAGTTTACTTATTTTCTGCAATTTAGTTCAGCTTGTGGTATTTTTTTTCCTGTCACAAATGATGTTAAATAACAGATTAATTAATAAAATAGGATTGACTTTTATTGATAAGATAAACTGTTCAGATTAATTTCAGCATAAGATCAAAAAGAATTAGTACCTGTGACACTATGGACATATTCTCAATTATTTGTTTCAGTTGGGTATGAAATAACATCAAACAAGGTACCTAGAAATTCATTTATAGAATTGAAATATATGCGCTGCTGATCAGGGTCTTCAAAGTAGACCTGGTTTATACAGAAATAATATTAATGATATATTATTTAAAGAAATAGATGGAAGGGGTGGTGAACTAAGTAGGTGATAATTTTATCTCCTAGTTAAAGATTCTTTATTAAATACTAGGAATTCATTCCCAGAAGTAAATGATTTCTAGGTTAAATGAAAAATCATCTAGTTATCATTTCAGTACAATGGAAGAAATTGAGAATTAGTACTAAGGGGTCTGAATATTTCAACTCCCTATATTGATTATAGTACATTTTTAAGTTTTCCTTCTGCCATAAATTTCCATGGTAACTCTTTTTAATTTATGAAGAGAGAAAAAATGGTGACACGGCAGTAAAAATGTGATTAGTTGGACAATAAATGAGACTTGGGATAGAGGTGATGACTTTCCTCTCTCAGTGGGGGTTGCGGGGGTTGATTTAAGAACATGATGGGACGAAATGATTGGTCGAAATTATGCTGGCTTATATATAGAATACTGTCATTCATATATAGATGGTTATTTTTTAATAGATTGTAGGAATGCAGAGGGGAAAATAGGCTTATGGCTGTCAAGATTTTGTTGTTTGATGAAGATGTTTTATTAAAAAAAAAATGATACCTCATAAACAGTCCTTGTTAGATTTTAAGTTTAAGAAATAGTTAAGACTTTATATTCAATATGATAAAGTTGAAAGATAAAGAATAATTTAAAATTTAAAGACTTTTTGAATTTAAATAATCATGAAAATAATTAAACTGTGATAAATTCAATCTAAAGACTGAAGTTAAGATTTCTAACACAGTCTGATAAAGTTTGATACAATTTGCTGTGTCAGCACCTTTTTTGTAAAAAGAACAGCAATGTT
Source organism: Solen grandis (assembly GCA_021229015.1). Taxonomy (NCBI): domain Eukaryota; kingdom Metazoa; phylum Mollusca; class Bivalvia; order Adapedonta; family Solenidae; genus Solen; species Solen grandis. The sequence goes on along the minus strand of CM037787.1, from coordinate 29,650,844 downwards.
AAACCTAATCATATTTGTTGATACAGTCTCGACCAATCTAGGTTAAAACAGCTCTTTTAACTTCATTAAAGAAAAAAAAAATGCGCTGTTTCAAAACATTCAAAATTTCTGTTCTTTAAGTAAAGATAAGAACACTCTGTTGATTTGATTGCAACAGCCAGTAAATGATTATATGCATTAACACATGACTCCTTTTTTTCAGCGATAATTGTTTTAAAGAATCAATTAAACTCCTTTATTTTTACTCGTTTCGTCCTCTTTTGAATGAAAGTCATTATTTTTCTTTTCCAGACTGATGTACATAAGCCAGTCCAACATCCTCCATCAATCCGTCATTTCTTCAATTCTAACTGCTCTCGGATATGAAAAGGTAATTAAAAAAAAGTTACTTTAATTAGCGGTGCTAATTAGGCACCTTTCTGACCTGAATTATTCAGCGATAATCTCATGAAGTCTCAACGGAGCTGTGCTCCTCACACTTTTTGTAATCGACTGTGCTACAGTTACTGGAGGTAAAAAAAGAAACAACAAAGTCGTCTGCTGCTTATACATGAATTGAGAGCAGTAAAAAAAAAAAAAATATTGGATTTAGGATTTTTTGGTCTCTGCTGATTTTTTGTTGGAAGATTTTTTGCTTCTGTGATTTTATGGTTCCTATTTTAGAGGAGATATCAAAAACCTGAGATATAGTTTGTGTAGCAGCCTATATTTTAATTTTTGTAATATATGATTATGAAAAACCCACAAGTCATATTGTTCGTAGTTTTCTCCAATTTATTAGCACATATGTATGCTAGATGTCATTAGAAACTTGAAACTTATTTTATTAGATATCAAAACCCTAGATATACCAGACAAGAATCTTATGGAATCTTTTCATTTTATGGAAAATATTACAAGAGAAAATGCTCATAGTTTTCTCCATCTATTAGTACAAATATGTCAGATGTCAACTGAAACTTAAAGCATAGTGTCGATCTTGCATATTTCTCCCACTCACATGATTGTGTCCATGACATTTAGCTTCTGGCTTATTATTTGATAATATGATGAATTCAAGTTTGAGATCGGCCATGTTTGAACTTTCTCACTTATTGAAACCTGATTGACATCCTGTGTTTACTGCTAATTCTAGAAACAAGTATTTACTGTTTATACTAATACCCTGATGACAGGTTCAGGATTGGATCAGTACTTTGTGCCTAGGGAAGTCTTCGAAGGTTCTCAAATATTCTCACCCTTATTAAAGATTGAGCTGGCAACCTTTTGATTTGTGATCAATTAAAACTGCCTCTTGGTTATGGTGTTATACATACATGCTTATTGAATCAGGGCTTATCACATGTTACCATCTGATCTAAAAGGTATGGAGCAGTTGTAAACAGTATACACCATGATCAACCTGCAAGCACCTTGCAGGCTAATTTGATTTTATATTGGTGGTATTGGTCATTTCTCATTTTACCCTTTACCTTATGAATATTCATGTCCAATCATCTGATGAATATTCATTTACTGAAATTTTAAATGGAATATGAAACAATGGGTTTTTCTTTGCCATGCAGACTATGTGAACTCTTGAGCTGCAAGATAATATGAGCAAACAGAGGAGACTCTGGAAGGAGCTGTCTGATCTGGGTCTGCTCTGTTTGCCAATGCATCAAAAATGTGTCGGTCTGAGGTAATGGATGAATAGCTTGTTTATGATAAAGGAGTAAATAATCAAAATACACAAATAAACAATTTGTAGAAGGAATTACAACTTAATGTCTATTTAAGTTTACTAAAGGAAACCCTATTTTATAGGTATCTGTTTCTATGGTTTGGGGGAAAACAGTAGCACATTCGGAGTGACAGGTCAGTTGTGGATCAGGGCCGCTGTCAAACCCAGGAAATGTTCCGCTGATAATTTTACTGATTGCTAGGTTTGTGGTCAGCATGCTCAAGATAAAGAGATAACTATCAAAAGGAAGCTTGGGGTTTGTTTTTTTGGCTTTTAAGAAAATGGGTGGGGCGATAATACATGTTTAAATAGTTTAAATAAAGTCAGATTTAGATAGATGAAAAGTAAGGGCAGTGTCAATCCATCTCAGTGTGAGAAAATCTATTTTCAGCTTGGTCATGGTTTTATCTTGTTGACATTGATTGCAAAGTTGTTGATGGGCAGCCAACTTGTAGTGTCATTTCGGTCTGGTCTTTGTTTAAGTTGGTTGCAGTTAGGGATCCATTAAGAGGAGAGGAAATGAGATATTCTTTCAAGTTTTTAGGCATAAGTCATCAGCAGTTAATGCAATTGTTTATGAAAAAATTGGTCAGTCAATAATACATTTTTTTTTTATTACCCTTTAAGTATATTTCTTATATCGAAACTATACAAGTTATACTAATCCCACTTGGTAGCTCCTGGGTTAGACCAGTACTTTGTGCTTGGGAGGATCTTGAAAAAATGATTGTCCTGGAAAATAGTCTCATATAAACTAATAAATCTTCCTCTTTCTTGAGAAGGTAACAAGTTGAACAAAATATTTATTCCTTTTTCTTTTCATTTTATAAGAGATAGCTTTAGATTTCACAGATAACTTGCACTTTTGGACAAAGGGTAAAAACAAAATCTGCCTGATTAAAGTGCAGCCAAAGTCGAGATCTGTACTTAAGCTTTTGCGCCTTAATTAAGAGCCATAGTTCTGTATCATTAGTAATGCTCCTAATTGGCTTGAGCAGTTCACTAATTAGGATTATATGTCAGGTTTTCCACAAATTGGCTAATTAATGTAGGTACAATAAAACACAACCCTTGGAGCTAATGTAAGTACCAAAAGCATAGACAGAGCAACATCTAATTACCCTAATAATGCTTCTTATTAAGCCATTCTCACATCATAATGGTCATTTTGTAAACTCTTCAATGTGGAGGTTTTAATGTACGCTTAAAGCTTCGATCGAGATGAATAATTCCAGCCTTGGAAAAAAAAAAGTAGCCATGCTGGTTTGATACAAACAGGAAGTAGTTGTGCCTTGCTCACAGATTTATGGCTACTAGCTTGGTAACTATGACTAGTTTTCATGGTGACACTTTCATCTGGAACAGCAAGATGCATGGCCTGTTACTTAAGAAAATGAATAACATGATTTTTATTTTTCATTCTAGATCTAAATAGGTGTTGAATTACTTGTATTAGTGGGTGAGTGATTAGAGGATATATCCCAGACATGCTGGTTCGATCACTGGCTGTGATATTCGAAAGTTATTAAAATGGTACTGGTATAGCTTCCTTGCTTGGTGCTCAGCATACATACAGGTAGTTCCGGGACTGGTTGGCACATCATGTCATGATAATGTGACTGTGGTAGACTAAATGATTGAAATACTGTTGGTGGGATGTTTAACCTAAGAATCCAAAGAGTTTCTACATGACAGGTGATTTGCAGACGGGATGGGAAGGGACAGAATGAGTCGGGACCAGTGAAAAACACAGGGCAAGAGACCCCCTGGGTTAATAAACTGTATGGCCTTTCTAAAGCTGTCCAGTCTGAGCACATATGAAGGGTACATGTATTATGGCAGTGGTCAAGTTGGCTATACAGACATTGCTGCTGTGGTCAGTCCTCATTACAGGCATGATTAATGAGGATCAACACCGGGACAGCTTCTGGTCAGTCAAGATTGGGAATAATTAACAAATCCGGTTTGGAGGGATTTCCTGCCGAGAGATTTTCTGTGTCTCTGAGTCTGTCAGTCTTGGTTCAAATCATATCCCATGTATTGAGACAAGTGTGTCTGGTTTGACACTGTATTACAGATCTCAGGTACCTTCGATTTAACTAAGCCTCATAGCTTTTGTTCCATGTAGCAAACAGTTACTTACATATTATGAAAAAGGCAGTTCGGAATTGCTTAGATCAATACTTGATCATAATAGGCCCAAACACTACATTTAATTACTTGTATATCTATAACTATCAAAATTGCTTGTATACAGATATTTTTGTTCCCTGGAAGTGATCATTGGTCATCATCATTCATGGATCACACATCTTTTATAATTCTAAACAAATGGGTGGCAAAAGAAATTTATGACCTATCAAGGCACAAAATACTGGTCCAACTCAGGAACTGTCAAGAGGGATAAGTTTTAGTTGCGAAAACTTGTTTCCCCAATAAGTGTAAAATAGATAAGTTTAATCTTAATCTAAACACAAAACAGACCACAAAAAATATGGACTAAGTTTTGTAGGTATACAAATAAAAGGTCATTTCTAGAGGTCAAAAGTCAAGGTCACACCCCAGATGTCATAATGAAATATTTTAATGGAGCAGCCATTGACTTGTATATATCCTGACATACATTCAAATGCAGGTTTTTATGAGATATATTGTTTTCATTGGATAGTAAAATCCATAAAAGTTTGAAAATGGCCAATGTTTGACATTAAGGTAGTTTTGTTAGGCCAATACGTGCAAATTTGTAATTAAAATTGTAGCTGAATGTGATTACTCTTCAAATCAACTTTCCCCTGTAATCATTTTTAAATAGGTTTGTGTAACTAAAATACATAATTTAGACTTTATGATTAGTTACTATGACCAAAGACTGTTTCAGATGCAAAGTTCTTTTGATCAGTTCGTATTTTAAATATTGGTTATTTCCAATTTCAATTCAAAATATTCATAAACATTTTCGTTGTTGATTGAAAATGAAAGACAGTTAACAACTTTTTTCAAAACAAAAATGAAAAATTCAGTAATTGAAATTACAAAAATTCAGTAATTGATTTTATAATAAAAATCACCGCAGCAACTCCGAATGAAACCATGCTGTAATTATATATAAATACAAGTGTCTTTAATTCAGAATTGCCTTTTCTGTCATCAATCTGTGCGTAATGACTTTCTCAGCAAAAGTTATTTGTGAATGCTTGTAAGGTTTAAATTGCTTTTTTTTTTAAGGCTGCAGATAGGCTTAAATTTCAGGAGTGTAAAATTGCCATGGCCAGTGAACATTAATGCAGGACAATTGAAAAACCAGAATTTTTCTTTGTTTTTGTATTTTTCTTGATTTTACTGTCTCAAATTTTGGATGGGCAAGTGAGTTAGGATTTTACACCCCTAATAATTCATAAAGTTAGGGATCATACAGTTAGCAGTGTAGTTTAGTCAGCAATGATAGTGAACCTAGCAACACAAGTTTAGTTAGCACAGTTTAGTTAGCAATAACATGGTTAACTGATCAATGACATTAAAATATAGCTAGTTTAGCAATAATTTTTAACTTAGCATCACAAGTTAAGTTAGCATCAACTGTTTAGTTAGCACTTGGTTAACTTAGCAATGACATTTAAGTTTAGTTACCAATAACAGTTAACTTAGCAACATGAGTTAAGTTAGCAATGACTGTTTAGTTGGCAGATATACAGATGAGTTTGTTATGATGCGGTATAGTTAACCCTTTCCCTCATAGAGGAAACCATGAAAAGACGAATGCGAACAACATAAAACCAGATCAGCCTGCGAGTAACTTGCAGGCTGATCAGGTTTTATGCTGTTCACTGCTCCTCAGTGGTCTGGAAATGAGGACTTTATAATTAAATTTGGTAAGGTTTAACTGTGGTTTTCTGCAGATCAGGTTTTATGTGGTACCTATTGAGTGCGTCAGAATGAGTCTATATGAGGGAAAGTGTTAAATATCTTTGTCACTGGCATTCCCTTTTGATCAACCATTGCAGAGAGAGGCTTGATTTAAAGCAAATCTTTCTCTATATTTCTCATCCCAAGGATGCTAGTGAGTAGGGGCCAGCATAACCTGATCATCCTGCATGTCACTTGCTGGCTGATCTGGTTTTATGCTTGTTACGTAGGTCATCTACTTAGCAGACACCGTGTTACTAAGGGTTACACAATTCCAACATTTAAAAAATACAAGATTAGCTGGTGTATATTTCTTCTCTAAGCTTCATCGTTAATACGAAACTGTCTGTCGAGGGCCGACGCTGGTCAACTCTACAATGTCGTACTATACACTTGCCCTTCTGTTGATGTTTTTTTTTCATCCTTTTCTTTCTGCGTATTAAACACGATTACTGGAACAAATCGCGATCAATAAGTAGAGTAGCCAGTCTTTGCCTCCATCAAACTGCTTGTGCTATAACCGTTCACAATTCTTTGTCTAATTATAATTGGTCGGGGGATTAATTAGTTTTGCCCTGTGACTCAGTCTCTGGCTAATTAATGGGGCCAGTAGAAAATTTGCACTTGAAGCAGGAGGGACAATAAACACTCGTGGTCATTAAGGACTGACAAACCCTTGCTGTTGAATTGTTTTAATTGGATTTTCAGATTCCACATTCTTCGTCTCCTGTTCCCCTGTTTCACTATTTCCCAACTTGTCAATTTGGTTGTAATTTTGTTTGACAGAGTTTAAAGGTTCATTCTTTCGGTTTTAAAAACTGGAAAGGATGGAGCTACTTTCTGTCTAATGTCTTGGTCATTTTCTGCCGGCCTCTGTGAGACTGTAACTTGGTGTAAAGGTTGATTAGTCTTGTTTTCATTGCTGAGGAATGTCACAGAAAATTGGATAAATTGTCATGAATATTGGTATGTATACCTCATTTTATCTATATTCTACTACATTTTTCTGAATACTTCTGCATTGTATTCTTTACAATAAATGTAGATTGCATATTCATAGCAGTTCTATGATAAAACCACCTACTGTGCTGTGGTATGGTTGTAGAGCAGATGATGGCATAGGTGCTCTCCATCTAAAGGAGGGGAAAACAGTCAGATAAAGACTGTATGTTATAGGGTACAGTAATATATTTGATATTTCATATATAGTGTTATAAAGAAAACACCCCAATATAAACTTTAAACGATGCAATCATGTTGATCAAGATGCTGTAAAATCTGTGTACGTATTTTTTTTTTATTGAAATAGTTTCATAGATTTTTTATTCATAGTCATTTTCTAAAATGAAACTTTTCCTCTCTGAACAATGATGAAAAAGTATTGATTAGCAATAAACAGTGATTAATAATCTTTTAAATAAATTGAGTGGTGATTGTAATTCGATACATTTTTCAAGCGAAAAACAAAAGAAATCAGCATAATACGAATGGGACAACAGTGGTATTGGATATTCTGATATCTATTCGGCACTCAGAATTTTATAAATATTTGACGATGGAGGAATTAATTTCATTCTATTCCAGTGATTAAATTTCTGTGCAAAAATTAATAAATCCCTGCGAAAGTGGTCATTTATTTGTTTTGCACCAGAATTTGATACAGTGACATAAAGTCCACGATGTTGCTGCAATATTCATTATAGAATGCGTATTGATTACCCCAATAATTAGACTGAATATTGCATGTACCATTTATAAATATTTGTTTTAAAAAGTTAATGGGTCTCAATTTATATGCATGCAGATCACAACTGGATGATGGCCATTAGGTTATTGTATGTAATGGGTCCATTGCCGTGGAGACCCTGACCTTTTTGTGTATATTTCAATTGTTCTCGAGACTCCCTGAGTTTCGTTGTATGACTTTTGGTAGAAGTCAATGTCTATGAATCATATGCCAGGTCCATAATGCCTGCTTGTTCATTGTCAGTTTTATGCTAATTGCAGAACTTATGCTAATGGTTATGAGATGGGTTAAGTTTGATGATGATGGTTGTGATGATGATGATGATGATGATGATGATGATGATGATGATGATGATGATGATGATGATGATGATGATGATGATGATTACTTTTTAGGTTGTCTTTATTGATTACAAGCAGTATACATGATATTGGATGGATCAGGCAAGAGATGACTGGATGCTTATAACTTGGTTATTAGTAACTGCTTAGGCAAACACAGAGGAAAAAGTTGGGTTATGATGGCATCATTTTATTATGCCTATATTGTACACGTTTGTTTCTTTATTTCAAAATCACTTTTTGTCACTGGGAACCTGTTGGTCCATACTTTGTCAGTTTGTAATGGGTATTCTTATTCATTTCAGCAGCGGTTTTTTGCTCCCATTTCTGGCAGAAATGTGACAACAGTGAAAACTACTTAACCCTTTCCCTCATAGAGGACACCATGAAAAGACCTATGCGAACAGCATAAAACCAGATCAGCCTGCGAGTAACTCGCAGGCTGATCAGGTTTTATGCTGTTCGCTGCTCCTCAGTGGTCTGGAAATGAGGATTTTGTAAATAAATTTGGTAAGGTTTAACTGTGGTTTTCTGCATATCAGGCTTTATGTGATACCTATTGAGGGCGTCAAAATGAGTATATATGAGGGAAAGGGTTAAGAATAATTTATTCAAATTTACCGAAAGAAAAAAAAAATCAAGTATTAATCAAATCATTGGTTAATTTTCTCCCATTGATCAGCTAAATATAACAATTGCTCATAATGCATTTGAATACTAAATTAATATGAAATATATTTCAATAGGATTCCTCCATTGGGAATATATACATAAACTTCATCTACTAAGATCTTAAAAAAATAAAAAGAAACAAGACTGCCCTCTGTAACATTCTCAGTTCCAAACATCCCCTTTAAGGGTGCCCCCCTTTTTTCCAGATTTTTGTTAAACTTTTATTCTTCCTCCCATTGTGATCCTCCTCTCTCTCTGAGACCTCGTTGGGGTTTCCCAGATTTCTGTCGCTGAAAAGATCGGAAAGATCGGCAAATATTTCAGCAGATTAATTAATATCATTAATGTGATTGTAAATCAACGTGCAAGAAGTATTCCGTCTCTATATTAGTGCAGTAGAGCATGGTTCGGCCACTCGGCTGACACACAAAACGTCATTGATTTATGTCTCGGACAGGCTCGCTTCCAATATTAACGTAAAACAAAGGGATATTGAATATGGCTGGATGATTACTGCTCAGAATGTTGCTTTTCATGGTGGACTTTCATAACTGTGACTGTCTTCGCCGTAAATGCCTGAAATCGCAATATGATATCAAGAATTCAAGCAGACGTACTTTCTTGCATTAAAATAAGGGGAAAAAAACATTGTTTTTATGCAGCATTCTTTAATAATATGAAGCTGATTTGTGTTTTAATGCATGACACATATGTGATAAGAGTTTTGTACAATTAATGTAGACTATGAATTATTTTAGGGTGGGTGGGTATGTTAGTGTTTTTTTTCATTTTTCTGAGAAAAAGTTAAAGATTTTCTGAATTTTAAGGAATTATCCTTGAAAGCAGCTATGGCACTTAGATCAGGATAAGTAATTTGAAGATCACAAAAATAGCTCATCTTCATGAAGGAATTTCTCCCATTATTGCAACCTGCAGTAAATGGCCCCATTCCCAATAAAAAACATTAAAAACAACATACTTTTCCCCATTCAAGTGTAAAAGAAAAATCTGAATTTGATGCATTGTTCAAGTAACATGTTTTTGTTATGTAAACTGTGTAAAAAAATTAAAAGTTGTAATTTTGTTGTGATACACTGTTTGTATCATCTTGAAATTTTGTTACTAGATATTTTTTAATCTGCAGTTAAATTAAAAAAAAAAAAGCATGCACATTTCTCAACTGGGTCAGTATGCGTACAATTCCTAATCAATTATAAAAAAAAACAAAAACATCATAAAATGATATTTTCTTCTTGTAAATTGCAATTTTTCATCTTTTCTGTTTTTATTTCTTGTAAAAATGGCGTTTGTCATGTTTGTCTAAATAATATCAATGATCATTTAATTCAAACAAATGACTAGGGTTTAGAATTACGGCATATTAGCATTGCAATTAAAGTGTTGTGCAGGACTTTATTGCCCATCTGCAATAAATTTTTGAATAATTCAGAGGAACACTTTACAGTAGTTTGCATGACACATTCATCACAGTCTCTAATTTAGAAGTGGTTGAGAAATTTCTTTGTCAACATAATGTTGAAAGCAATTTAACAATAGTTACCCACATACACACATACAAATCAAATAAAATCCTAATAAGTTCAGATTCCAAGATTTTGAACGTTCAGAAAAAAAAAATAACTACCACCAAATTTTCATCTTTTCTTTTCCCCCTTTGAGCCCAGCATTTAAAAGAACATCAGGGGTATAAGAAAAAAGAATGTGAATTTCCCCCATTGTTTGTCATTAATCTGTCATGAAGCAGTCCTCAGAAGCTTGGGTCTAAATTGTAGCAGTCTCCATTTTGTACAGGTGTCACTTCCTGTATCCACCTCCAAAATGAAGAGTTTCTTACATCCCTGTCAATGAAAAGCTTGTCCTGCAGGTGATAGCCACTTGACTCCTGAATTCTTTGAAAATCCATAAAAATTTAATCTGTTTATCATCCTGAAGCGAATTAATTGCATTTCTTCGCTCCAGTGAGTTTAGAATTTCTATAAATTTACCCCCATTCATCAGCAGTGACCTCAGTCTGTCTCCCCCAGTAATTATATTCTGATGTTACTTGGGGTTCCCACAAACAATAAGAAATCAGGAGTAACCATAAACTTTCATTTCGTTACCAATCACAGGGATGCCGGTATAATTGCAGTGCTTAGCAACCAGTTGAATGTCTCTAGGTTTGAATTTCCCCCCTCTTGGATGCAGCGTCTTTGATTTGTCATTAAGTTTATTACCTTTGACATGTTCACTGGTGATTAAGCTCTCTGTTTTTCTTTTGTGTTTTCTTTTCCTGTATCTTATGAGTACTTGGTGCTCCGAAAATCTTTTATCTATTGTAACCACCTACTTGGCCCATAAATTCTTTAGCACTGTCAACGCTGAGAGAAATCAAGACTTCAGAAACAGTTGTGGAAGATGTGTTTGTATTGGCATAAGTAAAAGTTTTGTTTTCCATTTCCATTTCCAAAAAAAAAAAATGCAGGATTCTTCAACTTTAGTTTTGGTAATATATTAGAAAATTAATGGGCTGATTTTATTTATGTTTTAATTTAAAAAAAAAAAAGTCATTATAGATTTTGAAAAATGTTTTCTTTTCATAGAAAATTTTGCTTCAACAAATCTTTTCCATTTACTTGGAAAAAAAGCCAAATGTTGCAAATTAGTAGAAAGTTTACAAAATAACTTGATATTGCTTCATGGAATATAAATAATAGTCTAACAATCATCACTTAAAGCTTTTTGATTTAGCTGTGATGATTATTATGACAGTGGTAAAATGTATCATCCTCATTCTTATTCGACTTTGAGGATACTCCATTAGTTTTATTTTATTTGGGAAATATTTTCAATCTTTAATAATCCTGTTTGTTTGGTTTAAAGTCCCACAGACAGTAAATCAGTCATTTGGAGACTATGTCTGGTTGAGACAGATATAATGCTGCCATACTGCAGTATTACACCATAGACCTGTGGCATGATACCACACCCAGTCACATTATCCTGACACAGGGCCAACCAGTCCTGAAAATACCCTGTATATATTCTAAATGCCATGCAAAGGAGCTACCAGTACAATTTTTAAAGACTTAAGTATGTTGCGGTCATGGATCAAGCCCACAACCTCTTTCTCTTGAAGCAGTTGCTTTCGCCACTGGGAATGGTGTCTTTAATAATCTGTTACCACTTTTAACCCTTCAGGAAATTGACCAGTGCTGCAGATAAAGCTAAATCATCCTGCAAGTGACATAGGCTAGTCAGCTTTTACAGTTTGCTACTTTTCAAGACCATCGTAAAACTGTAAAACTTGCTTTCAGTTTGATTTGTTTTTATAAGTTTTAGCCTAATATGATGTGTATTAGTGGTTAAAACCATAAAAAGCTTAAGCTGGTGGTGTGTACTAGTGGTTAAAGCCATTAAAAACTTCAACTGGTGTGTTAAAGTAGTTAAAAACATTAACAACTTCAACTGGTGTGTTAAAGTATTTAAAAACATTAAAAACTTCAACTGGTGTGTTAAAGTAGTTAAAAACATTAACAACTTCCAACTTGTGTGTTAAAGTAGTTAAAAACATAAAAAGCTTAAGCTGGTGTGTTAAAGTAGTTAAAAACATTAAAAACTTCAACTGGTGTGTTAAAGTAGTTAAAAACATTAAAAACTTCAACTGGTGTGTTAAAGTAGTTAAAAACATTAAAAACTTCAACTGGTGTGTTAAAGTAGTTAAAAACATTAACAACTTCCAACTTGTGTGTTAAAGTAGTTAAAAACATTAACAACTTCCAACTTGTGTGTTAAAGTAGTTAAAAACATTAAAAACTTCAACTGGTGTGTTAAAGTATTTAAAACATTAAAAACTTCCAACTGGTGTGTTAAAGTAGTTAAAAACATTAAAAACTTCCAACTGGTGTGTTAAAGTAGTTAAAAACATCATTAAAAACTTCAACTGGTGTGTTAAAGTAGTTAAAAACATTAAAAACTTCAACTGGTGTGTTAAAGTAGTTAAAAACATTAACAACTTCCAACTTGTGTGTTAAAGTAGTTAAAAACATTAACAACTTCCAACTTGTGTGTTAAAGTAGTTAAAAACATTAAAAACTTCAACTGGTGTGTTAAAGTATTTAAAACATTAAAAACTTCCAACTGGTGTGTTAAAGTAGTTAAAAACATTAAAAACTTCCAACTGGTGTGTTAAAGTAGTTAAAAACATTAAAAACTTCAACTGGTGTGTTAAAGTAGTTAAAAACATTAAAAACTTCAACTGGTGTGTTAAAGTAGTTAAAAACATTAAAAACTTCAACTGGTGTGTTAAAGTAGTTAAAAACATTAACAACTTCCAACTTGTGTGTTAAAGTAGTTAAAAACATTAAAAACTTCAACTGGTGTGTTAAAGTAGTTAAAAACATTAAAAACTTCAACTGGTGTGTTAAAGTAGTTAAAAACATTAACAACTTCCAACTTGTGTGTTAAAGTAGTTAAAAACATTAAAAACTTCAACTGGTGTGTTAAAGTAGTTAAAAACATTAAAAACTTCAACTGGTGTGTTAAAGTAGTTAAAAACATTAATAACTTCAACTGGTGTGTTAAAGTAGTTAAAAACATTAAAAACTTCCAACTGGTGTGTTAAAGTAGTTAAATGTTGTTGTTGTGAAGCATTTAAAGCTTAAACTGGCATTTTATAATCATTAATTGGAACCATTAAAAGCTTAAACTTTTATGTTACAATGAATAAATATTATTGCTGTAAACAGTTAAAAGCTTATACTTTTATGATACAATAATTAAATATTACTGTAAACCATTTAAAACATCTGGTGTATTACAGTGATTTAATTCCATTACTCTGTTAACCATTTAAAGCTTACTGGTGTGTTACAATGATTTTATTTTATGCTGTAAACCATTAAAAGGAAACATTTATAGGTACAGCATATCTTAATGAGTTGCTCTCCTCAATTGCATGTTGGGCAGATCATTCTTTTTATTACTCATTAAGGCTGATGTTTCTCTGTGACCTGCGATTATATTTATCATATCTCATAAAGAATCTTGAGGCCAGTTCTCAGGTTATGTATAGTGGGCATATCACTTTTTGAAATATTATTTATGAGGATATCGTAGATATCTTTTTCAAGAATCAAGAATATCCATGGATCATCCTTCTCTTAATTACATTTCTCGTTATCTCGGCACCTTTTGAACTCCTGCAAGTTACAATAATTAAAGCAAGATCAAAGACGGGTTTTCTGAGTTTAACTAATCAAGCAACAATTTATATATAGAGACTGTATGGATGTAAACTCTTCATGAATGCATGCTGGAGTTACAAGATGAGTCCATGTCTCTTGAGCAATATAAATTATAGTATGGTAAATTTCATCTATCAATGATTGCTTTAGCAAACAGCCTGTTGTGATTTAATTGCTAATGCTCTTGTTTTTGTATTATTTTGTGGCTTGAAACAAGTCATTGTGTGCTATATTAGACTATGTGAAAGCCAGATCAGAGTGAAAATGTACATTCCCATCTTAACCTTTTACTTTATGAATATTCATGTGCAAATTTATGAATATTAATTTACTGAGCTTTAAATAGTATATGAAACAATGGATTTTTCTTTACCTTGGAGACTATGTTGAATCTCAGCAAAAATAAGGTTGTTGCGTTTAGATTTTGTAGAAATTTGCACTTATTATTGTAGAAATACACTTAAGTTGATATTTGAAAAATATTTTCAGAAAATATGTAAAAAATGTTTTGCCTTTTCTGTTTATGCAATGGTATACATTTTCCATACTCATAAGATATATTCATTTACTTGATTTGAAAAACAAAAAGCAGATTTAAAGCAAAACAAAATAATACATTCTGTTAGTTAATGAACTTTTGGTTGTATGTATGACAAAGGTGTCCTTTTATGTTTGTGGATATTTTTTTTTTTTTTTATCCAAAGGCATGAATTGTTATCGATTACCATCAATAGCCCTCTGTCATTTGTTATTTTATCAGTTATGCCAATTAATTACACGCTAATTGCATGGTCAGGGTAATTAAGTAAATTGTCACATCAAAGAAATTGACATAGTCAAGAAATAATTGAAATATCTCTTTATAGACTGCACTTGTCACGAAAGCAACGCTCTGCGTTAGTTTCCTCTATGTCTGTTTCCTAATAGGAATGTGCTTTTTGATTGACACTTGTGGTACTTTGGATTAAAGTGGCGCATTTCTCTTGCGAAATTAATAATACGATTTAATTGGGCAATATAGTTAGTCGTTTGTTGCATGTTGAACTGCCAAGCATTTGTTCTGTATACACTAAACAATACAAAAAAAGGTAAGACATAAGTTTTACTGCACAAGAATTTTATGTCTCTTGTTTGATTTACATTCAACTAAAAAAAATGGACTTTATAATTGTTATGATACAGTTTGCGTGTACTTGTCTTTGCTACAGCTAAACTTGTCATATTAAAACTGATTTACTTGTGTCAGTGGAGATTTTTCACAACTTACACTTGTAAGTATTCTCAGTAGCTTCTGGTTGGAGCAGTACTTTGATATTCTTTGGGTCACTAAATTATCATTCTCTCAGCAGGGTGGACAACAATGCCATTGTTATGTCAGCATTCAGCTTATCAGCATATGCTTCTAGACAATAAATCATAATTTTCAAAGGCTTTTTTTGTTAATGATTATTTGTATCAGGAATAATGAACTTCATTTGTAATTAAATTGTTAAGAGCTTTTTTTTTCCTCATATGCAAGTTATATAAAAGCAATATGTCACACCTTAATTCAAGTTTCTCTGAATAACTCCTGCCCTGGGTCCTGAATTTAAAAAAAAATCACTAAGTTTCTTTCCATAAAATTTAATATTTTCTTAATTTTTTATGATTGTGTATAATTATGTATGTACTCCGTTTTAAGATAAGTCAAGAGATTTCTAGAGACTACAGAGCAAGACATTAGAATCTTACTGTTAAAGAAACAGATCAAGATTCTGGTTCCAAGAACATTTTCTTCTTAAAAAAATAACAACAAACAGTTGAAGTGAAAAACACAAACACATTTGAGCTATTGTTAAAACAATTGTAAGAGATAAACTAGATAAAGCTGCAATAATGTTCAATTAATTGAATTTAACTGATTGCCAGAGTTTGAAGGGAGATAAAGAAATTTGTTTGGTTTCATTTAAGACCAAGATGCATTGTTGCAGCAGAGGTATTTAGCTTGCTGTCGGACTGTCATAAAGCATTTAAAAGATGCATTTTGATTCAAATTAACTGTCCTTTTTTCAGCCTTTAATTAATATAACTTTGTTTAATTTCCACGGAATTCAAGTCCAGGTTTCATTATCTGCAGTAGCTCGTAACAAACTAGATTGAACTTGCGAACTATTTCATTTAATTGGATATTTTCATGGGGTTTAAATGAAAAGAAGGAAGGAAATTAGTCCAGGGGGCTGTTAATTGCTTCGTTTCAAAGACCCGCTCTTAATTAAAATTGATCGATCAAAGTTAATTAAACTGCAGAGAGTCACCCTGCAGATTTACAGGTTGCAGGATTATTGTAACTCATAGGGACGTCCTAACATTGTGTGCATCCGACAAGTGCAGATGTCTGGCGTGGAGGTGTGTGGGGGGGAATCTGCGACTAGCCTCGAGGTTAATTGATCAACATGTCGCGCAA
Organism: Solen grandis; assembly: GCA_021229015.1. Taxonomy (NCBI): domain Eukaryota; kingdom Metazoa; phylum Mollusca; class Bivalvia; order Adapedonta; family Solenidae; genus Solen; species Solen grandis. Next base: position 29,634,769 of record CM037787.1, on the reverse strand, counting down.
ATAGGATAAAATGTTGCTGCATCTATAGTTTGCTCTCCGTGCTTGCATGTTGCAGGCATTGTACATGCTCCTCTTTCATTGCGTATCAAATTACCTGAGCTTTTAATGGTCTGAGGGTTGTGGGGTGTTTGATGATGGTTGAAGTTATGTTCAGTGATTCAGATTTATTGACCAGCCTTGTGAATTTATGTAATATCTCTAAATACAATAATACAATGAAACAGAGAAAGAAAAAATGTATACCCATAGTGTTAGCCATTTGATGGTTGACTTTTCAGGTTGTATTGCATATCCTGATGTTCGGATGGTTAGAGTTGCTGTTCAGAACCTGTTAGGTCCTGGGTTTGATTTCTGGCCACAACAGACTTTATTCAGAAAAGATTGGCACTGTATTAAATTAGTCCCTGTTTTTACTGATCACTCTTGATGGTTCCTGGGTTGGACTAGTACTCAAGCATTTGGAAGGTCATGAAAAACTGTTGCCCCCAAAAAACTGTACCCCCCCCCAAGCTCAAGCTTTTGGATGATCATGCACTACAGCACGTTTTGTGATAAGGCTATTTGCTATTTGTCTCAATATTGACTAAGCCCACTCAAATGACTTAAATACTGTCGGTTGAATGTTAATCTCAAGTCAACAAACAAATATTCATTCAATAGAGAGAGGAAAGTGAGAAAGTCAATTGGTTTATCAAAGATGAGATGCCCTAAAATCAATACGCCATGCCAGTACATTTCTGACAATCATACAGATTTTTGTTGTTTTCTTCATCAAACTAATGATGATTTACATTCATGAATCTTCTGAAGCAGATGACTAAAGATGAAGCATTTTACCAAATAGGACTTAACGAACAAGTTCACTGCACCTGTTAGTACTAGGATTTATAGCGTTCTTGCTTTAAACAAGAGTGTTGCCATCTATGTTGGTGGTAAGAGGTGATTTATTAGTCTTTTATTTTGCTGCGGTAGTTTGTTCTGATATTTATGAGTTTTGTCACAATTAAAATGACTGAAACTTGGTGGCATGCTTTATTCAGGGTGTGCGGAGCAGTAATTAGCCAATCATAATGCTGACATATATATATGCATTCATGAAAGTTAGATGTTTATTTTTTCTTTTACACTTTCAATGTCATTCAGCTCCTTCTATTAGATTTTAAAATGCCTGTCAAATCATTTGATGTGTTTTGAAAAAGTTTGAAATACCCCAGATACTGGTATGTCAGTTTGCTTGTGAAAGTAATATTTAAAACTAAAACTTGCAGATATAAAATGTATATAGATTCTGCTTCCAGAGGACAGGATTTATAAAAATATCTACTGGTACTTTAAAAACGCCTTTTGTATAAAACTTTGATATTTCACTTCATTTTTTTTTTTTTTAACAGGTTGACTCTCTTCTTTTGAGTTTTCTTTAGTGTTAAAATAAAGGTAGGACATAAAACATGCACCGTTCTATGGCTGAAATATACCTCATGATATTTTCTAAAATAAACTAAAATTGCCGTAAGATATTTGACATTTTTCCAGGATGTGGCATTTTTAAAGTCCTTGGGTATATAATTGTCATTTGGGCCTTTTGTTTTTCATTCTTTGTTTTATAAACAGCCAAAATTTAAATCAGTCATAAAAGGAAGAAAAAAATGTAGACAAAATATGCAAATGGTGTACTTATAATTAAGCCCTATAGGTAAACTTGAATGATATGAACTAAATTTGATCATGCATTGATTCCTTTCAAGATTGCTTTGTCATGATACACTATTTAAGTGAAAACAGCTTTTGATGCTCAGAATGTTTTGATGCTAAATAACAAACAAAACTGAAAAAAAAAATCACAAAAATTGACCACTGCTGTAATTACTGTATTATCAGCCAGTGTAAAGGTAAAGGTCAGGATTTGGACACAGGTCATGGACATCTTTTTGGTAAGCAAAGCTAAGTCCCTCTGATCTGCAACGATTAAATATGGGTGTGTATTTCACAAATCAGGTTTCCCATGAGTCTCGTATAAGGTCTGGATAATTCACATAATTAATATCACATAACTCATGTCTGCGTATAATTGTCGGGGCTAATTACTGAGATTAATAGCAAATATTTGGTCACGAGTATGAATTACTTACCTTCTAAATAGGCAGTACCTCTTTCATTTATTTAAAGAAAGCTGAACACAAAATATGAAGGCTCTGTATGTTTAGATTAATTGAAAACGACAGCTTCACCAAGGAGTGTTAATTTCCAACATATGTAAAAGTATTTGACGTTTTTTAGAGCAGAAAAAGTTTGACATATGTATTAAAATTATGCAAATTTCAGAACGCTCAAATAAAACCAAAACAAAAACAGCTCAAATTCATGTTTAATAATTAATGCTTGATCCGTAGACATTTGGAGAGTAAACTGGAAAGATGCAAAAACTGTCAGTTGATGAAATAATTGAAAGATGTATCGAAATACTCGGAGTCAATCTCTGCTTTTTGTCAAGGCAAATGTTAAAGTCATTTGTAGCTTATCTCAAAATAGTTGGGTGATAATAAGATTTCCAAAAATATCTCAGATCTTAAGAAATTGGTCCATGTATTTAGTAATTACATGTTACTCTTGTTACTAAACTAAACCAGCGCATAAAGGTAAGTTGGTCAATAACTTTTTTTAATCTGATCACATAAAAATTAAAGAAGATGTTTTTTTATCCTGCTAGCAATAATAAATAACTTAAAAAGAATGCGTTAGATGATACTCAGATAATGTTATCCTTTTCGGAAGGATACATTTTAAGTGAAGCCTGAGGTTTAGGATGAAAATATTTAATTGATGTCAGCAATGTGAGAGTGTGAAGGCAAAATCAGGGCATTAATGCGGTTAACATTTGACCTATACATGGTGAAATTAATGTATCATTTTTATCAGTGTTTAATATATATGCATTATGGCTATTGTGCGGCCCCCATCTCACGCCACTGTGCCGTAGACGAGAAGAAAAACATTTTTTTCACCGGGATTATTTGTGAATGCGCTGATGCATCATGGCCTTAGAAAAGTTGTAAAGCCTCACCGCACCATCAAAACACATGCCGTGATTGGTTCTTTCATTAAAATGGTATAAATAAAACATAATTAAAGTCTAGGATGGTGATTTTTCACGCTCGGTTGACTTGTTACTTCAAATTCCATTGAAAAATGATCCTGTCCAATTTGAGCTCTTCTTTTTTCCCCCTCCGAAATTATCACACGGATGACGAGTTTGTTTAATTCGCCAAAATAATGCATAAACGATGAAATTTTTTAACTTGAATTGGGTTTAGTCGTTGGCTAGTAGTGAGTGAGGGAATTTCATGTTTAAGACTCTAAAGGAATTATTTTGTTCAGGAATTATTTTTTGTTTTGTCGGCAAGTGTTTGAATAGACTGTAAAGGAATATTCGTATTGGATTTGTTTTGTACATGACTTCCCAAGTGGTGAGAATTTTTTCTTCTTTTTTTTTTATCTCTTGTTCATTTGGAAGGAATAGTTTATTTTCAAAGTGTTCAACAGTTTCTTCACTGCCGTGTAATGGAATTTAGAATATTTTTACAAAAATTATACAACATGGACCAACTTTTCTCTTCTGATATTTAGTCGAGATATGGTACATTATATCAAATAGTTCTGGTTTCTGCAGAAACGTTGAATTAGAAAGGAAAAGTGTTACATATAATATACTGTTACCTTCCATGTGTAGGTATAAGTCAGCAGTAAACACTATTCAAACCAAATCAGCCAGAAAGTGATTTTCACGCAGATAGTTTTTGGGCATATTTACCTAGACACACCTATGTACAGTTCAAGTTAGATAAAGTAGCTTTGAACATGGGATAATGGTCCTATCTGAAAGGCAGTGATAAAAGTAATATGATATTATAACTAAGTGTTATGAAAGGTGTTCTCCTATTATTGAAATACAATATGGGTGCATCCCTTCCTTTAACCATATCATAAAGCTATTAAGGTTGGAGTTTATATGAAAATCTATATCTGGAACGCTATATTGCTTAAAATCTTACACATTTTGTGATTTTGAAGGAGATAGCCTTGATATAACTGTAAATATAATGTGGTGATAAGATATCTACTTTTTTATGATGATGATGGTGATGATGATGATGGTGATGATGGTGATGATGATGATGATGATGGTGATGATGATGATCCCAAGATATCCATACTTTAATTAAGAAGAAAAGTTGTCAGTGACTGGCTTAGGTTAGCAATGTCTCCGACTGCCCTTTGCAAAGTCCCAAATGCTATAAAATTTAATGAAAACTCAGGTTTGACTCCCAGGCTGCAGGTTTGATCAGAGTTAACTTGTATCTTCATGATTATTGTGACATTGTTTAACATCAGTTATTAGTATCATAAACCATTTGCAGGTTGGTCAGGTTTCAGTGACTGTATGGTCATTTAATGTGGCCCTCTTCTTAATTGAGTCAAACACAAATGAATCTTTTTTATTTTTTTTTCTCTGAAATTTTATGTCTCACTTATATGACAATGTAAAGCGGTCACCTAGAACCGCCTTTATTCAGTCACACTATCCAGGTATTTGGTTTGACCATAAAAGGATGTGACAGTTGACCCCTTCAGGATGCAGGGAGTAGCAAGCAAGGGAGATAATCCAATTGCAATCTCTTTATTTTTAAAGGTAGATATACAGGTAAATACTCAAACCACTGAATTACCAGTGCCTCTAAAGTGTCTGGCATTGAAAGTTCTTTAACCCTTTCCCTCATAGAGGACACCATGAAAAGACCTATGCGAACAGCATAAAACCAGATCAGCCTGCGAGTAACTCGCAGGCTGATCAGGTTTTATGCTGTTTGCTGCTCCTCAGTGGTCTGGAAATGAGGATTTTTTAATTAAATTTGGTAAGGTTTAACTGTGGTTTTCTGCAGATCAGGCTTTATGTGGTACCTTTTGAGTGCATCAAAATGAGTCTATATGAGGGAAAGGGTTAAAATGAATACCTAGGATGTTGGACCAGTATGTAGCCCTCCTCTATCCCATTTTGACTTGTATATATGATGGGGGGCCTAGTAAAGATTGTGAACATGTAACATTGATAATTATGATGGTAATGAGATAAGTGTTTCACTAGTTTTCAACTCTGTATGGGTTGCTTCACTCTATACATGTAATGTTATTGGTTGAGATGTGTGTGTATGGGGGGGGGGATAAAATGTTTAAAGGTGTGAAAACAGGTTTTACAGTATCAGATGATTATCTTTTTCGATCAAGATAACACAGCTTAAACTGATTTTATTTCAATATGTTATTATTATACAATAATTATGCAATATAAGGAAGCAATAAAAATCTTTGAGTCAGTTGTTTTCTATATTTGAATATGACAATAGTTTAGATCTTAGACCTAAATACAGATAAAACGTAATGTTCATTTCAGTAGGCAAATTTTGACACATCATATCACTTTTATGACCTTTTTATTACTACCTAAATTGAATAAAAACATGACTAAATTCCTTTATTTTTTCTCCAATATCAAGATTTCAACCTTTAAATTGCTCAGCTTAAGACCTAAATCGTTTACAGACATGAATTGCTAAAAGAAACAAATGTGATTTTCAATATTTCAAAAATCGCGAAAAGGAGAGAGTGAAATGCATCACTTGATGTCTTGTTTTTTAACCATGTAGACCATATGTTGAGTTTAACGGATCTAGGTTCATTAACCAGCATTAAAATGTTATGTAATAAAGACAAGGAATCTGATGAATAATTACTTCTTTAGAAACACTATATTGTAATTCTTATCTGATTTTAGAGCAACAGAATTATCAACAAACTAAAGGTTTTGTGCGTGCAAACCCATTAAAGATTGAAAGTGGCAGGTTTGGATTGATTTTTAATGTAAATGAGACTGCAGTTCTCCTTTTTGAGTATTGGTTTGGTCTAATTAACTAACAGGCTTCATTATCATCATCACCTATAGCAGCATGATTTAGTGTTTTATTTTAAATGACTATAAAGATGTATGCATGACTGCCCTTAAGATCTTCTGACTTATTAAAACCTTTTTTTTATTTTTCTAATTTTGTTTTTTGCCCTAAAGAATAAAATTAAATAAGAATAAAATAAATCTAGGGTACAGACAGGTGGACTGATAAACATACCTCATGATAGAAAGTCTTAAGAACAGATATAATTATAGTATGACTGAAAAAGTATGTGGATGCAAAAATTGGGACCTTGACTGAAGAAAAAAATATCAGTTTTGATTGGGCTATTGAATATGTAGGTTCAAGCATACATATTTAAATGATGTTTGATTCAGTTTACCCATGTGCTAAGTCATGTAGTTCTAAACATAATTATACCGATTTTCATAAGATGAAAATGATTAATTCTATTTCTGTATTTTGCCTGTTTGTTGTTGTTGTTTTTTATTTAGTTCCATAGTGGTCTCTATTGATGCTTAATGAGTATTACCATTAGTGATACGATGTGATGAATTGAATCGTGATTCTCTGATTAATATGTAATTTATCTCACTGCTATGTAATTACCTGTATAATCATTTATCACCAAAGTTCAGCTTTGCAGTAATTTGTTCAAAATTAAAAATTAAGCAAAAAATGAAAAAAAAAATGCATGTTTTCACTCATTTTTTCACTACCCCTGATCCTCTGTGCAAATATTTTGACAAGTGTTATAATTCTAAGAGATAATGACTGTAAATACAAAACATAATTATGAATTTTGAGATTTACCTTAATATCGCAGCTTTAATGTCACCTTAGTAACACTTGACATATGCTTTCATCATTTCAGTTTGGGGTGATGTTTTTGATTTTTGCATTTTTTTAAACTTTCATTTAATACCAGAAATCATATATATTTTTTAAGTAAACTTAATCCTGTATAAATAGTTTTCTCAGAAATGTAAAGAATGATTTACTATATTAATTTTGCATTTGATTTTCATCTAAGATCCATTTAAGCTAACTCTTACTCTGACAAACAAAAACATGTTTACAAAATTGCGCTTTCATTTTAATGAAGTCAAATTTATTATCACAATATAGGAAGCTAATGGTAATTATTTATATTTTCTGAATTACTTCATTCTTAGGAGGTATTATTGTAACTTGTTACTTTTTAAGTAACACAGGTAAAAATAATCTGTATAGAGTTTCAGTTTGTAATACCATATGGTTATAAATAAAATATGTATCTTGCCAAATTTATAGCAAATTATACGTCTGCTGCATTAGATTAATCAGCCAAAATAATCTATACGAAGATATTCAGAAAATTGAATACATTTTCAGTGTTTATTGCTAATTTGTAATTAAAATAATTACGTTTTTCAAACTGATAAGTGAGAACAAAAATTTATAATCCTCATTCGGTGTTACTTAATCATGCTTCTTAATATATCTAGACTTAAACGATAATTACACGATTGAGTCATACGCAGACCACGCTTTGGTAAATCCTACTTTACTTGACACCTGCTTGTTCAAAGCCTACAGGCATATCAGCATAAAAATCTTATGGAAAGAATGATTTCTTTCAATGATCTCAGATAATATTTACGTTTATAATGGTCCGTTTAAATAGTAGAGGCAGGAGTTTTCAAGATTGGATATACCTGCAGTAGCACACATGATGGTTGTTGGTTTGAGCCCGGGTAGGGGTGAGAATTTCTTTTTAAGCTTCCAAAGCACAGAGTACAAGTCCAACCTAGAATTTGTGTAAATTGTAAAAACTTGCTTCCGAATCAATAGTCTAAGAGAGGAGTCTTAAGTTTATGTCGGGAGTTAAAGTGGAAGTGAAAATAAGTAACACATAGAGGTAGAAGAAGTTGTGTAATGAGATTAGTAGTAGTAGTATTTGAAGCAGCAGGAACAGCTGCTGAATTTTGCAGTATAACTGATTCGAATGTGTCCCTTTATCTTGATGTTTCAAACACAACGGATCACATTTTTGTGTGTCATGCTTTTAAACCCCCCTCACCTTATACTTACAGTGTGTTAATTAATGGAAAAAATGTGGATAGAGGCTTCATGGTATGAATTTGATGGCTGTTTGATTTTCTGTACATCACATTTTTGTAAAATGACCTTTAATCATATTCATATCAGTGTAACAGGTATATAATGTTCTCGATGAAAGTGATGTGGTTCGAATCATTAGTCCCACCCCTAGTCCTCGTCATAAATCAGGCTAATTATTTAGAAATAAATTCTGCAGGTGAACATTATTGGCCTGATTACGGTTGCCATGGTTATTGAACAATTTGGGATTTTTTGATGGTTTCTTTTTTGTTGTTTTCCAAGCTTGATTAGATAATTGGCTATGTTTTTTTCTTCATGATTAGAAAGGTGGTTAAGGTTATTTAACACACTGAATTTAAGTAACAGAATTAAAGAAATACTTTTTTTAACTGTACATAATTCATAATTATAAATAGAGATTTTAGCCTTGATAGCATAGTGGTAACGTGCTTCGCTTCTTACCAATTTGTCCCTCAGGTTTGAATCCAGGTCATGTACGTGAGAGGGTATAGTAGTCACTTATCTAGATATGGGGGATTTCTCCGGTTTCTCTGGGTTCCTCGTACAATAATGTCCACATGCACAACCACCAGAGCCACCGAGAGTGATTAATATAAGTTGTGAGAAATTGTTTTGTACTCTGTGTGAGTTAAATAAAGTTTTAACTTTATAAATACAGTTTATAACATTTTCTCTCAATGTTTATTTTACCAATGGATTTGTTTATATTCTCTGTTTTTCTAGTCAGATTTTGATTTTAACACAAATTGTGATGATCTTTTAATTCTTTTTTAACAGTAAACTCGCAAATTAATTTCAGAAATGAACTATGGAATGTTTTTTTTTGACAAGTTCTTGTCAGTTGGTAATAATATGTGCAAAAATGAGAAAAGACAGGAGACAAAAAAAGGCAGATGTAAACAGATGTAAACCTTGGATTTGTCATATAGAATGTTAAATGGACAATCACATATTTAGAACCAATTTGATAGAATATCATACAAATAAAAATCTTAGTAATTGCTTATTATGCATAATTAAAAGTAATTTTAAAAATCACATTCAATGTGTGCAATGAAAAAGTTGGTAAAACCAAGCAGATAATGGAATATTAATGAAAGGCAAGGTGACTGATCACTCCAACAAAGGATCATGGATAGCGAACTACCAGCTTAATTGCTATCAAAGATTCATTTGACAGTTGTGGTTTTAATTGCGCTAATTAGTGTGACATTGACAGTGAAGTCAGGGCTGTATGCGATATTCTGGACTTGAAATGTTTATTGATTATTCTTACCATAGTCTTCCTGATTAGATTCAGATTTCCTGGTTCTGGTGGAATTTGTTGGGTTAGGTATGCTCAATATAAATTGTTCTAACAGAATTTCTTGTTCCCTTTCCATCAGAGAGTATTGCTCGCTTAAGTACTTTGTCTTAGTTGCTTTCAGAGCCCAGTTCCTTTGTCAGTGCTCTGGTTCCATCAATGAGTCTGGTTCCCTTTTAGTATTTATACCATCAATGAGTCTGGTCCCCTTTGAGAACTCTGGTTCCATCAGTGTGCCTGGTTCCCTTTTAAAACTTGTGTTCCATTTGTTTGTCTGGCTCCCTTTGAATATTCTGGTCCCATCAATGTGTCTGGTTTCCTGTGAGTACTCTTGTTCCATCAATGAGTCTGGTTCCCTTTTAGTATTTATACCGTGCCTGGTTCCCTTTTAGAACTTGTGTTCCATTTGTTTGTTTGGTTCCCTTTGAATATTCTGGTCCATCATGGTCTGGTTCTTGATATTGTTCCATGTGAGTACTCTGGTTCCATCCATGAGTCTGGTTCCCTTTTCTGTAGATAGTCTTGCATCCTTTCTGTAAAATGAAGGGCTAATCTTAGGTATGATCTCAGGCAAACACTCAAAGTATCAGAATCAATACAATATTGATGGTCTTGAATTTGAATTTAGAAAACTTACCTAAATATATTTTGAATATTTGGGGTGTACATACTTAATTATTTCATGATAGTCTGATTTGGTTCTTTTGGAGTAAACTGATTCCCTGTTATCTAGACTGGTATCCTATATTGAGAGTTGTCTGGTTCCCACAGAATTGTCTCATCTCAGTGTCATTAATACTGTAAAACTTGCTATTGAGACCAACTTCAGTTCCAGAGAAAAGTGGTGGTCTTAATAGTGAGGTGGTCTGATTGGTGAATTTTACCTATGTAGTCAGTTCATGACTTCAAAGTATTTGGTTCCAAGTATGAGTGGTCTTAACATGGAGGTGGTCTTAAGTCCAAGGTGGTCTTAAAATGTAGTTTTTCTGCACCACTAACCTAGTCATAACAATAAAGGTGTGTTTGAGTGTTGTATCTTCCAGAGTATCTGTATAATATTTGAATCACTGTCATTCTCAGAATTTTAATTGACTTAAATTCATATAAAAAAATTCCTCAAGGAATTAACATCACGTCAAGTTTCTTCCATAATATATAGGTGCCTATATACTGCTGTTGTCTGTTGAATTCTAACATCTTTGATAAGAAAGGAAAGTTTGATCAATATTGATGGCAGAAATTAATGGACATTAAACAACCTAAACAAAGAAAGAAAGACCTGAAAACAGACTTATAGCATTTAGCGGTTTAGGATTAATTTCTGAAATAATAATTGCGAGATGTTCTGTCGTGTAATAAAAGGTTTTCTATACAAAAGCACAAAAGCTTTTCTTGTATATCTGGTATGAATGAATATATTTAATAAGCAATTTGTTAATAATTGTCAAACATTGCAAAGGATCATAATTATGGCCTATGATTGGCTTCTATTCAGTACTTGGTCATTCCTTCTGGAATATAATTGCTTGATCGTAATTATCCCCTCGAATGATCATTTCCCATCATGCTTTTAGTCTCTTTGTTCTCCTCCCAGTGACGACCCTGAATTAATTTTATGCTGTAAAGCTTAAAGAAAAGATCGGACAAAAGTTTTCACCGACTGTCTCATTAGTACAAGCTAACAGCTCAGCTTGAGGGAACAGAATTAGGAACGCGTAATTAACAGCTTTTTAGTTCTATACGGTGATTATGGAAATAAATTGAGATCAGGGATTGGTTAAAAAATAAAATTAGGAGCGATTTAGAGTGACATTTTCCATGGCCGCTATAAAACATTGTATAATTCTCTTCATACAAAAGAGACGCAAAAATTCCCATCTTCGATAATGATGGCATTTTGTAAGAAATTCAATCAAGTCATAATAATTTCTTTAATTGTTGTCTCTTGCATGATCTCATTTGCATTTACTGATAACCATAAGGAAGTAGTTTGTTAGGGAAAATTACAGCTTTGGTTCTTTGTTAAAAAAAGTGCATTAAATAAACAGAAAAGTTTTGCATTTTAAGAACAAAAAAGGAGAGGAAAATTCATGAAATGGATATCTGTGTGTTCATATGTCCACATGAGATTTTAAAAAATATATATATAAATACTATGACATTGATTATAAAAAATATATTTCAGTATACTACTAGTTAAAGTTTTGATTGTAAAAAATTTAGAATTTGCACTTATGTAACAGATTTTAAGGTAAAGTCCTTGTAATGGTTCAGCTACATTTCAGACCTCATGGCCTTTCACGGAGATAACCAAGGTTTCCTAATGTTTCATTTGGGTATCTTGGTTATCTTAGTAGCGGAACCATTACAGTGACTTCACCTTAATGAAAAAGAATTTGGATTTGTCAGATCTAACAGTGAAGTTTTGAAATTAGTGTACTCCTTGATAAAATTGTCGAATTTATCTTTCAGGAGTAGTGTGATCAGGGTCTCCTCTGTTTACTCATACAATATTGTAACTCGCAGTTTGGTATCTTTGGCTTTATGCAAAACTATGATTTCTCAGGATCACCATGGAAATAAATGGATTCTTTCACTTTTTTTGTGTTATCCTCAGGAATGACAAGATGTCTTGGTTTTTATTTGTTTTAAAAGAATTTTTTTGTGTGTGTGTCACCTGTTGTAAGCAGAGGTGCAATATAGGGATCACTTTTCCATTGTCTGTCTGTCCATCTGACTGTCTGTCCATCACACTTTTTCCATCACACTATAGCAGGAGACATATTGTGTTCCAATGAGCACTCTTGCATATTCTTTTGTTTGTCATAAATTGTTATTATCTTTTTTGTCTTTTTTATACATACTTTATTATAAACCATTGTATGCTTGTCTTCACTGAAATAAATATAAATATATCTAAATATGAATAGAGAAGCTGTTACGACTAAGCTTTGCCTCAAGCCTTAAATATTTATAGCTCAGAAAATTAATATTCATCAAGTCCTAAATTTGTACATGAATAGATATTAGGTTAATGGTTTAACCCTTTCCCTCATAGAGGAAACCATGAAAAGACCTATGCGAACAGCATAAAACCAGATCAGCCTGCGAGTAACTCGCAGGCTGATCAGGTTTTATGCTGTTCGCTGCTCCTCAGTGGTCTGGAAATGAGGACTTTGTAATTAAATTTGGTAAGGTTTAACTGTGGTTTTCTGCAGATAAGGCTTTATGTGGTACCTATTGAGTGCGTCAAAATGAGTCTATATGAGGGAAAGGGTTAAGTTAATTTGGACTAGAATTGTTTATATGCCCATGTTGTATACTTTATATACATATGTGAATAGCATTCTTTTCTGTTCTTGTTCATTTAAAAGATGCATAAAAAAGGCAACATGTTTATATGATCAGCTATTTAACCGTCCAATTAAGAGCACTGTATTTGTAACAAATTTCTGCGACATTTCAAGGGAAGTTTTCAGTCACCTCAGGTTTTATACGGGAAGTTAGTAGAGCCATATTTAATTCATGAGCGTCAACTTGTGTAGAACATGAAACCCGATTCGTAAATAATATCAAAATACTATTTAAGACTTAAACTCAAATTTTGATACTGAAATCCTGAGGGGAAACATTTTAGCTTGAGGATCATACTAAATATTTTATTTTTAAGAACACAAAGCCGGGTCTGTTATCCCTTTCCCCCATATATATACTCTTTTTGACGCCCTCAATGGGTATCACATAAAGCCTGATCTGCAGAAAACCACAGTTAAACCTTACCAAATTCAATTATAAAGTCCTCATTTCCAGACCACTGAGGAGCAGCGAACAGCATAAAACCTGATCAGCCTGTGAGTTACTAGCAGGCTGATCTGGTTTTATGCTGTTCGCATAGGTCTTTTCATGGTGTCCTCTATGAGGGAAAGGGTTAATAAGCTTATCTTTTCTTATAGCATCCGATTTTATTTTCAGTGCCAACGTCTAGATGAGCTAATTGTATAAGGAACCTGATCAGTCTGTGATTGGATTTCACAGCTTAATTTTTTGTTGGGCAATATAGGGTTAACCTTGTACCTCAAGAAAATGTTCTAGATGCCTAGGCTTAAGTTCCTGCAGGTATACTTAGTGCCAAGTAATATACTTCATTACTTAGGTGTACATTTCATCTTTCTTGTTTCTCAAATAAAAAAAATAAAATAAAGTAGGGTAACGATTGATGTCAGAATAGTCTTCTTTTTTTTTTCTTTTTTTTCTCAATTTTTTGTGAAACAGGTGGACTGAATTTCTACCCAATTTCAGGATTCAAGTATGTTACTATTTAAGGTTTAAAGTATAAAACAAGATCAGGATGTTAGTAAAATTGGCATATCAGGATTCTTTTTCTCTTTAAAACTTTACTTAACTCCTTTTTGTATATTTATTTAGAACCTTGATGGTTAAGAAAAAAAAAATTAATTCTAACTTAGATAGGCCTCCAGTCTGATTAAGCTTTGAGTAGATCAAACCTTAACCATAACCTTATGAATTATATACAATTTCTTTGACTTGATTAACCCTTTCCCTCATAGAGGATACCATGAAAAGACCTATGCGAACAGCATAAAACCAGATCAGGCTGCGAGTAACTCGCAGGCTGATCAGGTTCTATGCTGTTCGCTGCTCCTCAGTGGTCTGGAAATGAGGACTTTATAATTGAATTTGGTAAGGTTTAACTGTGGTTTTCTGCAGATCAGGCTTTATGTGGTACCTACTGAGTGCGTCAAAATGAGTCTATATGAGGGAAAGGGTTAAAATTGATGTACTGTACTCAATAAATGGCATATGAAATAATGGATTTTTCTTTGCTGTTCAGAAACTGAGTGTCAGTGTTGTATGAGCATACAAACAGAGGAGACCCTGATCAGACAGCTCCTGGAAGGACTGCTGTCTGATCAGGGTCTGCTCTGTTTGCCAGTGTGTCTCATTGAAGTAAAGTATTAAGGGGCTTGGGGTTCCGATTAAAGCCTAATCCCTCCTTCAAGATTAAGTTTTCTGTTTGCTCCAGATAGAGAGTTTACGCATCTCTTCCCTTGTCACACCTGTCTCTTGTGATGGGTCATTAACCACATTGTGTGAATCGCTGTCATACTTTTAATGCTACTACTACCGCTGTAATTACCAGCTACAGGTTTTCTTGTGTGATCGTTTAAAAGCTGTGGTTCTCTATCATCTAATGTTTTATTAGTACAATTTCTTTGATGATTTGGTTGGAGAAGCATTCAATGTGTTTACGTCACAATTTGAAACCTTTAATATCTTGTATGGAAAGAAAAATAGCAAAGAATGTGTCATAATGCTTGAAATATTAATATCTTTTTTTAGTATTGATTTTTTTTTTTGCAATCACAACATCCTTAGTCATGTTTATTTCATATTTTCCCACCTGAATCAGAATTTCTCATCAGTAACATATAATTATGATATTAAACAACTTTTAATTTTTAAATCTTGCTGTTTAACTGAGAATGCTAGAGGGAAAGGTGTTTCAAAGGAGACATACTACAAATGACAGATAGATCAAGATAAATCTTCACAGGAAAGAAGTTAGAGATCAAGCTACAAAAAAAAATGATACAAAATATCATCATAAGTCATTTAATATCAGTGATAAAAAAATAGAATAAATTTACTTATAAGATAAAGGATAGAATTTGTAAGATATTTCTTTACTTGACTTTCAATAAAGCAGTGATAATTAAACCTGGGACCTAAGTAAGACATATATATGTGTTTGTTTCACTGCTTTTGAAGATTATTGGTAGGAGTGATTTCACAATAAGTAAAACGTATAATCTGTTTTGTAAGATATATTGTTTTAGGAAAAAGTGACATATGGATGACAAATTAAGCTCGGATTAATATCTTGGGACTTCATATGCTTTAATATATATAGATTAATGTCAATATATCTCTGTAGTATATTGTGGGAAGATCCATTATAACACACTCCTTTAAAATACACACCATTATAACACACACTTCTTTATATCCCCCACTATAACACATTCCATTATAACATACACTCCTTTATACCTCCATTATAACATACACTCTTTTATAACCCCCCACTATAACACATTCCATTATAACATACACTTCTGTATATCCCCCACTATAACACACTCTATTATAACATACACTTCTTTATACCCCCAACACATACTATTACACACCCTTTATAACACCACCACCCCCATTATTACACACTCAACTATAACACACTTCATTATAACACACATCCCATTATAACACATTCCATTTTAACACATCCATATAACACACCCCCATAACACACTCATTATAACACATCCATTATAACACACATCCCATTATAACAGCTCATCTATAACACACTTATAAACCACAATTCCATTATTACACACTCAACTATAACACACTTTATTATAGCACACATCCCATTATTACACACTCAACTATAACACACTTCATTATAACACACATCCCATTATAACACACTCATCTATAACACACTTTTAACACATATCTCATTATAACACACTCATCTGTTACACACTCCATGATAACACACTCCACCATAACACACTTCATTATAACATACATCCCATTATAACATGCTCATCTATAACACATTATAACATACATATCATCATAACACACTCATCTGTAACACACTCAGGTATAACACGTACCCCATTATTACACACTCAACTATAACAAACTCCTTTATAACACACATGCCATTATAACACATTCCATTAGAATGTGAAAGCCAATATAACATTGTTCAGTAATGGATTCCAAATCTTCATTTTATAATTTGTTAAGTTGAATTCTGGTGCATGCATTCTAACATTGTGCAGTATCTAGATATCTTCCCCAAATGTAGTGCTATAATGGAGCTGTACTGTATTTAGTGAAGCAAATAATTGCCTCATAGTCCTAGTGCATTGGCCATGAAGCAAACAGTTTGGAGTTGGATGCCCTGTAGGGATTGAAAGCTCAAGATGCTGGTCCATCGTAGGAGCTATCTAATTTTAAGTTATAGAATATCATACAAACTTCTTTCTACATTCAGTCTGAAAGAAACATGATTAAATATCAGAGTTACTTATGTTATAAAATACAGGTTGTTAATTCTTTATGACCACATTCATCACAGTTATATTTATTGATGAGTTTTTTTCATAACAATGAAAAAATAATGATCATTAAAATAAAACCTTTGTTACATATCTTACCAGGACGACTAATTAGGTCGTCGAGTTTAAAGGGACGTAGATAATCAAGACATTTTTGGATCGAAGACGATGTTTTAGTATTTAATCATGTTTTGCATAATTTTGCAATGTTCATTTATTTTTTTTAAAAAAAGCTCAACAATTTGCTTTGTTTTGTAAGTGACAGTGAATTCTGATTTTCAGGCCTTTTCTAGTAGCACTTGGTGACCAAAATATCATTTTTTTTTTTTAACTCGAGAATAAAAATAAAAATGGAAAAATATTTCCACAGTTTTTGGAAATTAATTTGAAATTAATTGACATACAGTTAAGCATATATTAATAGAGCCCTTTCATAATTTTGTGATTCATAAAGAAAAAATTCTGTTGAAGGAAATACTCAAAATTTTAATGTCTTGGAGTGGATTAATTCATCATTAATCATACAAACGAAATCTATTTTTTGCCGTTGTAGAATGCAGCTGATATAAAAATGAAATTCACAGAGAAAAATGCTGGTTTTGAAAAAATGGCGGACTAACAAATGTGAGGGGAAAACTTAATATTGAAATATGGTCTTGTCTCAAATACCTAAACAAAAGCATTATATTTGTTCTCTCAGAACCATGTTTACTGTTATATCATTGTAAACTGGGTTATTTGAATATATATAAGTATGTGCTATACATAGTGCACCTTTGTAAGTAGATGTGATGTTGCAAGGGTACTTTTTCACGGGTACTTGCCATTGATAAGTCACTTGGATGACTTGTGAAATACCAAACCCTCGGAGCTTTTGTCCAGTGTATAATCACACTGACCCTCGTCCGTGATAGGTCAACAATGTACCCTGACAACAATTATGATAAACACTTCTAATTACATCATCCAACTTCTAATTCAATCTTTGCTGAAAATCACCGTTGCCACGGCAACCAAATTCCTTTCCACTAATTACAGTGGACACTCCCCACGGTCAGTGCATTGTCCATGGGCTCAGTCTTTAAAAAGTCCACCGTCCAAGTGAGAAGTGTCACATGCTCGGTGAAGCGGAACAGCTAATTGTGATTTCTATCCCAGGTCAGTCTTGAGACCACTCGGCAGGTATCCAGCTTCATTGTTTAGCGTGAAGTAATGACCAACTTATACCTGTTAATTTCACCCTTAGGGGTCACACGTTTCCTGTATTTACTTCATCCTTAATCTAGCCAAATATCTTCCACCCCAAATTAAAAGTGTTGTAGCCATTTTGCTTCAGCGCAGACTTTTCTTTCATGTAGTTTTTCACTGTGGATGTTGGGGGGGACACTTGATTCAGATCTATCACACTGTTTTAAGTTCTAAAATTTGTGCAAATAAGTTTGGCCCAATACTTGTTGGTTTTACTGCTGGTTTTTAAAAAAGAGTGATAAGGACAGGTTACTAGGAAACTGGATCTATACATAAGCTGGTATTGTATCTAGTGCACATTTATTTCAAATCTTTATAACTTTATAAAAATTATCTGGAAACAAGACTCTCATTTCATTTTCATATAGATTTAGCTTCGCTCAACAGGATACTATCTTGCAACTCAGCTTTTCTAAACTAAATATCACATGACTGATAGGATATAAATCGTATTTTCTTAAAATACAAAATATATGATAATCATATTTCTTGCAAAGTTTTGAAAGTGTAACATTTTGATCCGCTGCCTTTTTTTATTTCAAAAGCAACACAATATGTCAGAATTTTTTAATATTATTTTTCAGTAAAATGACTTTTTTGGTCGCATTCATGGACAGAGATATCTCTTAAATGAAGCAAACACTAGTAAGATAAGAAAAATTAAATGTTAATGACATTGATAACCAGTCAAATAAAGCAAAAATCAGGCAATAAAAATGTGAGTCAGCCATCTTAATTTGTATTGTACAGCTAATTAGTTTCCTACCCTCTGCTGTTGTCATAGGAACATACAAATCAGTGTGAGATAAAATGTCTTATATTTTTAATGTTCTTTTAA
>CM037787.1:29566036-29616036 GCA_021229015.1 Solen grandis | reverse complement strand
GTAAACGTTACCTCTGATAAGATTATCCGATAAAGATATATTTGTTGCTCCCATTTACAGATGTGTTAAAGAGGATCCACTTGGAAAAAAAATCCCCGTATGATAAAGGACTGTGACGAACAAAAGAAAGAGCCTTAGAACCTTTGAAATCGTAAAAAAAGAGAAACATGAAGGAAACAGCGAGGTGATTTAAAGTATCAAAGAAGTTTGAAATTATATAACATCATTCAGGATAGAGCTACAGGAAAAAGAGACGCTCTTCAGGTATATCAACATAGCGAGTGGTAATGATATATGATCCTTTGCTATTGAGTCGACAATATTTTTACTGAAACAGATTAAGAAATTATTCTGCATTGATTCGATTAAATGGAAACTTCCTCACAAATCTCTCCGACATTTTAAATGCCAGCCAATTATGTATTCAAAACCTGTCAGAATGCCTTCAATAACAATGTCATTCAGATAACTAGTAATTAAAATATCTTTATACCCGTATTAGGAGGAATATTTTTCAACATGATAATAAGGAAAAATTTTAATTTATAATTCATGCTTTTAATTTATCCAATTATCACTTCTATGAGGTAATTTTAAATAATTATTTTACCATGCAGATTATATTTTTTTCCTTCTCTTTTTGATATATCTCTGTGAGAGATATTTGTTTATAAAAAAAATCTAAGCGATTCTCTCAGAAGTATGTGCATATTACATAAAAACACACAAAAATCTATTAAATATCTATGTCTCCTTTTCTTTGATATGACAGAATTAAATTAAAACTGTTGAGTCACAATCCAGGTGAAATAATTAATTGTATGGTGATTAACGTGTACTTTACATACAGGGACTAGCAACAAAAGTACAAATTCTTGTAACCAGACCTGGTGGTCATGTGGTTAGAGCACTCCAGCGCGTGTGGATTGGCTTCGCATAAATCACTGCCACACTGAGTTACCACGTGACCATGCTGTGTACAAAAAGTCATGCTATCGCTTACATGTGATTTAACTGAAACTCAGCTATTTTTCAACTTACTGTGACAGAGATCAGTGCTTAAGATATTGGTTCGAACCTTCGCCCCATAACCAGGAGGTCAGTCCTATTGATCTGAGTGGGTAAAATGTCTCTGGTATAATTAATTCTTAAATTCCTTCTTTTTTTGACAGGGCTCTGTGTTTAATAACTACAGATCAACAGGTCACAAGTTCACCCTCTGCTATGGAAAGGACAATTCCAACACATTGCAAGTGTCAAGTTCTTATTTAAACCCAGGGACTATCAAAAGGGATTAGTATATAATTATGTATCAACTTATTTATACAGTTCAAAGGAAAAAATATCATGTGGTTCAAACCAATCCTGATGCTTCTATCTATACTAAACAGAAACTTTCTCTCAAATTTTTTCTTTCCTCCTTTTTTACCCCCTATGCATCACATGTAAATTGTTGAGTAAATTACAATGCAACACAAAAAACTGCTTGAATCTTTTTCATACATGATTATTGTAATCAAGTTTCCTTTATTTTTGTCTACTTTTTCCTGTTATTTGAAAAAGAATTAATGAGAGGTTTGGATAAAACACTGAAAAATAAGAACCCTATTGCATTTGATAATTTCCATCTCTTAAGAGCCTCTATGCATATAACCTAAAAAAATAAATAAATAAGATGAAGATTTATATAGGGTATAATGGGTCCCCTTCAATCTTCCATTTGGTTTAAAAAAATGCCTGATATATACTACAACTGTCATTTTCCATATCACATTCCAAGTTATTCAATATTACACAGCGATAAATAAACTTGAAAAATGAAATTGATAGAAATATATATACAATTTTTCCCGTTAAATAACTTGCGCAGGCTGAGTGTCTGGAACGCAATCCCATAAAACATTGTATAATTATTACCGCCATTATTTATGCGACCATCTTCGGCATTCTCCCCTCTTAGGATGCTCCTGCGAGAAAGCTGATGAACATTATCATAACTGCACATGGCAGCGTCGAGATTAATAAAGGAGTTATTGAAAGTCAATTTCTGCGAGCCCGAAAGTATCAGAAAGAAGTCTGTGTGCAGTCTGTCCAATTATAATCGTCTAATAACAATTGATCTCCACAAACAAAGAAATAACTATAATTACTAGCGTCCACATACAGGGTCTTAACGAGCGCAGGAGTCCGTCATTGCAGCACTGACCAGGCTAATTCCCGGGGAAAACACATCGCCACTCGATAATGTGTCTGATGATGGCCGCAGATACAATTAAAAATAGTCTGTTTTTTCTCCACATCTGGCTCTTAAAGTCATTAACACTAGTCCACCGTTCATAAAAGCCAATTTCCAAACGACCGCCTAGATTGGTTTGAAGGTTTTCTCAAAATTGTCCTTCTTTTCTCAGACAATACTATGGAATTATGGGTAACTGACACAAAAAGACATGTACATCACCTGACACATTCTAAGACAAACTATACACAGTCTCATGTACAAACATTTCTATGCAATCTGTAAGACTTAAATTCTTACATTTATATAAAGACACGTGCACACGCACACACACACATACATTATTCATGTCCAAAGCAAATAAAAATGCATATCCAAAAACAAACAAACAAAATCCATCATTTTCTTCAGAAAATATATCTATTTTCTTGTACCTTTAATGTTTTATTACAAAAAATAATCAAAGACAAAAGGTTTTGGTACCAGAGAAGAATTTAGCATTCACATAATGGCAAGTGGCCTTATTTTGTTTTTTCATGCATTTACATTTTTGAATGATTTTCCTTTTTTACATGTCATTGAAAAAGACTCATTATAAATGTACCTCCTGATCATGACAAGCTTTCCAGATCAAACACAATCTATTCCATTCTATTGTCCCAACTTTAAAAATGACAACCACAAAAATAAAGTAGAAATGTTACTCATAGACAATAAGCCTCAAATTACAGTTCTTTCATCAAATATAATGCAACTTTGACAGCACTCTTCTTGAATTTAAGATTATTCTTACACAATCTATGCAAACATTCAAATGGCATGTTGTTCACATTCCTTTTTGATTGAGAACAATGACAAACTCCGGTTTTTACATTTCCATAAAAAACAACAACTTCATATACATATGATTAAAAAGTAAATATCTAACAAATAATTTCATTTCCATACGTGAAATGCCTGCAGAAATCCTGGTGACGGAGAAGAAACATGTAAATTCTTCATGGAGGGGGTAGGAAAGAAAGACGCAAAAGGTTTTTAAAGCATCCATTGTCTGTTCATCTGAGATTCAGGCTTGCATTCTACTTCTCGTCTCAAAATGAGATTAGTTCTCTTTTTTGTTACAAGGAAACTGGCTTGCCATTGAGGACAATAATTCTAAACAAACATTTTTTTTACCGTGACATAGTTCTACAGCATTAATGAGTCGTGAACATGATTTAACCAGATCTGCCTACAAGCAAGATGGACGTTGATCTTATATCATATCCAGGCTCCATATCCATCAACAATACCTACTGCAAAGCAATACTTTAAATATTGACCTTTTACCTCATGAATATTCATGCAAAGATTTATGACTTGATGAATATTTAATTACTGAACTTTGAATCAGAAATATTATTTTTTCGTTAACTTGCAGGTTGTATAATCTGAGCTACAATAAGTATGAGCAAACAGATGTGATCCTGATCTGGGTCTCCTCAGTTTGCAAATGTGTCAAAATTTGTTTTAGGAGGTACAGAGATATCAGACAGAAACATATTCCACAATTTATATTTCATAATATATTCAGGTACATGACTAAGTACCATACATAGTAACCTCACTGACAAAGAATATCTGTTAAAAAATTAAATATTTTGACATCCAATTTAGGGAAACAAAAATGATACAATACATTAAGAAACAATGTGCAGTTGGTGGATCACAAAGGAAATTTTTTGTTTTTATTATTTAAAATATATCTATTTCAAATTGATCGGGAAGCAAGTCCTTACAACTTATATAATTTCCTCTCCATGGTTCCATGGTTGGACCAGTACTTTGCACCTTTGAAGGCCATGAAAATTCTTTGCAACACCTGGGTTTGAATCCACAACCTCCAGATCCTCTGAGTCATATACTTTACCATGGTGATGCTCCGTGAGTTTTCATGTGGCAAAGCATTAAAATGCCCTCTAGTTTCGCATAAATAATCAGCATCTCTAGATAAGGAACACAACTTTATGTAAAATTTCCCATGTACAGGAGCATGCACAATGACATTATGATTCACATACGCTAACCACTACATCTAGGTTGCATCGCAACTATTTTGCTACATCTATACATGCAGAAAGTGCCTTATTTGCTTGATCTCGAATAAATTGATATGATTACAAAGCGTCGTCATAAATTTGGTGCTGGGGTATGAAATATTAACGAGAAAGCCCAGAAATCACATGTTTTCTCTGTGCGATGCCATTTACAAATATACGATGCAAAATTTAGCCTAGATCAAAGAGCTTCAGGCAATGTCATCAACGTTAGGGACAATTAAACACTATCACCTACAGACATCATGATGATCATTTTTTTAATTCATTTCATGAAACATTCATGGGCAAGGGACATAACAATATCAACAGCTACTTTTTTTACGCTTCTCTGCGCCAAATATGCATGCTAGACAAATAACACTTACAACTCATTAGGAGATGGTGCGGCCAAAAATAGGCGTTGAGCCATTAGTGCAGCAGACATAAAATGAGATTATGACCCAACCTGTGAGCGACGACCATTGCAAGTCATCGTACATCTTATAATGTGCCAATCTTGATCAACCACAATCAATACCCATTAGCTATGTTAAATTCCTTTTCTTCTTTCACATTTGTTTAGTTAATTATCGAAAACTCAGGGTGGACAAATCAACACCAATATCAGTTTCGTCACACCATGTGAATGTATTTTACTTGTAGACAGCCAAAGACCTATCTTCTCCTGTCCTGAATTCTGTTATTGCTACATTTTGTACTTTCTATTTCTGCACACGTTCGGTAAACAGGATAACTATTATTTCAATGACTGTTTATGTGTCTGTAAAAGTGAAATAACGCTTATCCCTTACGCCATATTGACTCATGTTGACTCATCTTCACGCATTGGCAAACAGAAATGACCCAGATCAGACTTTTCCTTCCAGGAGTTTGCTCTTACAACATTGAAGCTAGGATTCTACACATTCTGAGTGGCAAATAAAAATCCATTGTTTCATATACCATTTGATGTTCAGCTAGATAAACATCATAAAATTGTATCATGAATATTCATGAGGTAAAGGGTTTAACATACAAATATGTGCAATGAGGTCACCTCCAATGATATCACTGATGTATATGATGTATTGTGTACATACTTAAGTTCTATTCCTCTTTTATATAAATTGGAAGTGTTCCACCAAGCACAAGTTGGAGTGATCAGCTTTGCATAAGCTTGAGTGGCCAACTTGGCATTAGTTTGAGTGGACAACTTGGCATTAGTTTGAGTGGTCAGCTTTGCAATAGTTGGAGTGGACAACTTGGCATTAGTTTAAGTGGCCAACTTGGCATTAGTTTAAGTGGACAACTTGGCATTAGTTTGAGTGGACAACTTGGCATTAGTCTGAGTGGTCAACTTGGCGTTAGTTTGAGTGGCCAGCTTTGCAATAGTCGGAAAGGCCAACTTAGCAATAGTTAGGGAGGTCAGCTTTTGCAGAAGTTTGAGTGGCCAACTTGGCATTAGTTTGAGTGGCAAACTTGGCAATAGTTGGAAAGGGTAACTTAGCAATAGTTAGAGTGATCAGCTTTTGTAGAAGTTTGAGTGGCCAACTTGCCATTAGTTTGTAGTGGACAAATTGGCAATAGTTGGAGTGATAAGCTTTTGCAGAAGTCTGAGTGGCTTAATTGGCATTAGTTTAAGTGGCCAACTTGGCATTAGTTGGAGTGATCAACTTGGCATTAGTCTGAGTGGTCAACTTGGCATTAGTTTAAGTGATCAGCTTTTGCAGAAGTTTAAGAGGCCAACTTGAAACAAGCTGCACATGTTACAAAGATTAGCCTGTCACAAGTTAACATAAGCTAAAGTGATCCCCCTGGTACAAGTTGGAGTAAGCTGGAGTGTCACTTGGCAAATGTTGGAGTGACTGTGTACTGGATTGAGTGATTTATTAGTAAATCTTGATTGATGTAATATTCATATTAAGATAAAACTTAAATGTGTTTAACACTACTTTTTTGCGAGCATATTAGCTTCATATTGAACAACAGCCAAAAACTCTCCCTGCTGTTTTAAGGAAACAAGTATGTCCCTGTGAGAAATGTGTCCCACATTTGATGACAGGTCAAAGGATAATGATGAAAGCCATTTTGTTTAACATTGTTTTTCAACAAATTCCTCATCAATTAATTTTGTAACTAAAGAAATTCTCACACAAAACAGAGAGCGTTTCTTTTCACAATTCTTGGCCAGGGAGTAGATCAAAGGCTTGGAGCGTGACAGCTGGACCCAAGAAGTACTACCCTCCATCAATATTACACAGACAACAATCGCTAATCATATGCAATCAATCTTGAGAAGTAAAGATCACTAGCGTTACATCCATGTGCAGAAGATGGCCAGGAAGACTGATGCCGGAGACCAGTGTACATGTGTAATCCTAATGATGGATTGATTCTGAAGGGTCCGCCAGGGGACAGTGCTGCCCCTTGTATTATTCTATAGTGTTCAGAGGTCACATGGGGACTCTGTCTGCTATGATTGTAAGGTCACAAATCAGGGCAGAGGTCTCCTTGGGAAACCTCTGTTCCTTATTTGAAATAGGGATTAAGTTGATCTTTGATGTCGCAACCGTTTAACCCAAGGAAATTCTTTTGACAATTTGACCAGAGTAAAAACACTCTATGACTGTCGTTAGTGATTGCTCTGATGCCATAAATGAGCATTAAAATGTAAAAATATCTAATCAACTTGTTAAACCAAATTCAAATATATCCTGGACGTAGGATCCATTGATCATATACTTAATGGAGTGGCTTAAGCAATTATCAGAGTTTTTGGCTGTACAGCAAGCACCGTAAAATTGAAATAAAAACCTACAAAACTTGCATACTCACCCTGTGTAATTAATGAATATCAAATGCACTTATTGTAAAAACTTCAGTATTTCAAACAAATCACAACTAAAGTCATCTCTTTCAAACAAACTTTAATAAGAACCATTTTTCATAAGGGAGGTAAGAAAAATATGTAATAAATAACATCATACGTTTATGGGATCCTTTTCATATTCAAGTAAAAAAAAATATATAATTAATATAAACTATAAAAAAAAAAAAAAGATAAAAGATATAAAGGAAAGCCTGTAACACACACACAAATACATTCATTCTTTAATATCATTAGATAAATGTTAATTTTTTTTATAAATATCTCATCTAATGCTGAAGATCTTAATTTTAACTAAATTAATATATCATAAATAAACTTTTTACTATGCAATTTCATTTTACTTAATGCTTTTTGATGGATTACCTAGAAATAACAATGGATTATATCCTGATCATTTCACTGTTTTGAATTGTGTAATTATCAGGAAAACAGTGAAATTATCAGGAACTTGAACCCTACCCTAAGTTATAAACTGATAGGGGCGTCAATTGTGCTGGGTTTTACACAAGAAATGACATCATAAATAACATCACGTACGTGAGGTAATCCTGCCAATTTTGATGTCTTTTGTGAATAAGAAAGCTAATTTCTGGCTTTTAAAGCATTAAATATAAATAAAAATTGTTTGTATTGGTGAGAGATCGATGTATAATTTCATTCATGAACATAAAAAGATGCATTTGCACTCATGGCTTCGCCACTTGTGAAAATATCACTTTTTATGTTCATTCAGTGTAATTATTAATCGATCTTACACCAAAACATATAATTATCCTCCATATATTCAAAATTTAATTATACATGTTTGTTTGCAGACTTAAATGCTGTATTTATTTTCTGAATGATTTTTTCTGCTACTTGATCCATTGTTAGCTTCAAAGAGATTAGGTGGTGCCTTATTGCAATGTCATACCACTAGACAACTGGTGTGATTCCAAACTACAGTGGGGCTTGCGTTCATGTTGGCATATTTTTCGTGTATCGTGTGTGTATCGTGCGTTCCGTTTCCGTGTATCGTTCGTGTATGGTGCGTGCGTTTATCGTGCACGATTCTAACGTGTTTCGTGTATCGTGTATCGTGTAACGTGTTTCGTTTATCGCATCGTTCCTTCCGTGTGAATCGTTCCGCACGATATATTTTGAGTTCAACGCTTCCTTAAAAGCCAGCATTAGAATTTCAGCTTTTCAAAATCAGTTAAGTGGTTACTCACCGCATGGCAACATTTAACTGTAGATTACTTACGTTGTCTGTTACAATTTAAGTCTTATATCGATTCATGTTTAATAAAAATAATGAGTTAACTACGTAGAGTGGTCTCCCCTGTATTGTGTACGAAGGGAGATCACTTCACCTGCTGTAAGATAGCCAATTAAATCGTATTATGCGGTTACCAATGACGCTTGGCGCGAATAAATAGTTGTTCAAAGCATAGGATCGTTATAGATCTAATAAATTCAATGTGTAACAACAATTATTTGTAATTTCGACACGATTTAGAACATGTGACTTCCTATTATAGAACATTCGTTGTTTTTTTTCGTGTGTGTGTGTATGTGTAAGTTTTAATGATGGTTTTATTTATAAATTGATTAATTCCTTGTTCACTTGGGGAAAAAAATTTTTGGCCTATCGTGTAACGTGCGTGTATCGTGCGGTTCGTTTGCGTTTATCGTGCGTGTATCGTGCGGTTCGTTTGCCAACATGAACGAAAGCCCCACTGTAGTTGCAAGACTGATTACATGGTATTACACTGCAATGGCATACCACTAGACAACTGGTGTCATTCAAAACTAGCTGCAAGACTTATTACATGGTATTACACTGCAATGTCATACCACTAGACAAATGGTGTGATTCCATAACTAGCTGCAAGACTGATTACTTGGTATTACACTGCAATGTCATACCACTAGACAACTTGTGTGATTCCATAACTAGCTGCAAGGCTGATTACTTGGTATTACACTGCAATGTCATACCACTAGAAAACTTGTGTGATTCCATAACTAGCTGCAAGACTGATTACTTGGTATTACACTGCAATGTCATACCACTAGACAACTGGTGTGATTCCATAACTAGCTGCAAGACTTATTACTTGGTATTACACTGCAATGTCATACCACTAGACAACTTGTGTGATTCCATAACTAGCTGCAAGACTGATTGCACGGTATAACACTGCAATGGCATACCTCAAGACAGCTAGTGTGATTCCACAACTAGCTGCAAGACTGATTACTTGGTATTACACTGCAATGTCATACAACTAGACAACTATTCCATAACTAGCTACAAGGCTGATTACTTGGTATTACACTGCAATGTCATACCACTAGACAACTATTCCATAACTAGCTGCAAGACTGATTACTTGGTATTACACTGCAATGTCATACCACTAGACAACTTGTGTGATTCCATAACTAGCTGCAAGACTGATTACATGGTATTACACTGCAATGTCATACCACTAGACTACTGGTTTGATTCCACAACTAGCTGCAAGACTCATTAAGTGATCTTACACTGTAATGGCATACCAATAGACAACTGGCATGATGCCACAACCAGCTACAAGACTGATGACATGGTATTACACTGCAATGTCATACCACTAGACAACTGGCATGATGCCACAACCAGCTACAAGACTGATGACATGGTATTACACTGCATGGGATATCAATAGACAACTGGCATAATGCCACAACCAGCTACAAGACTGACGACATGGTATTACACTGCAATGGCATACCATTAGACAACTGGCATGATGCCACAACCAGGTGAAAGTACTGAACTCATTGCTGAACTCATTGAAGTATGATCTCAGTTTGAGCCTGACTGAGACGACTGGGCCATGTGTTAACACATCTGTTAAAATGGGCTCATAGGATTGGTACCACCTTCATATTCCTACAATAGTCATCCTGGCCACCTTTTTTAGCAAACAGATTCATAGGATTTATACCTGAACCTTATTCATTCCAAAGCTGTGTTCCTATACTTATGCTGCAATTGTGTTCCATCTTAGTTGTCTGCCACCCTGCCACAGTCAAACTTATGGCCGCCTCAGTTGTGTTCCTATAGTTATGGCTGCCACAGTTGTGTTCCTATACTTATGGCTGCCACAGTTGTAATCCCCAACTTATGGCTGCCACAGTTGTGTTCCCAAACTTATGTCTGCCTCAGTTGTGTTCCCATACTTTTGTCTGCCTCAGTTGTGTTCCCATACTTATGTCTGCCTCAGTTGTGTTCCCAAACTTATGTCTGCCTCAGTGTGTTCCCATACTTATAGCTGCTAAAGTTTTGTTCCCATACAACTGACTCACAGTTTGTTCCTATACTTATTGCTGAGATGTCCCCGCCCAATCAGTACCCACTTATTGCAACTTGTGATTAAAATCTGCCATCAACCAAAAACTATAAACTTTGGAAATAACCGATATCATCATCATAATCGTCCACATTTCAACACACACAAGGATGACCTAGAGATCTCAAAACTGTACCTTATGTTCAAAGTACCATTATACATGCCACTCTCTTCAGTCTTAAAAAGCTTGAGTTCCGCTCTCCAATTCCTCCCTTAAATTGTTATCAGATCAATGCCTGTCATTCTGTCAATAGTGCTGAATTAATTTAAACATCTCTTCTCATATCTTTTTTCTTACTCCCCCCCCCCCTTTTTTTCATCGACTATGTCGACTAAAACATAGCTGATCATAAAATTTCTAATAAGGAAATATTAACACAAATAATGGGTTCTTTGAAATAATTACTTCCATTAAAAACATCTGCTAAGAATTGATGATATTACCCCTACTGTAAGATAATTACTGTTGGTCTTTAAACCAATGAATTTCTACTTAAGTATAAGAAAATAAAAGATGTGGAAAGCAAGAATAGCAAAAAAATACAACAAAAAAACTCACAATAGGAAAGAAAAAACAATATCAAAACAAATACCACCACTTGCAGCTAGCGGCAATTTTTTTAATAACCCTGTCAGTAAAAGTCTGTTATGCGTGCCAGACAAGTCCCTTTTTCGCCGCAGTAATAACATGGTCATCCTAATTACCGAGTTATACGAGATTTTCTTCTTCAGAATGAGTGAGTCTTCGCATAATTATGTACGACTAAAACAATTAGCGTTCAAACTTGATGAAGATAATAATCAATACCATGGTCACACTAAGCCAATGATTGCCTTATTTTCTGCGATTATGATGTCTTATGTACTCAAGAGGCTCCATTGGGGGTGAAAGTCATTCCAGAAATTTTGTTATTGTGTGTTTTAAGAATGTAAGTGCTTTTTATTTCCTTAATTTTAGTTTTTTATTGGGAGAGGGGTTTAAGAGATGTTAATTAATTGTTTATTGCATTGAAGGTCTTTGTTATGAAAAAAATGCAAAAGAAAGAATAGTTAGAAATTAGGTAACAGATGTTTCTTCTTTGATATGTTTATTGCATAATTATGTTTAATTATCTGTATGTATATGAAAGGCTTGATATTGTACAATATTTAAACAGATCAACCTCCACCCACTATGTAAGACCAATCAATATTGTTCCTCCACTATATAAGCTCAGATCAACCATTGTCAACCATTTTAGACAAGATCAACCATTGTCCACCATATTAAACCAGTTCAACCATTGTCCACTATGTAAGTCCAAATCAAATATTGTCAACCATTTAAGACAAGATCAACCATTGTCCACCATTAACAATAATGACCAGAGCAATCAACCATTGTCCACCATATTAGACAGATCAACCATTGTCAACCATTTTAGACAAGATCAACCATTGTCCACCATGTTAAACAAGATCAACCATTGTCCACCATGTTAGACCAGATCAACCATTGCCCACCATATTAGACAAGATCAACCGTTGTCCACCATATTAGACCAGATCAACCATTGTCCACCATATTAGACCAGATCAACCATTGTCCACCATGTTAGACAAGATCAACCATTGTCCACCATATTAGACAAGATCAACCATTGTCCACCATATTAGACAAGACCAACCATTGTCCACCATATTAGACAAGACCAACCATTGTCAACCATTTTAGACCAGATCAACCATTGTCCACCATATTAGACAAGATCAACCATTGTCCACCATATTAGACAAGATCAACCATTGTCCACCATATTAGACAAGATCAACCATTGTCCACCATATTAGACAAGATCAACCATTGTCCACCATATTAGACAAGATCAACCATTGTCCACCATATTAGACATATCAACATTGTCACCATATTAGACATGATCAACCATTGTCCACCATATTAAACCAGATCAACCATTGTCCACCATGTTTGATCTGGTCAAACATTGTCCACCATATTAGACATGATCAATCATTGTTCACCATATTAGACAAGATGAACCATTGTCCACCATATTAGACAAGATCAATCATTGTCCACCATGTTAGACAAGATCAACCATTGTCCACCATATTAGACAAGATCAAACATTGTCCACCATATTAGACCAGATCAATCATTGTCCACCATATTAGACAAGATCAACCATTGTCCACCATATAGAAAAGATCAATATTGTCCAAACCATTACCCACCATATTAGACAAGATCAACCATTACCCACCATATAAGACAAGATCAACCATTATTCCATGTTAGACAAGATCAACCAGTCCACCATGTTAGACAAGATCAACCATTGTCCACCATGTTAGACAAGATCAACCATTATTCACCATATTAGACAAGATCAACCGTTGCCCACCATATTAGACAAGATCAACCATTACCCACCATATTAGACAAGATCAACCATTGTCCACCATATTAGACAAGATCAACCATTACCCACCATATTAGACAAGATCAACCATTATCCACCATATTAGACAAGATCAACTGTTGCCCACCATATTAGACAAGATCAACCATTGTCCACCATATTAGACAAGATCAACCATTGTCCACCATATTAGACAAGATCAACCATTGTCCACCATGTTAGACAAGATCAACCATTGTCCACCATATTAGACAAGATCAACCGTTGTCCACCATATTAGACAAGATCAACCATTGTCCACCATATTAGACAAGATCAACCGTTGTCCACCATATTAGACAAGATCAACCATTGCCCACCATATTAGACAAGATCAACCATTGTCCACCATATTAGACAAGATCAACCATTGTCCCACCATATTAGACCAGATCAACCATTGTCCACCATATTAGACAAGATCAACCATTGTCCACCATATTAGACCAGATCAACCATTGTCCACCATATTAGACAAGATCAATCACTGTTCACCATATTAGACCAGATCAACCATTGATCAACTTGTAAAACCATATAAAAGATCAACCAGAGTCCCCCACTTCAGACCATATCAAACTAGACCAGAATGAAAGGAAATCTCACTCTAACCAGATGTTACAGTGACTTTTTTTATATCAAAGATACTAATGACAAATGAAAATATAAAGCTTTATCAACTTGTTAGTTAATTTCAATTTCAATCACTTGGAGACAATGTCTACTTGAGACAGATATAGTGCTGCCATACTGCAGTATGATGTTGTAGACATGTGGCATAATACCTCACCCAGTCACATTATCCTCACACCGGGCCAACCAATATGATAGTATGTTGCAAGCAAAACTTCATCAAATATTCTCAAGTCCAAAATTGGCCATAATTTGTATCAAATTCAATCAAAAGTTACCTATGTTGGCTGTCTGATGCCCCTGAATATTTTCATAAGCATTCAAGTCAATACTATAAATGGTAACCAAGAAGCTGGATGCAAAACTTTACCAAAAGGCCTAAATCAAAAGCCATGATTTGCATTGCATCAAGCTAAAAATGATAAATGATATGTTTCAATAGTCTGATGTTAATGAAGTTTCAAATCAACTTTCCTTGTTACTGAAATATAATCATGATAGTATGTTGCATGCAATCTCTAGGTTAAAAAGGGGCCCAAAATTTGTAATAAATTTCATCAAAGAGTTATCTACCTTGTTCATCTGATATCTCGTAACAGTCATAAAAATCCAAGTCAATGCCACAAATGACTATTGAAATATATATTAAGGTTGAAAGTAGCTTGCACCAAGCCACAACACCAACGCTGATGCATTGGTGACTACAACAGCTCTCATATTCTATGAAAATTCCAGCTTAAAATCATTATTTTTCTACAATTATTTACTGTCAAACATCATTTTTATTTTCTAAAGCAACAACAAATTAAATTCTCATTCCCTATTACAAATTTGAGAAGAAAATTAATTGATACTTCCATCTAAAGGCCACTGAACTGTGTTGTTGTTGTTTTTTAAACCATTTCATCCTCATCAATGTTTTCATTTTTTTTTTCTTCTCGTCATTAAATTTTCTCTCATCTTTTAAAGCAAGACAGGGAAGTTTCGTTTAAGGCTATTAATAAAATTGCTCAAAAATATCTGACAGACAAATAACTGTGCGGTTTTTTTTTCCATAGATGTAACTAATATTATGCTTACAGAATTCCGCCTGTTAAATCCTCAAGCATGCTGTAATTAATTAGTACTGATAGTAATAAATCAGAATGGCTGATCAGATTTTCGTAACACGAGACAGAACTTTAGATTGTGCAACATGAATCATTGTAGTGTGTGCAGCAGGAGTTCCGTGGTTAGAGTCTTTTATTAGTAAACTCTTATCTCTGCTTGATCCTGCCAACAGGACTTGCACCCTATTTTTGAAAATTATATTTATTTATTTTACGCTGATTGAGAATCAAGTTCTTACAACTCAAGCTTATCCCTCTTGACACTTTCTGGGTTATGCCTGGGGAAGCCATGAAAAACTTCTAGCTCCCAAAATGGCATTTGAACCCAAAACCTTCAGATCCGAAGCCCTTTACGTTACCACTGGTAACTTGTCTACAGACTCAATCTATATATAGCCTTAACGCTTTACCACCAGGTTGAAGTACCTAACGCTACAGTGAACCACTGAAAGCTTGATCTGACTGAAAGCAGGGTTCAGCCTGGTCTGGTTTCACTCATTATTTCATCTCAAGCTACTGATTTACAGAGAAATATATTTAACCTGATCAGCCTTAAGTTAATTTCAGACTGATCAGGGTTAGTTGTGGTTGAATGTTAGTTTTCCATACTATAACAAATAGCAAGTCATGAAAGCAGTCTGATCAGGTTTTAGACTGTTGCAGTTAATCTCCATGATTTGTAAGGAAGAGCATCAACAGCAAATCACATAGTGTATCGACCCTTCACCTCATGAATATTCATGTACAAATTTATGGCAAGATGAATAATAATTTACTGAACTTTAAATGGATTTTCTATTGCTGAATAAAATCTGACTTACAATATTGTACAAGCAAACAGAGGAAATCCAAATAAGACTGCTCCTGGACTACTGATTTACGTTGATTTTGTCTGCTAAGACATCAAAACACATAAGGTAAAGGCTTGACAAAAAAAAATGTCTTGCAGGCTGATCTTGTTTAATACTGGTGAAAAAATCAGCCATCTGTGTGGAAAATATTTAACAATAGAGTAATAATTCTATTAGTATAAAAGCAGACTTTTCCTTTTAAAATAAAATATGACAAGTAAATTGAGGAAATTCAAAATTACATTAAACTAAATTTGATTTATTTTTCTACCATGCACAAATATTAATTCTATCACAAACAAATTACATATAATAATTTATTTTTATAATTTTGGAGAATTAGATTAAGAATGTACTTGTATTCAACTGATATATCTGTTCAATCATTGATCAACTCATGATAAGTTTTACAGATTTTTTTCCTTTTCAAACCATATCTTTATATGCAGAAAAAGTTAATTAAAAATACACATGCATGTGAACACATGTTGCCAATTTTTCATCCATTCCTAAACTTACAAATCATATCAATGAACAATCCTTTTAATACAAATACAAACTGTCAGACAAGAACAGTCATACACACATAAATATAAACATATATACATACAAACAGACATATACACATACAGGCAGACATACAAGACACATCATATAGACAAACAGACATATTCATATAGATAGACAAATGCAGAGACATACATATAGACAGGCATATGAATAGACACATTCAGACAGACAGACAAATGTAAAACACATACATACAAAAAAAAAAAAAAAAAAAAAAAATAAACAAAAAAACACATGAACAGACAGACATTCCAACATAAACACCAACAATGCCCCAGTGAATATACACTGCAATCGCTAGAGATAAACAGACATACAAGGAGAGGTATGCACATAAGCCGAGTGATTCACATATAACACGTACATATATAAATTTTCCGAGAAACACATCAATACCGAACATCTGATAAGTCCCTTCTCTGATTTGAATTCATTTATTTTTCAAATATCGACCAAATATAGATGTGAGAAACAAATTTGGCAAAATTAACATTTTACCAGACATCTTATATCTAGTTCTGTGATTTAATGCCATCTTAATCTCTCTGAAATTGATTTTTCTTACATCTGAAACGCCATCATAATTCAAAAACCACTTACTATTATAAGTTTAGGCCATATAACCATAATCTCTGAGTCTATTCCACATGCATTAATTTAACAGCGAAAGGAATAGCATTAAAGTACGGTCTAATATTCCAAATTTTGTCAAAGAAAAAAGGGACGTAGATAAATTTAAAAAGCTTTTCTTAAAAAGCTGGTCGGACAAGTAGGATAAAAGATGCATATTTTTAAGATTACTAGCTGTTTTCTTAAACTGATGTCTTTTAATGGGTGCGGATGCAAGCAAGTCTTGGGAAAAGCGGAAGAAAAGGCGTACATATAGAACTCGCTCGATGTTCAAAATAAATGGAGAAGCAACTTACATTTCGCGGAGATAAGATTTTTAAAATTTAATTAAAATAAGATGGTTGAAGATTATATGTCAGTCTAGGTCGTGCAACTTGATGCTCTTTCCAAAAATTGTTCCTCTTTTGGAACCTCAGTAAAGTTTGACAGATATCTTGTACTTAGAGGGTTAAAGAAAACTCTGTAATTAACTGTCTATATATATATATATGTTGAGAGAGAGAGAGAGAGAGAGAGAGAGAGAGAGAGGGGGATGGAAGTTTCAAAAACTTTTAATTCAAACACTTATTTAAAAATGAGTAAAATATTTATACACATTGACATTGGTTAAATACTGTTTTATATTGGTCATTGATTTAAAGAGCTAAATTATTTGATATTAATTTTTACATTTTTATTACATGTAAAGAACCATCATGATTTTGGTCTACTCAGTTTGCTTAGATGTAGAAACATGTCTATTATGATGACAAGGGTTAAACCACTACTTTCTTTCATAACAAACCAAGACAAAACATTTTTTGAGGGGGGGGAGGGGGGGGGCAAATTCCTGATATCAAGCCTGGGTGGTGCCACGGAAAAGCCTGCGTTTCAACCACTACAACAGCATTTTACTGGTCCCAGTAGCTGAGTGCTTAGAGTGTCAGGAAGTTGTGGGTTAGATCCCCTGCCGCAACACACCAAAATTGTAAAATTGATGGTGACTTGCCTGATGCTCAGCATACTGCTGTAGTTGCAGGACTGGTTGGTCCAGTATCCGGATAATATGCCATATGTCTACGGTGTGATACTGCAGTGTGGCAGCACTATATCTTTCTCAGGTAGACATAGTCTCCAAATGACTGAAATACTGTTAGCGGAATGTTTAAACTCAAACACCAGCATTGTAGGCTAACCATGGAAAAGCCTTCTTTCTTTTATGCTTAAAATTTGCTTTTGCCAGCCCCCTTCCCCTCCCCCCTTAAAAAATCCACCTTTGTATTTCTTTTTTTTTTAAATTACAAATTAACATTTTTTTTCTAAATATGCTTTTTGTTAAATCTGATTTTTTAATTTGAATAAAAAAGGACTGAAATAAAAACATGAGAAAAACATATCTTCTGGAGAGGAGGCAGGCAAAAATGGCTGTCAGAAATCCTAAAAGGCTGCCCCTGCTGGCATTTTTTTGTCCGCTATTATGCCAGATAAACTGACAGAAGACTCCTCACATGCTAGCTGATTATCAATTACTCCTGACCAGCCAAACAAAGATAGATCTGCATTAATATTCAGAGTTACATTAATGAAAGTTTGTCTGTGCGCAAGTCGCGGCCTCTGATCAAAGACGGACCGTTTCTCACATGGACACTTGAAAAATTCATTTAGAGCCGTACCAGCCACACTGCTTTCCATAAAAATTTATTCTGAGCACACTGGCGTCAGAGTAAGAAAGGAAACACTTTTGTGAAAGATAATAATAGGTATAAGATTTTTATAATTGATAATTAAAATGAGGGTATTTTTTTTCTAAGCGAGATGTGTCAATTGTGTGATATCACTTATTTGATATTTCAACTTTGACTATATATTCCTTTATTCATCCATCCATTTTCATAAGCTTACTCTTTTATGAAACATTATAAATGAAGAGGTGAAAATCTTCCAAGATTTCTCATGGCACGAAGTACTGGTCCAACCCAAGAACCCACTGTCTAATGGGACTAGCTGAAATTGTAAAAATTTATTTTATGTAAAAGAGATATTTAAATTTACAGTCTATCTGCCATAGATATTATTTAAGAAAACATCAGCTTGTATATTTTTATCCCTTAATCTTATCATCATTTCTTTCCATTTGGAAGG
This sequence comes from Solen grandis, assembly GCA_021229015.1. Taxonomy (NCBI): domain Eukaryota; kingdom Metazoa; phylum Mollusca; class Bivalvia; order Adapedonta; family Solenidae; genus Solen; species Solen grandis. Next base: position 29,597,076 of record CM037787.1, on the reverse strand, counting down.
TGAGATCCAATTTGATTTTTTTTTTTTTCAATTTGGACACTGATATACCAACTTGACACTTACATATATTTTTCAATTCAGAAATATATATTGTAAGCTAGAAATACATCAGCTTTTGTATAAATTTATTTTAAAAGAAATTAAAAACAAATCTGTCTATAAATTTGTGAAAAATAGTTTAATATACAAGATTAAACTTTTAATATTTACTTTCAAAAATGTTCTCAATTCACAGGACAGAATGAAATATGACTTATATAAAATAAATATAGTCTACAACAATAACCTCATTTTTTGAAAATTAATTTTCTGTCAAGAGAGACTAAAATAAATCATTTTGACTTGCATACACTTTTTTCGAGCAAAAAAGTAACAGAGATAGGACTAAATTTTGATATTTTTAGGTGTTACCTGGGAAACAAAACCTTCATTTAATAGACAGTAATATTACAGGCTCCAAATGAAAACAAATTATTTCAGCAACAGAGTAAAATTGTAGACAAATCTATATTAATATGCTATTGTATAATTCCTCCGACTTGATTGACTATATTAATCTCTTGAAAAAAAATATGACTCAGAGATAATTTGCACATAAATAGACAAATAGTGACATGCATTGGGTTTTATTTGATATTTATGACAATGAAAAACTAGAATTTCATAAAATTGGAAACAAGTGATTATTCATCCAAAAACATATCATTTAAAACCATGTCAAATTTGCCCAAATTGTCCGATAAAAAATGCCATCCAATTATTCCAAAGCTCATAAATACTACGTTTTGTCTACATTCAGAAGTGATGGCTGTAACACAAACCAATTTCTTCTGCATAAAAAATAACTTCTGCTATGATCAGGAAAAAGACTGGCGACCATGGCTCAATTAAAGCTTATACAAGAATTCCGAAAAGTCTCCGTAATCCTTACTAATTTTAAACAGGAGACACTCAGCATTCACGAAAACATATTTCTTCATGCATAATTATGCATACTTACATTATGCTGTAAGTGTAAACATGTACTTTTTTTATTGCTCAAAGAAAAAGTTTAAATTTTAAAAGAAGAAAAAAAAAAAGTTCTATTATTATTTATATTCAAACAAACAAAAAACGATCAAAATTTAAAAAAAAAAAAAAATATGAAGAAAATTCAGCCGAGACTGTAACAACAGTTTTAAAATATAAGGGTTCCTGCATCCCCCGTTTGTTTGATATGTAAAAGCATATTGCTGAGGACAATTACTGCGATAAATCGCTTCTGAGACGGTCCTGTCTCAATTACGAACCTTCTTCATTGATCGTAGCTTTGAATCTATGTTTATATACTTGCACAATTATACATCATACAGAAGTCGGAACAGTCACATACAGTCACATTCAATTTGAACGATAGATCAAAGCATCTAATGCAGAAAATTGTTTTTTGGATGTCGTTCCCGGCCAAACCATATTTATTTTGAAATATAATTTGCCTGCAGACTAAAGATGCATCTCTGGCTTTTTCAGTTTGGTAATTAGAAAAATAAATTTTGGAAATTTTACTGCTTTATGTATATACCACATCTATTGAGTCAGAATATATTTATGATTTAAAACAGTCTGCCAGGGTCTGACCAGGAAAATTAGGGACGAGACTTAATTAAAGGCAGGTTATGTCATTTGTATATACTCATTATATGAAACAGCATGCAAATAATATCAGAAGAACAATTTTACATATCTGACCTTTGCTACATTGGCAATTACTGCAGAAAAAGTCTGACTGTCTACTCAGATCTTTATTTTAGTATCCTGCTACAATATTGCTTATACCGTGTACAATATTAAAATTACGCTGACGATCTTATAGGTCTAGCACTCGTAGAGACTTGAACAAAGTGCATTTAATCGTCTTCAAAAACAGACAAATCACAACTTAAAATACTTCATTGTTAAAACAGTACAGTGCCATTCCTTTTTTAGCTAAAAATGTCAGTTTCTTTTTTTAAATAAGAGGTGTTTTTTTTGTTTTTTTTTTTTTACATTTTTAAGTACACAATATTTTTAACTGTATTTTTTCCTGAATAAAATGTACAAAGTTCAACTTGTTTCTTTTTTGTGTAATTTAAAATTGTGACATTATTCATTGTTTTCGGATAAAACAAACAGTCATGGAAGAGATAATCGTATCATACACCAAGGAGGACAAGATTTTATCATTTTCATGACTAGAGAATCACCTCATGAATATTCATGAACAAATTAATAACTTGATGAATATTAATTAACTGAACTTTCAATAGTATATGGAACAATGGATTTCTTTGCTGTGCAGACTGTGTAGAATTTGAGCTATTGTTGTATAAGTGAACAGAGGAGAGCTTGATCAGACTACTGGCCATGGGTCAGAATTTGTACGACATAGGATAGTGACTTTAAATCATTTTATCCTATGTCGTACCACTGAATCATGTATAGTCAACCCTTTTCTTACAGAGATGGAAATACCCATACTGCCATGTGCCAAAATCACAAATGGCCTCTGTTCCCACAATTATTCTCAAATTGAGTTTTTCATCTGCTAAGAAATTTCAAATTTAATATCACAGCAACAATGAACGGGATAATAATATAATATACTTTCCTTTGTGTTGGTCAATAAATAAGAAAGTTTTTTGATCTTTTAATTTGGAGATGAGATGTGTCATTAAATGCGCACGTTGGTTGGAAATAAGTCTCAAAATGATAAACGCTCATGAAAGTATATTTGAAATATTGCGTACATTTATTCTTTTGTAGAATCATCATTTGTCTTTAAAAATATTCCTAAACTGAAAACATCCTTACAAACTCTGGCGACTTCCGCAGTATTACAAAATGAAGTTATTTTAAAAAGCACATTTCTAAAAAAAAAATTTACATATTTTCCTACATGAGAATCTCAGGACTTTTACCTTCCTTTAAAACTAATGCAGTCAACCTCTTATTTCCATAGTCAGATCAAAAGCACTCAAGGCTACAGGAGCCTGACTGATTTTCGTCGAGAAATCTGGGTTCCCCCTCGACCTAATTTAGAATTTGAAAATAGAATTATGAGTCCAGACTCCCATGTGACTAGACAGTGAAGAAAATCAGAAACACATCTTAAAGTAATGGTGTTTCCATGTTTTAAAATTTACTTCCCCAAGAAGCGTACCAATATCCCGTGAACATATCAGGTAAAAAAAATTACATCAGAGTGCTAAATTGTCTCCCCTTTAATAAACCCACTTGCAATATTCATGACTGGAATGTGATATCAGAAAATCGTCTCCAAAAAGAAATATAGTCATTAAAAATATGCCTGTCTTGGTCTACAATTAAAAAAAACTCTCCCTAACAAAAGAAAAGCGCCCAACTATAAGAATCAAAAGAAGAAGTTAAGGCATCAGCGTGGCGCCAATAGAACACAAAAGAAATTCACAAGGCATACTGCGACCATATATAGATATTGCGAAGATATATCGGTGTTATTGTGGAGTCTAACCTTCCTGCGTCTAACATGGAAATAATCTACGGTTACAATTTGCAATTCCAAATAATTTTCCCTTTTTGAGTCAGTATAACATATGTCACTTGCTCGGCATAATTGCGATGCATTATGATTTATGTATTTATTTTAATGATTATGTTCAAAGCAAGATAAAGAAAGTATATTTCTCATGTTCTGCGGTATTTGTCATGCAAATTAGTTTTCTCTCGAAAAATTACGCCATAAAATCAATGTCTGGCGAAGCATAGACGTAACCAGGTCCAGACTATTCGATAAGCATTTCCATTATAAGTAAACTCAATATCTACAATCTGCGATGCCTCTCTCACAAACATGGACAAAACTGCACATCTTTTATGTTCAATCCAAATATTCGGCTGCACAAGGTCTGAGAAATCCGGACTTATAGGACTTGTCGTCTAATTGTGGTATACCAACCAGACAAAAACGTATCTATTCAATATGCATTATTTTAATTTACGTCACATGATACTGTATTTTTTTTTGAATTTCTTGATGAACCTGTGAATGACAGACAATCAAATGTTTTTATTTCATAGCAGGAGAAACCTAACCAAATGAAATGCACTCAAAGAATTGATCACATAAACTCTTAAGAACAGAATATTCATAAAGATATAACATAACACGATATAATTACATACACCCTTTCCTTTCTAAGATATAGGGCATTATATAATTACTACTGATATAAATCAATTAATTGGTGATAATCAAAGTTAAGAAGAGCAGGATCTTATAATTTTCTTGACAGTTTGAGATGCTAAAGTAAATTATGTTTTTAGCAAGAAAGGCTTCTTCTTATTAATTGTATCTACATGAATATGTATTTTCAATTAAAACCATAAGTTAGTGTAATTGAAAAAAAAAAGCATTTTTATTTAAATGCAATGCTAGACTGAATAATAAAAAAGGGAAAATATGCTTTTATTTTCAGCATGGAAAAATCTTATTGTAAGCACAATTTTGTACACAAATGATAGAAACAAGGTTTGAAATATTTGTATTAGATTAATACCACAAATGCAAGAAATGAACCACAGGTTAACTACATGTACTGTTGTGACTTAAGATTATTAGGCATATTCACAATGCAACTCCAGTCAAATTTCTGTTTTTTTTGTGTTTTTTTTCTATTTTATACCTTTAATGGTAGATATATTCACTATATAAATTAGTTTCCCAGTTCGAAATTTTAATATTTCTGAAAATAGAGGTTAATAAACTTTTACCAAAGAACTAGCACTGATCAGTTAATAGACTGATAATTAACATGTATATAAAATGACAATGTATGCAAAAAAAATCTGTGAATATAACTGGCATGAATCTACAAATCTAAGTCATAAAATGATATCAAATAAATTCATTTTTCATGGGACAATTAATAAATTCTATAAATAGAAGTGAGTTTTTTTCATCCCCTTGGCTCCTCTAGGCTCTTCCTTTAAACTCCCTGTTTCCAATTTTATATATTGTTATCAATGGAAATTGCACTATCATATCAAAATTGGGTAAATCATCCCTGACAAAATGAAAAACTCCCAACAATTACTGTTATTGCTATTTTTATTTTTTTGAGTAAATCATCTTCTCTTATTACAAACAATTATTAAAAGATAAGTAATCAAACCTTCTGAAGAATCAAACCTATCATACACTTAATCTGCAGGATTGATTTGTAAATTAATTGCCCAAGCAATAGAATAAGCAAAGGATTTTTCAACATATATCAGATCTCATCCTTACTTTTACGTCTGCTGCAGTTATGCAGTTATGCAATTTTGTCATACATGGTCAATTTTCTTCATTAAAACAAACTGGAATATTCCTTCCTGCGATGTGAATAAACTTTCAATGTAATTAACAGCCATTGATTAATTAAATGCTTTCCATTAATTAATTTCACAATAGTCGGAGATTTTATGATATGTGGATAGGGAGCGCCCATTATTTGCTAGTGATGCTGCAACAATACTATCAGATTAATTACTACCTGAATGATTAATTAGATAATTAATTTACTAATTAATTAGTCAATTAATCAATACCCTTGAGAAACATTTAACACAATGTTGCATACATACAGTGAGTTTAAAGAGGACGCATTTGCAAAAGGTGGCCCACATGGAAATACCCTATGACTGGACTTGAAATGGATATATCAAAGAAGCAGTCGTCTCCGTTACCAGACAACGAGACATTATGCATAAATTTTTATCATTTTACTGCAATTTGTCCTTTGAAATATTCCAAAGGGAACCGGTCTTCATGAGCACTGATAGAAAGGTGACAAAATGTGTCAAAGATTTTTTTTATTTGCTTGACAGTATAGATAAAACTTATTCAAAATAAACGCCTCCAGAGAAAAAAAAAATTTACACTTCCAGGTTTTTTTTCTCTTAACCCTTTGTGATATAAAAATCAACAAAAATGACTCACGTCATATATAATATTTTAATCAATAGCTACTCAGAGCTTCTTTTTTTAAATGTACTCTGACAAAAAATAAATTTGAAATGGAAATGGAGAGTAACTAGAAACGTTTATAAAGTTTAAAAAGAGTAACTAGGAGCTTAGCAGTTTTTATGAAGTTTGGAAAGAGAAATTTTGGAAAGAGTAATTAGAAGTATAAAGTTTGAAAAGAGTAACTAGAAGCTAAGCAGGTTTTATGAAGTTTGGAAAAAATACGTTTGGAAAGAACAATTACAAGCATAAAGTTTGAAAAGAGTAACTAGAAACTTAGCAGGTTTTATGAAGTTTGGAAAGAGTAATTAGAAGTATAAAGTTTGAAAAGAGTAACTAGAAGCTTAGAAGGTTTTATGAAGTTTGAAAAGTGTAACTGGAAGCTTAGAAGTTTATAAAGTTTAAAAAGAGTAACTAGAAGCTTAGGAAGCTAACAAAGTTTTGAGAACAAGAAATGTTTGTGAAACATATATGCCCCCCTCATATGCCATAATATGTATATAGCTATATTACATGCAAGGAGTTTGCCTTCATAATGTTGGCTTGTCACAAAAAATTCTCAAACTTCAAAAATTTGAGTGAAAATATAATGTGCTAAAATGTGGAACTAAACATTTACTGAAATAAATGGGCTGCAGAAATATTTACACAAGTCCACAAAGGTTTAAGTGAAAGAACACTGTCAGTTATAAACAAACAAAACATTAAGACTTAGTGCTCTAGGTTTATTATAAAAATTAACAAATCAGCCTTGCTTTAAAACAAAACAACATTACAACATAAATTATGTTATCTTGATCTAAGTAATAACAAGGCCAAGTCATCAAACATATATACAAATGCAACCTTGTGACCTTGACCTTTGAGGTATTGACACCAAAATTGATAGGGGTCATCTACTAATCATAAGCAACAACCACATGAAGTTTGAGACTTAAAGGTCAAATAGAACTTCAAGTTATCACTCGGACAAGGTCTGGTATTACACATACACAACATGTGACCTTGTGACCTTGACCTTTGAGGTAATGACACCAAAATCAATAGGGGTCATCTACTAATCAAGAGCAACAAACACAAGAAGTTTGAGACTTAAAGGTCAAATAGAACTTAAGTTATCACTCGGACAAGGTCTGGTATTACACATACACAACATGTGACCTTGTGACCTTGACCTTTGAGGTAATGACACCAAAATCAATAGAGGTCATCTACTAATCATGAGCAACAACCACATGAAGTTTGAGACTTAAAGGTCATATAGAACTTAAGTTACCACTCGGACAAGGTCTGGTCTACCGACAGACTGACGGACCGACCGTCAGACGGACCGACCGACATGAGCAAAGCAATATACCCCCTCTTCTTCGAAGGGGAGCATAAAAAAAGAACAAAAAAACAATTCGAAGCTATGCACTGCTTTTCAAAGTTTGAAAAAAGTATGTATAAGCTTATCAGGTTTTATAAAGCTTGAAAAGACTAACTAGTAAGTACCTTAACCCTTTCCCTCATAGAGGAAACCATGAAAAGACCTATGCAAACAACATAAAACCAGATCAGCCTGCGAGTAATTCGCAGGCTCATCAGGTTTTATGCTGTTCGCTGCTCCTCAGTGGTCTGGAAATGAGGACTTTATAATTAAATTTGGTAAGGTTTAACTGTGGTTTTCTGCAGATCAGGCTTTATGTGGTACCTAATTGAGTGCGTCAAAATGAGTCTATATGAGGGAAAGGGTTAAGGATGAAAGCGCAACACTGTAAAACCTGTACTGCATGAAAGTTATCTTCAGTCTGATCTGGTTCTCATCGGATTCAACATGGTGTGAACTGCGGTATCTAGAAATGGATTAATTTCACAGAAATGGTCAGTGACCCTGTAATAACTATTTAGGAGATTTTTCAAAGCCCTTATATAATTTTTCTGTTATTTTCCAAAACATAATAAAGGTTTTTCAGCCCATGACTTCACGACTTAAGGCTTATTACTTTTAAGTTAATTTGGAAATAAGTATTGACTTTTACGTACACTGTAAAAAACCTATTTACATTTTATTGTATTCCTCCATATACAATTTAAGTGCATGTCACTGGGGGAATACAGTAAACTGTAAATTTCATTACAGGACGCCAAGGTCCGGTGGTAATGAATCTGACTGCGAATCGAAAAGCCCTTTAACTCTTAGAATGGTTGCCTGGAGAGTGTAGTGGTAATGCCCTTCGCTTCACACCAACCAATGCATCCCAGGTTCGATCCCAGGTTACGTACGTGAGAGGGTACAGTGATCAACCCGTTCAGACACGTGGGTTTTCTCCGGATGCTCCAGTGTCCTCCCACAATAATAACCACATACGCTGTCATCTGAGCCATCTGAGAATGATTTTTTTTTTTAAGTTGTAAAGTTCTACTTACTCAAAGAGTGTGGAAACCAAACTTTTTCCAAAAAAGCATTATATTTGAAGATATTATCAGCATATTCACAGATACTGCTTGTTCCCGGATACTGTTCACACCCCAGTACAGTCGCTAGAAAGGCATACTAAGTCAAGCAAAAGACAATTGTAGAATGTAAACAAAACTGATATACTAAGATGAGGTCAATATATAGAAATAAGTAAACGTGTTTTAAAAATGATATTGACCTTCGAGATGCATTCCAAGCTCAATATTCACTTCTATATTTTAACCCAATCATTATCATGTAATTGATAAGTGTGCAAAATCCTACTCAAGAATAATTAGAGCAAATCTTTGCACCTTGAAAAGCAAGAAAAGAATCATTTCTCCAACAAGATTTCAAACTCTCAAACTACCACCATTGAGTCAAGCTATACTAATGATGGCTCTAGATGCCATATCTGATGGTGAGTCCAAGCACCAGCGGACCAATATTTTATTACAATACTGAATTTCTGGTTTGGTACAATATCAGGCCACTTGTCTACTGTGTGATAAGGTGAGGCAACTATATATCTGTCTTCTATAGACAAATTATATCTTTAATATTTGAATATTGTTTGTTTGTTTATTGGGTTTAACGTCCCACCAACAGTATTTCAGTCATTTGGAAACAATGTCTACTTGAGACAAGATATAGTGCTGCCACACTGCAGTATCACACTGTAGACATGTGGCATGATATCACACCCAGTCACATTATCCTGATACTGGGTAAACCAGTCCTGGAACTACCCTTATATGCTGAGCGCCAAGCAAAGGAGCTATACCAGTACCATATTTTACAACTTGATATGTCGTGGCCAGGGATTAAACCCTCGACCTCCACTTCCAAGGTGGATGCTCTAACCACCTGGCCACTGGAGATGGTGTTTGAATACTGTTGGTGGGATGTTAAACAAACAGACTGGTTCACTATGTACTTGTTAGCAAAACTATTCCTTGTTTTTAGTCAATAGGATAGATTTATAACAAAATATTGATCTCATAATAGACCAAATTTGAACTATATGAGCACAAATACAAGAAACAGCAAGGGCAGATAACTGTTATATCTGAATTCCATCCTGCAGGATCATGGATCTCAGTTCAGCCCAGTCTTGTTGTTCATCATTCTAGAAAATGAGCAAATTCAAACAAAACATACTGAAACAGAACCAGAACCATTCACTTGGAAAATTTGAACAGCACAACATATTTTTTTAGCTTTTTTTCCAACTCTAAATTTCAGTACAAATTGATCTGTAGTCACTTTCATTGAACAGAAATGTATCTGAAAAGGTATTTTTTTATACTACTTTTTAAAAATTATGAAATTAAGTAGCAATTTTAGTTCTGGGAAATTGATACAGGGGAAAAAGGCATAATGAAGGATCCCTCATGAAACTAAGGTTGCAAAACCACAGATTAAACACCTTTTTTATCCACTTGCTCAAAAATTTTAATCCACTTGCTAATAAATATTTAATTCTTCTCATCCACTTGCTCAAAAATAGGAATTCTTCTCATCCACTTTCTCAAAAATAGTAATTCCTCTTTCCACTTGCTAAAAAATATGAATTCTTCTTACCCACTTGCTCAAAATTATTAATCTTCTTATGCACTTGCTCAAAAATTTTAATTGTTCTCATCCACTTGCTCAAAAATATGAATTCTTTTCATCCACTTGCTCAAAACTATTAATCCTTCTTGTCCACTTGCTAAAAATCAAAAATATTAATTCTTCTTATCCACTTGATCAAAAATATTATTTAAATATATATCTCATGTTTTGCTTGGATAAAAGGTAAAATCTATTTCCTGTTCTACAAGGATTGGATGCCTTTATGTAGATAATTATAATGGAATGGTTTCCTTGATTTTTCTTTACAAAATTGAGGAGGTGTGTGTTGGGGGGAGGGGGGGAGGATAAGGGGCATTGAAATGAGCTTATATGTCACATACTTTATGCTTTTGGAATTGATTTCCTGGAAATGAAAAGAACATTCTTCACATATTTTGTTTTGGATCTTGGTTCATTCACGGATTATAGGTTAAATCTATTTTCTATTTGTACAAGGTTTAGATTGCTTAATGTACACATGTGTGACCTAGAATGCTTGACTGATGTTTCTCCACAAATGGAGGACAGAGCAGAGCTTTGAAATGGGGAAATATGGTAAGAGTTTTTTGTCTGGAATTCTTTAACTAGTATTGAAATGAGCACTGACAAAGGACACTATAATGTTATAGGGGGTAATAAGGGGAGGTAATTTATTGCATGAATCTTGAGGTTTATAAACAGGATTACATGGTAAATAATTTTAAACTTTATTTATTTTACATCGATTATTATAAACAAGTTATTTTACTTATATATAATTCACTCTCTACGGTTCTGGTGGCTGCACCGGTAAACTTGGAAAAAACATACTTCTCATATACGTGACCTGAGGAATCAAACCAGGGATGAATTGATGAGAAGCAAAGCTCCTTACCTGACTTCACTATGCAGGCACTCTGGTAATAATATGGTGATTTTGGTACTAAAAAATGTTTTCAATATGATGGTATAGTATTTCCTTTATGCCCAAATGGGTCAAATTGAAAATCTTGCATGTACATCTTATTCATTACTGAAATAGCAAAATGAAACCTTTAGAAATGCCTTGAAAATGCCCATATCAATTTGATTTAAATAATTACCCAAAATGCAACAGGAACAATAAAAGTGGCATCAAGATATCTTCTTGTTCTATGAAAAAAAAGACGTGATGATAAAAAGTACTGAATTTTTAAAAAATTAAGAGTATTAAATTAGAGTAATTGCAATTTCTATGGAAATTCTTACTTCGATCCTGTTTGACCAAATAAGAACTAATACATTTTGTGATGTAAGCTAATCATCTAATGTTTTAGTTCATTGAGGAAAGAAAAACTGTAAACATAAGCATATAACTATGAATAATTTCTAATTCAAATTAATAATTAAGAAATTTGTTTTTCCAAATATCAGTCAATTAAAAAACAGATATAATAGGAAAATAACACTGACCCTGTGTTGTTGTTTTTTTCTTTCCATCATTTTATTACTTCATTTTATTTAAAAATGTTATATTTCATTTTTTTTTTTTTTGAATTTTACTCTCATCTTGTGACTGACAAACGCATAAACAATTGAACAATTACGTTTGAATTGTAGATATGAATTAAGTTCGCTTCAGTAAACATCTGTGTACTGTCCAGACATGGGAAGAATTATAGGCAGAAATAAGATAAATAACCCCAAAATAAGCTTGGGTCATACAAGAAAACGACAAATAACTCCGATAATCCAATTTCAGACATAGACAAATTCTACTTGCCAGCCATTATTTTTCATTATTAAAATTACTTTTAAAAAAGATATCATCATATTTCAAATTTTTCAAAAAAAAAAGAAGAAAAAAAAAAAAGATCAGTTTAAAGTGCGACCTCCATGGTGAGATATAGTCATCACGCTGTTGTCCAGGCAACGTCACATAGAACACCAGCTCACATATCATCAGTCAGTGACATGAAAATAGAAGCAATTTGGGCACCACAGATATCTATACTTTCATAAGTAGTAAATTATTACAGTCTGTTTTTTCAGAAAATGAGGAAGAAGTAGGGCAGAAGTCACCAAAGAAAGGCATGATGATGTTTCTTTACAAATTAAGGCCAAGACTTGAGACAAATGAAACTCTCTAGTTCAATCCCTACATCAATTGTAGTCTTTATTTCTTAAAGCAGCTTGTTCAAAGATGTTAACTGATTAAGAATTTGATTAAAAACTATCTGTGTGTATTACCTCCATCAATACCCATCTGCAGGTGCATTGTCACCCAATGCAATATTCCATGATTGTAAAAAAAAAAAAAAAAAATATTTGGTGGTTTCTCCTTCACTGGCTTTAGAATTATAAACGGTATAAAACCTATATTTAGAATTTTTATTTCCTTATGAGGCATGACAAATCACATTCACTCTCCACACACGCATTTGCTAATCACAGGCTAAAAATATAAACATTTACAAATTCACTACCCCAGAATGGTGAAGACGCCATGATGTAGGATGAATCACATAGTACAGCAAGTACCTGCTTTGAAGATACCATATACCTAATCGGTATTCTCAAAAGACCGTTTATGAAAAATGGTGTTTTCCCGTGCAATATGACCTACACTTGACAAGTTAAGTTGTTACAAGAAAAAAACTTCATCAATATATATGAGGGAGAGTAGAAAAACGTTTAAATGTGAACAAGTCGCTTTAAAAGAAATTATTCATTGTAAGAAATTTTATTACATTCATCATCATCAGCAGCAGTGGTAGCAAAGTTTTTTTTTTATTTGAGCATTTTGAAACAAAAGCTGATGACAGCTTGCCTGAATGTATCGTTAGTAAATATATAGTTAGATTTTTTTGCATCTACATCATAATAGAATAATCAAAGGACAATTCATTTGAAAATAATATTTTGCAGAAAAATGCTGATTTCTTCTTAAAATCACTCACTCTACATACATATAAATATAAATAAATACATACATAACCAACAAATTTGATAAATTCCGTCATTAACTTAATATGGGATGAAGAATTATCTTCAGACTCGTCTAATGTTCCGCAGGGCCCCAAATTGATACAAATACGAATAAGCAAAATTAATTACTTAACTTTAAACAATCTGGCATAAAATTGAACCAAATGACAAATAACAGAATCTAATGATTAATCTGTTTCTAAAGAAAAAAGGGAATAAAAAACACAGCCTGCTGACATTTACTGATGTATGCCTCGCTTCCGAGGGAAGAATTCAGGATGATCTGACTTGATAGCAACTTAACAAGCTGAAAAAAAATCAATTTCTTACCATGTAAATGTCTTTAATTTAAAAGGAAATCTAATCCTAGATTTCCATCAATGTAAATCATTCAAATAAAAGATAGATAGACAACAAAACGCCGGCAAAATTACAAATGAATGCAATCTCCTAACATATATATCTTTTGTATATAGAAATAAACACAAATGAGAACCAGTGAGATATTAAATTTGGGACCTTCCATTCAAGTTGAGGCGGAATGTATTCCGTGAACCCAATTGAAGAAAAGGCAGACTGCTCCTGTAATAATTCCTGACATTGGATCTATATTTCTAAAGACCAAGGGTGCATCTAGAAGAACAAGTTTTGTAATAAATAACAATGTTGCTTATTTTGTTTTTGCAATAAAATGATGGATGACAAGTAATCTATGGATGAATATGTTTTTATGTTTATACGTCTGACCAGATTTGACAAATTTTCCGTCTGCTCCTTGGAGAGATGCACCAATCATTTTCAAATTGTGATTTAAAAAAAAAAAATTCCAACGTTAAAAACCTCCATGTGCTTCTCTTTCACGAATGAGTGACAAAAGGTTGCATCCCTTAAAAGAAGCAAGATTCTTCCAAACTAGTTGTAAACGGTGAAATTAACATGTTGTAAAATGACTATAAGTGTTCCCTAAGGGACGTTTATTACTTCTGATCTATGGCACTAATTCTTCCAAATTAGGCATTCTTGCAAGGCACGGGAATGCACGTTAACACCTTTTCTGATCAGATTTCAAATGGTTTTAACTGCACTGAAATTGATGTAGAATAACAGACAGCACTAAAATAGCGAGGTTTAATGACAGTATTAGATGCACAGCAATTGCGGATTTTAGGGTTTTTCTATGAATTTCCTCTTTAATTCCAGAGAAAATATAAACAAGACTTTGACGCAATTATACAAATTATGTCTTTTTTATTTCCTTTGTCAAACAGCAGACATAAAATTTAAATTACGAGATTTGCAAACTAATTTGCATTTAAGATAAGGATGATAAAATTCACTAATTGTCTGAAGGTTAAGAGTGTAAATTACAACTAACAAAACTAAGGATAATTAATACTCCCCACAGAACTGCTTTGTTATTGTTCCTAAATAGTTTCCTAATTTGTCTACAATGACTTGACCCCAAATGCCCCAGAAGTAAAGGTTGAAGAGGCCTTATGTCATGACAGAGAGCCCCCTCCCTCCTCACTTTACAAAGCAATGCCGAGATACAGTTATTACAAAAAGAAGCAGACATCTATGATATTTAAGAACAAATTTAGTATAAACCTCAATCATATAAGTTAATATAGGATATTATGTTTAGTGATTTAATTTCTTCTCAGACTTCATCCACTCCCTTAACCTTTTACATCATGAATATTCACACATGAATTTTTGACTTGATGAATAATAATTTACTGAACTTGGTATGAGAAAACATGGATTTTTTTTTTTTTTTGCCTTGCAGACTGTGTAGAATCTGAGAAACAATATATGAGCAAAATAGCAAATATATAGCAAATAGAGGAGACCCTGGTCACACAGCTCTTCCAAATGTTGTCTGATCTGGATCTGTTCTGTTTACTAACATGTTAAAAAACATGGACAGGAGGCAAATTGTAAAAAAACAACAATAAAAATTCTCATTCAATATCAATCAAAAACACATACTATAAAAACACAAACAAATCATCTTTTACCCAAATTTGTAAAATAATGCTCAGTAATACCGCATTCAGCATCTTTATGTTTTATCAATGAATTAACATCCCCATTTAAAAAGCATTAACATTTTTTTAGAGAAGCATGCGTTCATTCAAAATCACTTCCATTGATACCAGTAATTAGCAAACCTCTATACACTAGATTTGCAAGCTTCTAAGGGATCCTGATCTAATCACATCCATGTTAAACAAAGGCATTGTGCACAGGCCAACAGCTGTTCGCACTCTGCACATATTTTGCATTTTATTTGAAAAAGAGAGGACAAAAATAAAATTACGTGAGTCAGGAAGCAAATTCTATATACCCCCCCCCCCCCCAAAAAAAAAGAATGCTTCTGACATGGGAAGGTAAAGATCATCAACCCTCCCCCCACCACTTCCAAAAAGAGTGAGAAGAAAAAGCTTGAGAAAAAAACAACTAAAAAACTACATGGTTGTCTCCATAATGTCATATGACATTCAGGGTTTAATATCAACTTCTTTATTTTGGGGTCATGCATCCCTTAATGGTTAGACTTTGGGGGTCATTTGAATTTTGTGGGGGACATACTTAGTTTAAATACTTATTACTATTATAATGATTAGTTGTTCTTTTAAGAGAGGCCTACAATCTGATTAGCAAGCAAAGATTACAATAAAACCTTTCTTATCCGACACCCACTGGGACCAACAGACAATGTCGGATAAGACAGATTATCGGATAAGGCAGATCATTATTTAATAAACCTTTAAAATTGGGACCAACAAAAAGTGTCAGATAATACAGGATGTCATTCTGAACCAATGTCGTTATGGACAGTTTGCACTGTATTCAATTTCAGAAAAACAAAACTGAAAGTTTCAAGCCAGTTTTCAAAATTACGCCATTGATGATGTATTGGTATGAAATTTTGGGGTCATTTCATCTTAGATTGTGTCAAAACACACAAATTTGTGCGTCATCAAATACCCTGGATCTTTGACTGCTAATTGCAACCTTGACCTAGAACCAAGCTGGTTGCAACAGGTGCTCTGTTTGCTTCCACTTCATCCTCAGTTATGAACCAACTCATTATACTATTATAACACCCTCAAATTAAGAACATGCCCCCTCCCTCATTAAATCACCCTAATATTAAGGACATACCCCCTCCCTCATTATTACACCCTCAAATTAAGGACATACCCCCTCCCTCATTGTAACATCCTCATATTAAGGACATACCCACTTCCTCATTGTAACATCCTCATATTAAGGACATACCTCATTGTAACATCCTCATATTAAGGACATACCCACTCCCTCATTGTAACATCCTCATATTAAGGACATACCCCC
This sequence comes from Solen grandis, assembly GCA_021229015.1. Lineage (NCBI taxonomy): Eukaryota > Metazoa > Mollusca > Bivalvia > Adapedonta > Solenidae > Solen > Solen grandis. Next base: position 29,580,709 of record CM037787.1, on the reverse strand, counting down.
TCCCTCATTGTAACACCCTCATATTAAGGACATACCCACTCCCTCATTGTAACATCCTCATATTAAGGACATACCCACTCCCTCATTGTAACACCCTCATATTAAGGACATACCCACTCCCTCATTGTAACATCCTCATATTAAGGACATACCCACTCCCTCATTGTAACATCCTCATATTAAGGACATACCCACTCCCTCATTGTAACACCCTCATATTAAGGACATACCCACTCCCTCATTGTAACATCCTCGTATTAAGGACATACCCACTCCCCCTCATTGTAACATCCTCATATTAAGGACATACCCACTCCCTCATTGTAACATCCTCATATTAAGGACATACCCACTCCCTCATTGTAACATCCTCATATTAAGGACATACCCCACTCCCTCATTGTAACATCCTCATATTAAGGACATACTCACTCCCTCATTATAACATCCTCATATTAAGGACATACCCCCCTCCCTCATTATAACACCCTCATATTAAGGACATACCCACTCCCTCATTATAACATCCTCATATTAAGGACATACCCACTCCCTCATTGTAACATCCTCATATTAAGGACATACCCACTCCCTCATTATAACATCCTCATATTAAGGACATACCCCCCTCCCTCATTAAAACACCCTCATATTAAGGACATACCCCCCTCCCTCATTATAACACCCTCATATTAAGGACATACCCACTCCCTCATTATAACATCCTCATATTAAGGACATACCCACTCCCTCATTATAACATCCTCATATTAAGGACATACCCACTCCCTCATTATAACACCCTCATATTAAGGACATACCCACTCCCTAAGTGTAACATCCTCATATTAAGGACATACCCACTCCCTCATTATAACATCCTCATATTAAGGACATACCCCCTCCCTCATTATAACATATTAAGAACATACCCTCTCTCTCAAAACATATTAAGGACATACCCCCCTCTCTCATTATAACATATTAAGGACATACCCCCTCTCTCATTATAACATATTAAGGAATACCCCCTCCCTCATTATAACATCTCATATTAAGGAAATATGCCCCTCCCTCATTATAACATCCTCATATTAAGGATATGCCCCCTACCTCATTATAACATATTAAGGACATACCCCCTCTCTCATTATAACATATTAAGGACATACCCCCCTCTCTCATTATAACATATTAAGGACATACCCCCTCCCCCATTATAACATCCTCATATTAAGGACATACCCCCCTCCCTCATTATAACATCCTCTAAAACATCCACAACCCTCCATAATATCATAATCCCCCAACCCCCTTAATCATCCACCTTTCCTAAATATGGCAACACACCTAATGAAATACACTCCATTATGAGACACCCCCTTCCATCCCCCACCCCTCCCAATTCCACATGGCATTCACATGAAACAGTATAATAGAATCTTGTGGCCAGACTAAAAGTTTTTGTTTCAGTTCTTAAGTCGTGTCCATTACTCTTCAAATTTAAAGTTTCAATAATTTAATGTCCTAATACTGTATACCCCTGTTTAAACACCCCAGAATTACAATTTTTCCCTAAATAAACTTAAGTTGCAATAACAAAATTAAACACACCCACCTAACCATTGTTAATCCACACACACACACACACAAAAATAAATCAGTACATACTGTATGTTTTTGATATTAGTTCATTTCAAGGTTTAAGGTAATCCATTTGTCATTAAATTGTGATCATGGTCCATCAAAGTGATCATGGTAATTTTATAGTAAGCCTTCATAGTCTTTAAACGAAACAGTCTATAAATCCAAGTCAGTGGATGCTCTTGTATCTGCACTTAAGTAGTCTTTAAGCATTTGAAGGACCATGATTATGATTAAATGATGGATGGATTACCTTAAGAGACTTTTTTTTTATTTTTTTTTTGTTAATACAAGGATTGTATGCTTTTGTGTAAACATAGTGCCTGGAATATTAACCTGGCTTTTCTCTTTAAAACGACGGCATTAAAACAGGGTTTTACGGTATATGTTCACTAAATACAAGAATATACATGTCAGAAACTTAGTTACCATGGATCAATAATTCAGACATATCTGTCAGTTCTGTATAACACCAGTGATACAAACATGGCTTCTTAATTATCAACTATTATAATCATCCATTCTTTTTTTCTGTCAGACGTAATCATATGTAATTATAAACCATTAACTGCACCAATCCAACAACAAAATAATATGGCCATCAAACAAAGTAATTTTCCAATTAAAACAAGATCAAGCCTAAAATTATTGTTGATTAAACACTGTTGCAACTATGAACAATTTTCCAATTTTTTTTATTTTTTTATGATTGGTCTAGCCCACGTTTTATGATTTAATAGAAAATACAAAAACACACAAAAAAATATTTAATGAGATAAACAGTTCAGGACTATGGACAATAAACTCAAAAATATTAAATCTTAATTCCTGAAATTAAATTATTTTCTATCAACAATAAAAAATCACTCAAATAATCTGTATGCTAATTGGCTCTTTTGAAACATAAAGCAAAAATTTAAATAAAAATAAATAAGTACAATGCTGTATTCATTAGACACATGATGGCCAAATCTTTAACCCTTTCCCTCATAGAGGAAACCATGAACAACATAAAACCAGGTTTTATGCTGTTTGCTGCTCCTCAGTGGTCTGGAAATGAGGACTTTATAATTAAATTTGGTAAGGTTTAACTGTGGTTTTCTGCAGATCAGGCTTTATGTGGTACCTACTAAGTGCGTCAAAATGAGTCTATATTAGGGAAAGGGTTAATACTTGTTGTTCAACAAGGCTTAGATCTTACAGAATATATCAGGGTAACTACATTGTTCTGGGTGCCATATCAAACATTTTTCTTAGTAGAAGAAAACGGGCGAAAACTCTCCGATATTTCAAAGAAAAGTCACATCATATCCCATAGGGATTAGATGTGTTTTTCTTCAAAAACTTTGATAGTTTGAAGCATTTCTCACATTTAAAACATTTTTTTCTATATTAAAATCTTAGACACCACACGATAAAAATGCCGGATTAAAAGTGTTCATGCCGTCTGGTCTTCTTCTATTTTTTATTATAATGGCTACCAATCATTTTCTGATTAATATGGCCATATTTTAGACCTGATGGTCAAGGATTTCCCACGTGTGGATCTTGTTGAAGTAATAGATAATACCAAAGAAACACAAGGAACTGGAACTCTGAATGGTCATCTAATGTAAAAATTGGGGACCAAATATAATTATTGGACTATAATTATTAACATATTAGATTTATATCGTACAAGATTCTGCTTAACTCTTTCCATGATAAATTTCTTAACTCACTTGTCCTTCCCTCAGTTTGGACTGTATCACTGGTTGTTTATGGGGATGCTTGTTGAAGATTTCTTGACTGAAAAGCAAACAGCACAGATCATGTTTAGAATGCATGGAAGTGCAAGCTGATCTTGGTCTGCACTGGTCGTAAAGGCACAGCATTGTAAGAATTAACATACTGAAATAACAAAGGAAAACGTAACACAAATGTTTTAAACAGAAGAGGTGTGATGTAACAGTGTGAATATACACCATACCATATCATGGCAACATGGACTCCCACTACAGTAGTGGGGTCCCAGCAGGCCAATATCAGTGCCATATCAGCACCTATCACATGACACGACTCAGCCCAGGCTCAACAGTATCATCGGCACTTCAGTTTCATCTTCTGGGCCATTTATACCTGTACTGCCACACAACTGTGTTCTGTGTCTCGGAGAAGTGTGGAAGGATCAACTGCTCCTATGCCGCCCTTGGAGGCTTTCACCACCGATATCAAGGGGAGATAACTCCTTGGTTGACAGATGCCAGGTGTGCTGGAATCGCAGCAGCCGGCCACGAGGTGCAACGATTAACACTATGGGGTGGCAAGGATAAAATACATTGAAACTCCAGTATTGGCTTCTTCTGATACAGGCAGAAATAGATCTCTTCCAGTTACAGGTGATTTAGAAATGCCTTGAATTGATGCTGGGTTGATTGAATGCTCCGATGAGATATTTAAAATGTTACCACGAAACATAATGAAGTATCTCTGTTATCAGGGTATATTTCACTGTTTTGACTTAAGTATTAAAGCCTTGGGTCATAAGACAGAGGATGCAATTTGTAGCACGGAAGATGCAAAAGTTTATGTTTATAAAATACTTTATTTATACCAATTGTATTGTATTATCCTTTTTTAGTTGTTTTTTTGTTTGTTTCTGGCTGAATAAACAATGCAGACATTACAATTATCAGATATGTGCAGGAAAAATAGGTGCTTTGCTTTTGTCTGCAATTTGCTCCGATTTTATCTACGTAGATCAAAAGAGGATATGCTAGTGAGATACATCAAAAATTGATTTATTCCAAGGTATTATCTACCATGCCATTTTCCGACTATGTTTCCAATATCAAGATAAGTAAAGAATATACACTTGATTTTAGAATTTACATACTCCATTGCCAGCAACTGACTGTCGAGAAACTTGCATGCTCGTTGGAAATTTTGTTCTACAAGTTTTTATGGGCATTTCTTTTATGTCTGTATTTCTACTGGTTTATTAGTTTAATCTTATTTCTTGTTTGTCAATTGGGAACAGCTTATGTTATTAACAGCAGTTTGTGTCTGGGTGGAGCCAGTCTGTTGGCCCAAAGGAATGCAACGTGAAGTTGCTAATTATTGAATAAAATTTTTACAGAAGCTCTCCAGCATTTAGAGGTAGATAAGCTGATTAAAATCAGATTTTGGGAATCTTTTTCCTTTTTACTTAATGAATATTCATATACAAATTTATTACTTAATGAATATCAATTTATTTGATTCTAAATGGTATGTGAAAGAATTGGTTTTTCTTTGCCATACAGACTGTAAAGAATCTGAGCTGTGTAGATATTGTAAAAGCAAACAAAGAATACCCTGATCCGACAACTTCTTTAGAAGCTGTCTGATCTGGGTCTCCTCTGTTTGCCATTATGTCAAAATTTATCTGTATGAAATAAAGCGTTAAACAGGCAGTTTACAACAAGGAAGCTATACCAGACTTAAGTCAGCCCTAGTTGGGAATCAAACCCATGACCCTTTCCCTCAAATGTTTAAACTATAGCAAAAATACCAATGAGGCCAGTACTTGAACTGTTTCTGACACTGCTGTTTAGTGTCTACACCAGCCAGAAAACCAGAAATTCCTTCACATTTCTTTATAGAAATAAACCAGTCACAGACGTCCTTTAGGGAGAATAGGTTTTTTGCATAAATGAAACTAGAGGTTAAAAGAATATCTATATATAGAAGTAAACCAAACTTGATAATCTTATGAACCCATTTTCACCAACCTCTGTGTTTAACTCCAACTAAAGGATAAATTTTTAAATCTTATTTATTTTACTTTTGGACAGAAAATGACTTCACCGTGAAAATCTTCTCAATGGCTCTGATGCTGGGATGTTGGAGGAAGCCAGGCAGCTATAGAAAACTCAGGTAGCCATAGAAAATCCATGCATCAGCACTTATAAGTGCCAAAATACCCTTTAACATATGTCAGACCAACCAAAGATTGAACTTAGGTTGCAATTTTGAAAAACAAGGAAAAGACACAATTTGATGCAAAACCAGGTTTTTGACAGGACTGGTGTTGGAAACATCTATGATGTCATAACAACGCAACGATCAATGTAACCGGTTACAAAGTAGAACATGAAAACTTTGTGTACTTAATGGCAGAAAATTAAAAAAAACAACATAGTAATGTATTGTAATGAAGCAAATGGAAAGCAAGCATCATCATGTATATTATACCCAACATTTTTAACACTCAAAAACAAAACCAAAACTAGAGCTATCACTGAAGGTGATTAATACCCCCGCAAAATGCTTTGATACAGGAGAAGCCAGACTCTAGGCAGAGCATAGATAAGAACTTATAGACATAGTATATTGGTTCTGATGGTAAGTAAGTCTTTATTTAAAGTGGATAGAGATCTAGTTATGGTTGTTTGGCACAGTAGTTCAAAAGTATAGAGTTACAGTTCTTGGACACTGCACTTCTCCTAGTCACCATCTGTTTACATTTTAAGTTTCAAGTATCAATGCACACACCAAATTTGAACTGAATCGGTTAAGAAATGTAGAGGAAGTTTGCATCACAAGTTTTTGGGGTGGATGGACAGACAGACAAACCAACAGGCTGACAGACTGACTCCTATATAGTATTACCCCCTCTCAAACTTTGTTTTTTTTGAGTTATAAAAATCTATTTTTAGCAACAGTGACATTGACCTTGACAAAATTGACCCCAAAAAGGGATCCGTACCTTATTTTTTTCAATAAGGTCTCTACCTCCCAAATATGGTAATGATATCTTAATCCTAACTTATGACATTTCACAAAAGCAACAAATCTGTTTTTAGTAACAGTGGCCTTGACCATGACTAGACCAAACTTAAAAATGACCCCTAACTTCCTCTTCCTGTAAGGTATCTAGGAACCAAATATGATTATAATATCTAAATCCTTACTAAAGATATTTAACAGAAATCACTTCTACCTGCCAAACAACAACTGGTAGTCTTTCATCAAAGTCCTGATTAACAAGGGGTATTCAGATGTCCAGGCAGATTTATCTGTATCTGATAGTAGAGAAAAACAAGGAAATGTGTCCCTGTGTCAATGATGCTCCGCTGTCAGATGTTGGTCACAACCCAATATTTGCTTGAATTTTTACAAGTTTATATCCTGATGTACATTTGTGATGATGTGAAGCCATCTTCACAGAAAAAAAAAGCTTTAACACAAAATTAAACTTGAGGTGTGGCAGACGGACGAACAAATAATGGACAGACCGAAAATCTATATACCCCACAATGCAATTGGTGGGGCAATATTCAAACCAGGGTCATGATACTAATCTATTTGTCATATTACACAAGAAGAAACATAACTGGACAAAACTCCTTATAATTTTTTTTTAATGGTCACCTGAGGCTTAAACTGTGGTCCTTGTTTAATTCTAGCGCACCAAGTCTAGAAGTCCACTTGTATCGATCAACATCCCAATCAGCTCGCCCACTAGTGCATTTCATGGTACTTTCAGACACACATTAAGGAACAAAAAAGCAATAAAACAGAATGTTCTAAGAATCTCTCCTAATTCCACTAATTGCTATAGAAACCATTGAGGCTTCAAATCTGATCAAACTCGTAATGTATTTTGTAAACAAATTTTCTGCTATAGCTGGGAACCAGTTCATGTATTGTTAGAGGTACAGGCTGTAGCTGGGCCACGAATTGTCGTAGCTTCTTTATCATTCTAATTAGTTCTGATCAATCAGCGAATTTTTTCTGCATGGGATGGAAAAGCCCAAACCTAATTACGTGTTTTAACATACATTTCCTGTGAAAAGTCTCCACGGACATTCGCTTTTAAATGCACTAATAAACTGAATACAATTCGGGATTGACTGCTTCCCTACATCGATATATTATGCTCTTTTTAACAAGCTTTTCCCTCACACTGATTACAACATTGTCTTCGAAAGGCATGCAAATTCCACAAGGCTCCCCCATAATTCCCTAGTAATTCTCCATTGATATTTGAAATGGATCAGCTGAAACTCCTTAGTTCTTCTCTCGCGTTTTTTTGAATTAATTCTTGATTGATAATCCCTTAGGGAACCCTAATCAATGAAGTGACAACTAATTAGAAGTCCTTGTCTAGAAAAAACATGATTAGATTTAAAATAATTCCATACCATAGATGGCATACACCCATTAATCATGTATGTGTATTGTGTGCCAAAAAAAATGGTGATAGTGACAGAATTTATCTACTGATCGAGCCTCTTTGTGCTATGCTCACCCGCCGTTTTTTTCCCACCATCCATAAATGGATTTAAATCTCTAGTATTCTTAGAAATATGTCTATTTCTTTACAAATAATTAAGAAATACTATTCGATGCCTGATGAATTGCTGAATTTATAACACATTCAATCAAACAGAAGGAGGCAAATATGTCTAAAATGGTAAGTTTACGACTCAAAAGCAGATTTCACTAATGAGTTTCGCAGATGAAATCATTTGAAGCAGACATAACATATTGAAAAGAATTTCAAAAACGTTTTAAAAGTAAGGTAACTGATGAAGATATCTGATATTGACAATAACATGAGAGTCTGTATAAACAACTTATCCATTGCATAATCGGGGCTGTCCACAGGTTTGCTCTAGGTGCTTACTTACACAAATCAAAGATAGAAAAGTTTTCTGGGAAGCCCTCTAACTTACCTTCAACCCATTTAAGTACATTGATTGGCAGTTTTAAACCTCAACAGAAAAAGTGACTGAAAGTCTTTAACCCTTTCCCTCATAAAGACTCATTTTGACGCATTCAATAGGTACCACATAAAGCCTAATCTGCAGAAAACCACAGTTAAACCTTACCAAATTTAATTGTAAAATCCTCATTACCAGACCACTGAGGAGCAGCGAACAGCATAAAACCTGATCAGCCTGCGAGTTACTCGCAGGCTGATCTGGTTTTATGCTGTTCGCATAGGTCTTTTCATGGTATCCTCTATGAGGGAAAGGGTTAAGGCCTAGATCAATCTAGAACTGGACTGACTGAACCAGACTTTATAGAATTGTGTTTATGTTTATTGGGTTTAATGTCCCACTGACTGTATTTTAGTCATTTGGAGACAATATCTACTTGAGAGAGATAAAGTGCTTACCACACTGCAGTTTCACACTGTAGACATGTGGCATGATTCCACACTCAGTCACATTATCCTGACACTGGGCCAATCAGTTCTGGAACTACCCTTATATGCTGAGCACCAAGCAAGGGAGCCATACCAGTTCTATTTCTTACGACTACGTCGCGGCCAGGGATCATACCCATGACCTCCTGATTCCAGCGCAGACGCTCTAAACACTTGGCCACCAGGACTGGTTGTTACAGTATTAACCTGGTGATCAGTAAAAAAAAAACCAAGGTCAAGAACATGGAAAAAGTTATGCAACATTTACAGTACTTGTAGTTCAAGTTTTTTATCCCCGATGGATAATTATACCTCTTATATTAAAATCTCACAAGCTGAGGATGGTGCTTAAATTGATCAGAAACTTGTGTTACAAGAGGTACATACAGCTTGCAAGAATTTCCCTTTCTTTTTTCTTTTTTCAAATGGGGGTCAAAACTGTCAAAGGACAAGTCACTGTCACCTTAATAGGACGCTAAAACTGTTAGTTATACAGGAAGGTGGGGGTTCGAACTGGAACAAAGGAGAGTGTGGAAGGGATATCAGTCACCTTCAGTGATATCCCTTGAGTTCAAACTCAAAGGTAATCCACATTTGTGTACCCCTAATTTTTTATATCGGTCTACTTTTGGTTTGGCAATATACACTATGGCAGACACGTGAAAACAAGTACCAACAAGGGTCAGGACTGCCACAAAATACGCCCATCACAGTATGGGGACTCTCAGAAATAGCTCAGAGAAACAAGCTATTGTCTCCTAAATCCCATTAGTTAATGAATGTTACTTATTAAAACAATCATGTTGAAACATTTCCATTAATTTGAAGGAAAATGTCTCTTTTGACTTATTCAAGTGTTCAAGGGCCATAACTTCTAAGTCATTCACGCGATAATGCTGAATATCGAAATCATCCGCGATTTTATGGCCTTGCACATGTGTGGAAAGTTTAAAAAGGATTGGTCTAACAGTATTGAAGTTAGAGCCCAGACATTCACAATTTCAAGTATTTTGTGTACGTCAAGGGCCATAACTTCTAAGTCATTCACGCGATAATGCTGGATATTGAACTCATCCGCGATATTATGGCTATGCACATGTGTGAAAACTTTGAAAAGAAATGGGCAAACTGTACTGAAGTTAGAGCCCGGACAATCACAATTTCAAGTATTTTGTGTACGTCAAGAGCAATAACTTCTAAGTCATTCACGCGATAATGCTGGATATCAAACTCATCCGAGATATTATGGCCATGCACATGTGTGGGAAGTTTGAAAAGTATTGGGCAAACGGTATTGAAGTTAGAGCCCGGACAACAAATGTTCCACGCCCGCCCGCCCGCCGTGAGTGTTCACATAATACGCCCCATCCTAAGATGGGCGTATAAAAATAGCATGTCGAGCCGAGCGGCTCATTGATGGGACTAATTCAAAGGCAACTTTTTATTCTATAGTATTTATAATGACTCTGAATATTTTACACAGATGTACTGTACATTGGCCATCTTGGGGCTTGGAATAGACCTTGAAGGCAAGGTGCTTGGGTCACTTCTGCTCCGTTTCTCGCAAATTTACTGTAGAAATGTGAAAATATCTGGTATGTTGGATGAGCACCAAGGAATTTCTATATTGCCCTGACAGACTTACTTGATTTCATATAAAAAGGCTTGCATCTGTACCGTTATAATTGCCGCAACATTTTTCAACTTGACATATCCATGCATCCCATAATGCTTATTAAAACGTCAAACAAGTCATTTATCTCAACATCAGAGATCTGTTTCCGACACCTAAACAAAAGTGTGAAAATAAAAAAAAATGTGTCGCTATTGAATATTTCAAACAATCATTGATTAAAGCCCATGCCCAGCTCGACATGCAATTGATTAATTAGTGTTACTGATTTCAGGAATAGAGCGCAAACTGAAATGTTAGAATGTAAACTAATTAATGTCAGTGTCATAACGCCGTTGAGTAAACTTTAAGAATCACAAAGTCATATTCAGGGATGGATCCATTAATGCATTATCACTTGCAATCATCAAAACAGCGAGTCCAACATCCATTTATTTACAATTTTTTATTTTCAGCTTTCTTAGAATTTTTGAGGGGATGAAACAAAGACATAATGGCTGAAAAGACATTTGAATGGGCAACAACAGGCGCTGGTGGATGGAGGGAATTTTGAAGAAATTCACTACCCTGATTTATGTAAAAATAAATGACTGAAGGAGAAACAGACTAATTTCAAAAGCCACTGCCCCCCCCCCCCCCTATTTTTACTGCTGTGACAATATTACATGAATTTAAATTTTAACCCTTTACATCATGAATATTCATGAACAAATTATGACTTGATACATATCAATTAACTGAATTTAAAATAGGATAATTATGAGAAAAAAGTTTTTTTGTTTGTCTTGTTTTTGCCATGCAGACTGTGTAGAATCTGACAAGAAAACAGAGGAGACGCTGATCAGAAAACTCTTGAAAGACTCTGTCTGATATCAAAACATCTACAGGTTGAATTGGTGGCAAAAAGCATGACAAGTTAGTCTGACACTTTTATTTCCCAAATAAAAAGCAAAAGAAATACTCCTTACAGAGAGAAAAAAAAGTATTTATATTTTGTTTAGCCTATTACTAAGTTAATAATAACACACTTTTCATCTGTAAGTTACGGATACAATTCCAACCCTTAAATAACCTCTCAAGACACTCTTATTTTTTTCAATGGTAGCTGTATGCTTTTGCTATAGACCCAGATTTTTCACCTGATTTTGACCAATCAGAAATGATCAGAAATTCATTTCTAGGTGCATCTGCATCTGCATAAAGGCAGTGTTCTTATTGGCTAATGATCCTGACTAGTTGAAAACTGTGTGCAAATCAGAGACACAGACTGTTTGCTATGAAATGGTACCAAAATTAGATACAGCTTGTGACTTAAGATTTTTACATATATTTATTTCTGTAAAGTAAAAACTGTATTCATTTCACACTGGTGCCTTCACAGTAAAACTTCCATAACTTATCAATCAATATACATTTAAAGCTTATGTTTAGACTCTATATATTTTATACCATATTAACAAAAAGGAGCTGTATCTCATGTAACTAGATATAGTTGATTTTAAGCTGTATCTCATGTAACTAGATATAGTTGATTTTAAGCTGTATCTCATGTAACTAGATATAGTTGATTTTAAGCTGTATCTCATGTAACTAGATATAGTTGATTTTAAGCTGTATCTCATGTAACTAGATATAGTTGATTTTAAGCAGCCAGTGTAAACATTATGGTTCAAGTGGGCCCCACAAAACATGAGGCTATTTTGTTTTGACACTTTGAACATATCAACACCAATGAGACATGTTTTGAATACTGTAAAATCATTTATTTTCGTTGACATTAAATTTCGTGGAATCTGTGATTAAATCAATTTCGTTGGTACATATATTCGTGGAACCATGTTCTAGAAAACATGAGTTCTATGAAATAAACAGTTTTCATGGGGATAAATATTCGTGGATAAAATCATCCACGAAATCAACGAAAATTAGTTCCCCACAAAAATTAATGATTCTACAGTATCACATTTTGCACATTTTATGATTTATCCAAAAACTTTTGGAGGGCTGTATCTTAAATTATTGTTTGACGCCAGTTTGACTGATTATGCAATAAATCCAATAAAACTTTCTTTCCATTGTACTTGGATTTTTTTTTTCTTTCAACCCAAGATCTTACAAGCTTCTGAAAATTTCAATTTATATATTTTTCCACACCCATCTACACTATTAGTTAAACTAAGCATAACGTCCATATTTCTTGTTTCGTTAGTAAACTTTGACAGAAAACATTTCCTTAAAAATTTGTTTTGTATAAGAAACAAGATTCTATGTATTTTCTACATTTATACAAAGATACTTGACTAAAAAAGACATGTTACTAAAGCTTGAAGGTATAAACACTATGGCAATTGGTTTCGATGTCCCACTTACAGTATTGAACCCACAACCTCCTTGTTTCTTAATTCGACCTTGCTTGTCTCTCAGCATATGACTGACTGTATTATAAAGCTGGGTGTTATATCATGTATTAAACATGCACTCAACAGCTTCCAATGAGAGAGTACCATATATGTCTGATGCAGGCAAGTTCCAAAATGATTTGTATACCGTTGGTGGAACATTGAAAACAAAGCATGAATGCTCATACACTTCTTCCAAGAATTTATTTTTGAGAACTGAACCGATGTCAACTACTGACTGCATATTCAATCTGAAAACATTTTTTGAGGTTTGACCTTAATTTGTAAATTCTTTAACCATCAATATTATTGGTCAAACTCAGAAGATACAACCTGTTTTAAACCCGCCCTTTGCTTGCATCTCTCCCTTTTCCAACTAAAAATTCTATGCATCTTTTGAGCGACATTGCAAAAATTAAGACATAAACAAACCAATGCGGATATAAATCAGATTTAAATCAAAGGCTCTCTGATTTTTATGCCTTATGTACACTGAATCAATACGACCGCTCGGCCTCCCTTCTGAACGTTATGATTCATTATTAGCACAGAGCATTTCTCATCAGACCCCATTAATATCTACTGACGATATTGATAAGAACTCTTTACAAATAAGCATCAAGCTGGATTAAGAATTAAAAGTCCTGACAGTTTCTGGAGCCCCCACGCTTAATTCAATTAAAGATTTCTCATCAAGAAGCATCCAACATAGAACGCGGGAATTGATTAATATACAGTTTTCTGATAAACAATATTAAGAAAAAGAAAATATAGGCATTCATATGCAGTTAGCTTGATTAACAAGTACCAAAGCTGTTAAAAAGACGCCGTCAAACTGGAGGTCGAAACGTTGTCTGTGGTCGATATCTTTGGTGAAAATTTACAACTTACGAAAAAACTGCTACATCTTATAACTCCCTTTAACTACTTTTTAAATTATATTACATTCCTAATTGAAACATTAAGCACTTACATGAACTCTCTGAACATTTGGTCTGTCTTAAAAATCATCATAAACGGATGTTTATAGAAATGTCCAGCCTTGAACTCTATATTTTTCTTATTACCTTTTTTTTAGCACAAAACACAAAAAAAAATCCATTTTAACACGCTTACGAGACTTCAAAATTTTACAAATGTCTCGATTTATTTTATTATGCAATACATTTGGAGCCATATGACATCATATAATATACGTCATCTGAATCGGAAAATAACGCACATCACAAGCCTTCTGGTTTCCATACAAACACCACTATATGTGTCACTGAGATGCTTTTCAGATTGGGTATTACTAGAATTTTTTTTCCAGTTGTTATGAAACCTGATAAAAATTATCAGCAGTGTTGCGATGTGTCCCAAAACAGACCTTTTCAAAACTTACAGATTTATTCAAATAAGTAACCAATCACAATACGTTGATATCATGTGATCAACCGTAAAGTGACATGTATTGTGTGCATCCAAACTTTGAGGCTCAAAACCTAATAACCTAAAAAATAATATGCATCTCTTTTTCATACAAAGGGATCTTGTTTATCCAAACATCACATTTGTTTGTATGTTGTCAATTAATTATTATGCAAAGCACAGTTACAGGACTATGGGTTGAATCATACCAATATATAAACACCAATATGAATTTTCGTAAACAATTATTGTACAATAATATGATAGAATCACAAATAGACAACAATTTACAGATAAGTATATATGATCAAGCTTTAATATCAATTTAACATATGAAAGATGCCCATTGACTTTACCGATAGGGCTTCTCTAGTGGGTGGGGTAAAGTTTGGGAAAATACAAAAAAAAAA
>CM037787.1:29515936-29565936 GCA_021229015.1 Solen grandis | reverse complement strand
CTGATTTCTTGTGTATTGTACGCACCCCTCCTTCAGAAACAAATATAAGGGGAAAAAATGCGCACTTTACATGGATTTTACGGTAGATTATCCAAAAGATTGCATGGGTTTATCTGTGATAATTGTTGTGAGCGTTGTCTCTATCATGAATTGTAGATCTTTTTACAATACTTAAAGAATGAGATGAAAATTTAGCCTGCAACAACAGGGAAGATCCATATTTAACCGTTTACCTCATGAATATTCATGTTTAAATTTATGAATATTCACTGACAGAAGTTTAAAAGGTATTTGAAACAATGGATTTTTCTTTGCTGCGCAGACTGTGTAGAAACTGAGCAGGCTCAGACCCTGATCAGACTGCTTCTGGCAGATCTTGATCTGCTCTGGTAACTAATGTATCTAAATGAGTTTATACAAAGTAATAGGCTAAAATATGAGGAAAAGGGAAATTATATTCACACAATCAAATGAAAGTATCCATGTCTTCTTATCTTTATTCAATTTTCATTTGAAGTAAAGAAATATAATTCTAACTTGTTTCTATTATGCTGATTGAGAAAAATATTCTCACAATTTAAGACTATGCCTCAAACCAATCTGGGAAAGGTCAGAACTTTCTATCTTAGCAGGTCTTGAAAGATTCCTGACCCCCAGAAGGCATTGACATCCCAACCCTCTGATACATAGGTAATTAACATTACCACTTGACCATAGCAACACCAAGCTGCCAGAGCAACATACAGCTACCTTTTAACTCAAGCCTATCTTTCTATATCAAATTATCAAATTCCTATGCTTACTGAGTGAGACATAACATACAACAAACAATATGTCATCAATTCCTCCCTTTTTTCCCCCATACACATTAATAAAATTTAAAAAAAAAATGCTCAGTTCTTCAATCATAAAAAAATAAATTCTGTTAGCCAAACAATCTGAACAATCAAACATGAGTATAGAAAAAAAAATATGAGCATCTAAAGTATCAAAAAATATTACATGTCACAAAAATGACCCAAATCTTTCTCATTACCGATCTGGATGTAAATTATATTTACGCTTCACAGGGCTTGATTTATTCAGTTCAATTCTAGGACTAATAATGAATATCCCCTATGGCACTGACTCGCTAATCACATGTAATACAGTAATGGTACAGTTCTTTTGTTCTACGTGAAATCAAGTTAAGCTGTCATGCCAACAAACGGGACATACACAAGCATTAAATAAATAACAAACAAACAGAAAAAAAATTTTTTTTCAACCAAGTAACACAAGCATCAAAAAAAAAAAGTTAAAGAATTCCAGTGGCTATTTGCGCAGTGTTTCTGATATCAAATCTGTGGTAGAGAATAAAGCCAGAAGCCAAGGAGAAAAGAAATCCAGTATATTTATTAAACAATTATCATGCCTGAATTTATCAGTTAATATAGAAAACATCCATATTTCATGACATGCTGTCAAAAATCTTGATAATTTTGATGGAGAACTGAGTCTGTTTGATTAGGTCTTTTTGTAGATTTTTCCGAGAGGAAATGTAATTAACGCAGTACGAAGTCCCGATTATTTCCTACTGCCCAGCATGAGAGTATAATTAAAAGAAGTAAAGCTTAATAAAACTGAACAGGGTTAATGTTTAAATGTATAAAAACAGAAAAAATGAATACCAGAGAAAAACTGCCACAAGAAATTAATATCATACAGATCTCATTCTGAAGTCATTCATTCCTCCCAGTGTCAATTATATCCAATTTAATTTTTGAATGTGGCATTGTAGTGAAAAAAGACTTATTTTTTGTGTGTTAATGGATGTTTATTCTAACTTGCCTAATGAACAGCATTCATTAAAAAGCCATGATTCCCAGATAGCATATCTTTCTCGCCATACGTAAGAATGATAAATTGCTACCAACAATGCCACATGATTCTGGGATACCTATTGAAATTCTGCCGACATAAAAAAAATGGAGTTACATTTTTCAAGATATGTATTCTTGTGAATGCTTTAAAATCATACAAATGTTGCATTTTATCAATCTTTATTGGGTGTCATATTTTTTCAATGCAGCAAAATAATGCTTTGTCTAGATATCAGATTTGAAATAAAAGAAACGTTCAGTATGCCTGACGGTTCCTGGCTGGTTCTTGCTCAGTAACAATGGTTGTGTGAGGAATCACCAAAGTTTTTAGGGGAGAGTTTGAAATAAATCTAAGAATCTTCAGCATTATCATCATGATAATCTGAAGTATCTTCCTTTTCTATCATATAAGCACCTTAACAACATTATCATCTTAAGAAATCCTCAGCATTATCAAAATTATCATCTAAGAATCTTTAACATATTCATCATAAGAAATACTCAGCATTATCAAAATTATCATCTTAAGAATCTTCAGCATTATCATCATGATAATCTGAAGTATCTTTAACATAATCATCATAAGAAATCCTCAGCATTATCAAAATTATCATCTTAAGAATCTTCAGCATTATCATCATGATAATCTGAAGTATCTTTAACAAATATCATCTTTAACATAATCATCATAAGAAATCCTCAGCATTATCAAAATTATCATCTAAAGAATCTTCAACATTATCATCATAATAATCTGAAGTATCTTTAACATAATCATCATAAGAAATCCTCAGCATTATCAAAATTATCATCTAAAGAATCTTCAGCATTATCATAATTATGATTTTAAGTATCTTTAACATTATCATCTTTAGAATCTTCCATATCAGCAATATTATCATCTTTAGAATCTTCAGCATTGTCATCATAATAATTTTAAGTATCTTTAACATTATCATCATAATAATCTTCAGTATCATTGGCATTATCATCATAAATTCTTGATATCATCAATAAACTCATCTAAATAATCTTCAATATCATTAACATTATCTTAAGAATTCTTCATATCATCATCACATCATCTTTAGAATTTTCAGTAACATATAAAAAATAATACTCCAATATGGTAAATTTGTGTTACTCTTCTATTCCTCCAAAGAGGGTGGACATTGAGATCAAAACTGCACAGAGTTCAACCAGTACAATAACACATTAGAAATCCAGAGTTAAAAAAAAGGCATCTCCCTTAAGCCTTTATCACTTGAGAACTTACCAGTACAGAGTTATCAAGAAAAAGACCCAGGTGACCCAACAAGTATTAAAACTAACCAGCCAGCAAGTAACTAGCAGGCTGATTAGGTTTTATATAGTTTGCTACTTCTAAGTGCTTAACCCATTTCTTCTTAATAGATTTATAATGGCGCAAACATAGCAGGCAGCTCTTTTCCAGACAAGGTTTTCTCTGTTTGCTCATACAATATTGTAGCTCAGATTCTACACAGCCTGCTTGGAAAGAAAAATCACCTGTTTCACTGACCATTTTAAGGTCAGTAAATAAATATTTATTAAGTCATAAAATTGTACATGAATATTCATAAGGTAAAGGGTTAAAATATCAGAAGGTAGTACTGTAGATTCTGCTGAAAATTAGCTTTCTGTTTGATCTGGCTTTATTATGGTATACCAGGGTGCAAGATGGCATATCAAAGAGGGAAACGATTAAGAATTGCACAAGAACTTATGTCCGTCTGCTTTATTTCGATCCTACCTAAACACAAAAAACAAGTCAATGTTTCCTGTATCTATGTCCCCTACAACGCCTCAGACATTTTGAAATTATTCCCTCGTCTGCTGACATTTGAAATCGAGCATCATTACAGCCAAACTTGTTAACTCCATCAGCCGAAAAATTCTGGGACTTTAATTCCCATAAAATCACATAACGGAATTTAGACCCCATAATTATGGAAATATCGCATTGATGAGGATAATGCAAATTGAGGTAATCAAAAAGGCTTTAATCACACAAACAAGCCCTACCTCACGCAGGCAGCGCATCCATATAAAATGAGGAATTAATCCTTCCAAATTGGCTCTTTCGATGACAAGAGAATGTGATCTATAACAATGGCTAGCTAATTACAAAAACAATTAGTGAGGGAATTGATCAGCAAAAGATTCGACCAATCTGCACAACAGACTGGGTTTTATCCTATCACTGGCAACAGTTGGCAATATTGTTATGTACTTATTGTTTTTATATTAATTGCGGAATATTGACCATATACGTTCACGACTTTTGTTCTCATTGCGCCGAGGCCTCAACAAGGTTCTGGGGGGACAAACAAAGAAATTAGCTACGAGCATTGATTTATGATTTGCTGGTGTGATGCTATTTCACAACAATCGCTCAAGATGACTAATAGAAAGGCTTGATGTGACCACTATCTTTTCTTTGGTGGGGGAAGAAAATATTTCAGTGGACGTTGCGCCTGAAGATCAACAGGGTATGTCAGGTGCGGCTGACAAACCCGGAACTACTTGATGGGTTTCCAGCATTGATTTATCAGCACCATCCTGAAAGTCTTGGTGGGCTTTCTTGCAGTCAGGGGACTCCGCTCTTATGTAGCTCAGCAATCTAAGTACAGGTCCCTTGCTCTCGAAAATAAATACCATACTTAAGTATGATTTTAATTCTCTAACTCAAAATATGGCCATGAGCTTTAGTAGGAATTTGAGTGTGGTATGGTATGTGAGTCTGAGATCCTGCTTAAGTATCGTTTGACAATCAAGATCCAGTCATAAGCTGGCAGGTAGTGGGTTCAAATTCAGGTACTGTATCATCATTAGTTTCTGTAGAAGTCTAATTTTTTTATTTGATGGCTTAATTTGTGAATATTAATCCCCCCTGACAACTGTTCATTAAGTAGACATCATGTTTTCTAAAACACAGTTCCGCTGATATTTGTACAAACGAAAGTAATGTCATTGCATATCCAACAAAACTTTATGTCTTTGCAGTATCATGCAAAACTTCTCTCTGTTTTACATTCTATGTAAATTACACAGTATCATTAGATTATTGAATATTTTATATATCTGAAACTTACTCTGTAAGACAGCTGAAAATGAAACAAAAAAACTAGCAAAGTTATATCACCGTATACACGGTCAGATTAGGCGCAGCTTCATATAAGGCGCATCCTAACTTTCAGGGTAACTTATTTGAAAAAAAAAAATCACTTATCGTATCGTATGCGGCGAAAGCTTTTTTGAAATTCCACGTCACCGGGCTAATCATACGGTGAACCGTTTTATTTACACATGGCATAAGATTACCGTTAGACCGTTACATTAACGACGGGTAGGATAAAGGTGACACATTTTCATAACATGACATTACTCAACCGTGTCCCAGCATTCTAACACTGGGGACCATTGTCACCTATCAAAATTCTCCCAACTTACAAACATTACGTAACAATTGCCACCTGTCAAGTTTCTCCTTTACATCATGAGGTCCCGTAAAATAAACTTATTTGTTTATATTGAAAATGGCTTCCATCAAGTTGTTTCAGTTTCTCACGATCATTTTATCATGAAATATGCCTGTAGGATAACTAATAAGAACAAAAGCAATAATCTAGTATTGTTTATCATGGTTTCGTATAGACTTTGTGTCATATTATCGTATTCATTGGCTTTCAGTATATCCATTTTCTGAGATCGTATACCGGTAATTTTCACTTCTCGGTGATTGAAAAAAGAAACCTGAAAAGCTGTATATCATCATATAAGACGCACCCCCTCTATAAACTTGAATTATCTGGAAAAAAAGTGCGCCTAATCTGCCGGTGTATACGGTAAATGCGTTTCAGCAATTAGATTAAATAAAAACAAAAAATTTACGATTAAATATACCAAAATGTTCATCATCATCATCATCATCATCATCATCATCACCTCTACCTTCTCCTACTTCTTTTTCTTCTTTTACTTTATCAACATCCACTGTTATGGTCATTCAATTTTTTTTATCTGGATCAACAAGAAACACTGTAAAATTCTCTGACATCTTACATTTGTTAAGAAATTCATAACTTTTTTATCGGTTCCAATACCTTTGTCTTGTTGCGTATCATTTTTAATCTCTCAAGTAATTTTATGCATGTCAAAACGTCTCAATACATAACTCAAACCAATATCCATGGTTACTGATGTACACAAGATGACAAGGTCAATGTAGATGAGATAAAATGAGGAGAAGATAAAATATTTTGAGACATACACAGCGGAGCCCCCTGATGAATGATACATTACATGGTGTCCAAGTAAGTTTTACAACAGACTTTACAGCTCTCTCGGAATATCCATCCATTTCGCAAAAAAATAAAAATTCAAATAAAATTTTGTCTACGTATGCTTCACATAACTTCTGGCCTTTGATATGGTATCGATTTGAAATCTAGTCTTTATTTATAGATACAACTTCCCAACTTCCTTCGTATGCTTAGGAAACATTCATGTACTGGTGTAAAAGCGTATGAATTTTATTATTTACTTTTATATTTCAACATATTTTATTTGGTTTCAGTAAATATATGCTTATAGGGATAATAAATATGCCAAAACGATAGAAACTAGTACATTTACAAGACAGGTTTCCAATGTTGTATCAATGCCAATGATACTAATTGTTGGTCATTATGAGTAAAACACAGTCTATACTACAACCAGTTCCAGTTGTAATATTTGATATTGAAAACACTCGTAATGGACATAAAGACATAAGGTACCTTCCTACTGACCAAGAAGAACTTGGTTATGAATTAAATACCTTGCCCATTACCCACTAGGCTGATAAAAACTAAGTGATAACCATAATCACCTGCCCACTAGGATAAAAAATAGTATCCCCTGCCCACTAAGTTGATAACCATACCACAAAGATGATAACCATAATCACCTGCTCACTAGGATGAAAACCAGTATCAACCACAGTTACTAGACCTTTAGATGGACAATCACAGTTACCATACCATCAGATGGACAGCCACAATTACCAGACCATTAGATGGACAGCCACAATTACCAGACCATTAGATGGACAGCCACAATTACCAGACCATTAGATGGACAGCCACAATTACCATACCATCAGATGGACAGCCACAATTACCAGACCATTAGATGGACAACCACAGTTACCAGACCATTAGATGGACAGCCACAATTACCAGACCATTAGATGGACAACCACAATTACCAGACCATTAGATGGACAACCACATTACCAGACATCAGATGGACAACCACAATTACCAGACATTAGATGGACAAGCACATACAATCATCAGATGGAAACACATTACCGAATCAGATGGACAAGCCACAATTACCAGACATCAGATGGACAACCACAATTACCAGACCATTAGATGGACAACCACAATTACCATGACCATTCAGATGGAACCACAATTACCAGACCATCAGATGGACACCACAATTACCAGACCATTAGATGGACAAGCCACAATTACCAGACCATTAGATGGACAACCACAATTACCAGACCATCAGATGGACAACCACAATTACCAGACCATTAGATGGACAACCACAATTACCAGACCATTAGATGGACAACCACAATTACCAGACCATTAGATGGACAGCCACAATTACCAAACAATAAACTGACCAGCCTATACAATAATTACCAGACCATTAGATGGACAACCACAATTACCAGACCATTAGATGGACAGCCACAATTACCAGACCATTAGATGGACAACACAATTACCATACCATCAGATGGACAACCACAATTACCAGACCATTAGATGGACAACCACAATTACCAGATCATTAGATGGACAACCACAATTACCAGATCATTAGATGGACAACCACAATTACCAGATCATTAGATGGACAACCACAATTACCAGACCATCAGATGGACAACCACAATTACCAGACCATTAGATGGACAACCACAATTACCAGACCATCAGATGGACAACCACAATTACCAGATCCATTCAGATGGACAAACCACAATTACCAGTGAACCATTACACCATTAGATGGACAACCACAATTACCAGACCATTAGATGGACAACCACAATTACCAGACCATTAGATGGACAACCACATTACCAACATTAGATGGACACACAATTACAACATTAGATGGACACCACAATTACCAATCATTAGATGGACAACCACAATTACCAACCATCAGATGGACAACCACAATTACAATTACACCATCAGATGGACAACCACAATTACCAGACCATCAGATGGACAGCCACAATTACCAGACCATTAGATGGACAACACAATATACCACAGATGGACACCACAATTACAGACATAGATGGACAACCACAATTACCAGACCATCAGATGGACAACCACAATTACCAGACCATAGATGGACACCACAATTACCAGACCATCAGATGGACAACCCCAATTACCATACCATTAGATGGACAACACAATTACCAGACATCAGATGGACAAGCAAATTACCAGACCATAGATGGACAACCACAATACCAGACATCAGATGGACAACCACAATACCATACCATCAGATGGACAGCACAATTACCAGACCATTAGATGGACAACCACAATTACCAGACCATTAGATGGACAACCACAATTACCAGACCATTAGATGGACAGCCACAATTACCAGACCATTAGATGGACAACCACAATTACCAGATCATCAGATGGACAACTACAATTACCAGACCATTAGATGGACAGCCACAATTACCAGACCATTAGATGGACAACCACAATTACCAGATCATCAGATGGACAATTACAATTACCAGATCATCAGATGGACAACCACAATTACCAGATCATCAGATGGACAACCACAATTACCAGACCATTAGATGGACAGCCACAATTACCAGACCAATAGATGGACAACCACAGTTACCATACCATCAGATGGACAACCACAATTACCAGACCATTAGATGGACAACCAGTTACCATACCATCAGATGGACAGCCACAATTACCAGACCATTAGATGGACAACCACAGTTACCATACCATCAGATGGACAGCCACAATTACCAGATCATTAGATGGACAACCACAGTTACCATACCATCAGATGGACAGCCACAATTACCATACCATCAGATGGACAGCCACAATCACCAGACCATCAGATGGACAAACACAATCACCAGACCATCAGATGGACAAACATAGTTACCAGACCATTAGATGGACAACCACAATTACCAGACCATCAGATGGACAACCACAATTACCAGACCATTAGATGGACAACCACAATTACAAGATCATCAGACAGACATCCACAGTTACTAGACCATTAGATGGACAACCACAATTACCAGACCATTAGATGGACAACCACAATCACAAGCATTAGATGGACAACCACAATCACCAGACCATCAGATGGACAAACACAATCACCAGACCATCAGATGGACAGATACAATTACCAGACCATTAGATGGACAACCACAATCACCAGACCATCAGATGAACAACCACAATCACCAGACCATCAGATGGACAAACACAGTTACCAGACCATTAGATGGACAACCACAATCACCAGACCATTAGATGGACAACCACAATTACCAGACCATCACATTGACAACCAGTAACATCACATGACCACTCGGATGATATTTCCAAGACTTAACTGGTAATCTTTTCAAAATCTAAAGCTGCAGTGTAAAACAATAAACACAAGACCAGTGAAAAAGGAATGGCAATTATCCCTATTGCCAATGCAAAGAAATAAAACAGTTTCAACTTTGTTAAACAAATTGAGAAAAGATCAGAGAATCAACAGAAGTGTGTGTGTTCTTTGGTGTTAACATCTTCTATATTTAACAAATTGCAAAACCCTTTAAATATATACAGATTTCCAAAATTTCACTTACACTTTACCGGGCATTTGAAAGAACACATGAAAAAAAATGGCGCTTAAGCATCTACAAACCATTGGCAACTCAAAAACTGATTGGTAACTTCTAAAGTTTTGTTATAATTAGCCAATTAGCAGGAATAAAGAAATGCATAAACAAATGCTGCTTTTCCCAGCCCCATCAGGTGTCTGTCGATCCAGCACAGGAAGTTTTTACCATTAATTAACTACCTAATTATCAACAGGTTCCGTCTTAATGGAGTACACAGGGGTACCCCCTCGGTAAATTATCGCTCCCCACGTGAATTCTGGCAGCTAGTACGGGGGCCAATCATTCTCAATTAATTTCTGCATTTTCTCCGCATTTTTACAATTAAATCATTCTTGCCTTCTTTGTTTTTCCTTGGCAAATATTCTGGAAATGATGAAATAAGGTAAATTTTTAAGCATTAAATTTTGAGTATTCTTATTACAGAAGACACGATTTTTATACCTGTCATTTGCTGTGTATAAAAAGCCATATAATCATGAAAATAACTTATGTTTGTAATTACACACATAATCTTTTTTCATTAATTAATAACATTAGTGCAAATAATTCCTGTTGGCTACATTTTAACTTGACATGGTTATACTTAATTAATAAATATCCTTTTTTATTCATCAATTTGAAAAAAGCATAATTACCTAAAGTATTTTTGATATTCATATATCAATTTTATCTTTATTAACAATATTTACTTTGGTTTTAGAGATTTTGTTTTTTCTACCAATCAACCGGCCTTCAATCACTTTCATACAAATATTAAAAAAAAATGATCATAGGTTGTTTTTTTTAAAAAAGCAAAAAATATTTCCATAAATTAATTCATATTTGGTTAAGAATAACTTTCCCTTTTCATAAATTATACAGGTAAATAGAAGTATTTGTGCAATGAAATTTTAAATAATCCTGATTTTGAAAGCAGTTGTAGGAAACATACTTCAGGATCGCAAGGTCCCGGGTTCAAGTCCTGCCAAGGACACTGCTAATTTCCTTGAGCAAGAAAGTTATCCCCACACTGTTTGGTAAGTACCTGAGAGGGTGGTATAATTCTGTGGTGCCATAATGTGAGCTGCAAAAGTGGAGTGTACGACTCCCCAGGGAGATCAATACTAGTATCGTCGTGAGTTCGCCCTCTACTGAGGCCAAGGCTAGTGTTAACACTATCGGGCTCAAGATCTTCCTAAGGGCAAAGTATCACTAATGACAGAAGAAAAGCAAGTTTAAATTTAAAACCATCTTTGTCAAGGGAATGGTAACTTGTCAGAAAATTTCAAACTCTTACAAGCTTAATAAATGTAGCTCTGTCTGATCTGGTTGTCTATTGTTAACTTATTGTCTGAAAGTTACAAATGAGGGTGTTGTGTTACAGTGGTAAACTACATGACTCAAGATCCAAAGTTTGAGCCCCATTGGGAGCAAGAACTTTTCATAGCATTCTCAGGCAAAGTACTGGTCCAACCCAGGAACCTTAAAGAGAGATTTGTATAAATATTAAAAGAACTTGCTTCCCCAATCAAAATAAAATAAATTCAAATAAACTAATAATGAGAAAAAACAACAAAAAAAAACCTATGGCCACTACTGCATGCATGTTGATCTGGTTTTACCATTATAGACTCCAGTGATGTTTTAATTAGGTTAACCCAATTACAGTCAGCCTCCCTGTCCAGCCCCTGACCGAGGGTCAACAGTAGCCACATGCAGGGGGGAAGTGTGACCTCCCAGTAACCTATGTCCCGGCTTAATCTTAAGTGTTCCAGTCGTTGCTATAATTAATATTTTTACAAATGCTGGGAAAATCTCATTAATGGTCAGTGTGATTATCATCATCTTATATTTTGTTTCCCATAAATGCTTGACCACTGGTCAATAATGGTTGCAGTGGTCAGTGACCGTTCAACATGCCCTGCCGCTTGAGATATCCGATACCGTACATCTGTGCCGAAACATGCACTATGGTTGTAGATTTATGATTTGCTATGGCAGCTCAGTCAGTTTCGCTAACTATGCAGCTAAGTGACCATGGTGGCCTTATTTTGACCAATGGCATGGTCAGTTTTAAGAATTAGCCTTGTTACTGCAGTTAAGATACAAGTGAGGGAAGGAACAGAAAAACCTGTAAAATCTACCACTTTCTCTCTGCACATTTCTGAACTGTAATACACAATAGTGAATCGTTCTTTTCTTTGGCTGATTGTGAATCAAATACACAAATACAATGGAGAAGATACTGCCCTTCCTGATTATTGACAAACTATCACACAAAGGATGGTCAATAAATATCAAATGTTCTAACCTCCCAACTACATATGGTGCACCAATTATAAAGGGATTAGTTTCAACCTATTGACATTGATTGAAAAACAAGTTTTTACATCTCCTCCTGATTCAACGTGACAGTTCCTGGGTTGGACCAGTACTTTGTGTTTTGAGGGTCTGATGACTGGGGAAAGGATGGTTTATCAAAAATACTCAAAATGGGAAAATAACTAAAGGTGCTCAAAATGGCAAAATAACTAAAGGTACATCCAAGTAAGGCACTGAAATTGTAACAAAAGTGATAAATACTAACAATGCTTTTAGACAGACAGACAACTGTAACTCCTAAACAAAGCCTCTTGGAAGCCTCATTCTGCAGGTCAGGAAGAAAGATAAACAGAAATATCTACAAGTATGTGACTATTTTTATAAATATTATAAGTGGCCATCGGGGCTAATTGTTCCAGGAAGTGAGTGGGTCCATATCCAACAGTGGCAGTGCGCTGGCGTCCAATTACAGCGTTATCAGACCATCTTCCTTCATCACCTTTATCCAGAGATACAGATCTGCAAGTCTTAATGAAACTGGCTTAGAAATTTTAATCTGAGGTGGCAAAAAACATGGCTGCACGTTGAATCTTGTAAGATAATACCTCCATAAAGTGTGATTAAAAAAGTATGCAGGATAGATGTTCACACAGAACACACTGGAGAAGTTTTCCATGCCTAGGTAGAGGTTACCAGATGAATAGCTGATAGGGCTATTAAATAGGGAGATCCAATTAAAGACATTAATGCACTATACGGTTAATTTAATGACGAAGGTAAAAGCGGTCATGGTTGCCGGGGCATAAATCAGACATCAGTCGCTGCGTGAAACATCGCATGTTCAAAGAGCAGTGAGATTTTAACCTTGCCTGACATGCATTGTCATTATTGGTACGAGGGCGTCTCAAAGTTGATGAGAAAATTATGAAAATCAATCAACAGGTATCGAAACAGTATCACAATGTTTCATTGAAATGAAAATTAATTAATGGGCATCTGACCTTCACCTGTACGCTGAAATATCCGACGAAAAAGGGGAATGCCTTTAGGGCTAAATAATAGGTCGGGTCAATGCAATTAAGGGGGGACAGTTTTGAGGTTTTATAAGATCTTTTTCCAAAATATTTGCGGTTCAAAGGGTAGCTTAATCACCTCGTTTGATTCTGAATCTGACGGTGGGATCTCCACATCATCAGAAGAAATGTTGTAAATAAGATTTTAATCAAAATTAGTCATCGCCAAAAGCTGTTAATGTCACCGAAACTAAATTAGATTTGAAGTAAATTACGAAAAGAAAACAGTTGAGAATATAATATCTGATTTTCGATGTCCTTTTTAAAATTCTTATGTCTGATTCATTCCATAAAAATTATGAAGATCATTTTTCAATGTTTTTTTTTGACGGAAATCAAAAATTTTTAAAAACCAGTTTTAATCATAAGAATCCATAGTAATGATACTTACTGATATACTGTAACATTACTATCCAATTTCCAGATTAAATACAGAGAAAATTCTCATGTACCCTAGACTCCTTGTTCCTGAAAATCAAAACCGTACTTGAGAATGAATTATTTCAAACTGATACTCAAAATCTGACCATACAATCAAACAGGATTTGAGTACTATGATATCTGAGTTTTAGTCAGATATCTGATTTTACTTTAACCCTTTCCCTCATAGAGGACACCATGAAAAGACCTATGCGAACAGCATAAAACCAGATCAGCCTGCGAGTAACTCGCAGGCTGATCAGGTTTTATGCTGTTCGCTGCTCCTCAGTGGTCTGGAAATGAGGATTTTGTAATTAAATTTGGTAAGGTTTAACTGTGGTTTTCTGCAGATCAGGCTTTATGTGATACCTATAGAGGGCGTCAAAAGGAGTATATATGAGGGAAAGGGTTAAGTATTATTGAGAACTGGCCTGGCCCCGTGTGCGCAAAATAAAAACGGTACTTAAGTATGTTCTTCATAATCAGACTCTAACTATGCCCATTAGTTTCAATAGGGATTTGAGTATGATACTTAAACTTGAGAATGAGATCGTACCTAAGTGTTTTTGAGAACACGGGGCCAGGTTTCCAACAAATAAGGGGAGAAAACAGGTAAATATAAGAAGAAAAATATTACACTGACAGGCACAGACAGACAGGCAGCCAGATAAAAGCGTCACTTTCTCTAAATGATAGAGGCATATTTAGTGGTTCTCTTAGTAAAAAACAATTTAATGCTTTCAAAAAATAATCACTCAAAATGTCTTCCAGCAGTCACGTTGTGATCAATTCCCCTGGGCAAACTACTTGTTATTTTGTCCCACTGGTAGTTTTTGCACTGGCATTTTTTTCACTTTTTATTAAACCTCCATTAAAACATATTAACATCTGAGCGTCCTTATTATTCTATAACTACATATTCTCCCCATTACTCAAGACAGTGTGTTCAAGTAACCTGTTATTAGGCAGTAATTAAGGACGGAAAAGTAGCATCATTTGACTGCCAGTTCTCTAAAGTTTTCTCCCTAATTCTCCTTCATTATATGTTTCCTCAAGCTAATCAAAACCATTTGGTCTGATGAAATAATACAGTAAACAAAGCTAGATACCCTTTTAACCATAGGTGACTTTTAATCAAATTAATGATGAAATTGGAGACGGTGATCTCGGTAGCAGACCCTTCTTTATCTACAAGATGAATGACCTAAAACTGGGTAAAGTCAGAAATTCAACAACCAAGAATAACCTGTTAATGACTATTTTGCTAATTGGGGCGTGGCTTCATTTAAAGAGTGGAAACGTGAACTTTGATGTTGACTGATACAATGGTCATGTGGTCAGGATAACTTACAAGTGGTACCAGGGATCAGAAACCTTTTTGGAAAAAAAATGTGCTTAATTTGCATGACACCAATTAATCTGGCATCCATACAGGACATTATGGATGCTTTCACATTACCAATGTCCAAAATATATTGTTTAACACATGCCGTCTGCTTCAAGTGCTGAAGGTCAAAGGCTCTAGCCCCCAAATCTATCTAGTCAGTGAGCCACGATGGATTTCTTGGTTGCCTGGTACCCAGTCTTGACAGCAAGAAATAAGGGAGAGCATTCTGAGAAAGCATCTTCTTTGCCTTGTCTGGTTGGCCTTTTCAATAGGGTGACACTATAATTAACACTTTAAAGTAATACTATTATTGTGTGTAATTAAATGTCAGAGTTAAGTCAAACTGATACAGCCAATTTCTGTTACTTTTATTCTTTTCCTGTCTAACTGTATTACTGATACCTTTTTCATTTACCGAAAAGCAAACAAATCTTGAATATTCATTTTGATGCTGCATCCTTTCATTTTCCATTTTTTCTGGGTGTCAATATCAATATTCATCTGTTAAAAAATGTATCGTGAATTACATTTCTTTCATACTAATAACATTTAAAAAAAAAAAAAAAAAAGTTGTTTATTTATATATAAAGACCATTTGCAATGGAACAAAGTAGCAATTTCTTTGTTCCATTTTGATCCAATGTGAATGGACTGTATATATTTTTTACACATTTTTACAACTCTGTTCTAGATTTTCAGGAAGCATCTTGCCATGATTCCCGAGATTTGTGTCTGGTCTATACCCCCCTCACAGCTGTCTGACCTGATACACAAACCGTCTCACTTCCTCCTCCCCCCTGTCTGTCTGTCTGTTGACCTGTCTGTACTCCAGTATCCCACATTTCGTCTCAACTCAAGGTCCGTCTGCCCCCACTTCATCTCGTCTGCTGCAAGGTTAGCTAGACAATGATTTTTTCCTCTACCATTGACAGTTTGGGATTTTTCTTATTTTTCGTTATCGTCGTCATCAACATCATCATCATCAAAACTCATAGCCATCATCATTGCCAACATCAGTCTTTATCATAGCCATCATCATTGTCAACATCAGTCTTTATCATAGCCATCATCATTGTCAACATCATTCTTTATCATAGCCATCATCATTGTCAACATCAGTCTTTATCATAGCCATCATCATTGTCAACATCATTCTTTATCATAGCCATCATCATTGTCAACATCAGTCTTTATCATAGCCATCATCATTGTCAACATCAGTCTTTACCATAGCCATCATCATTGTCAACATCAGTCTTTATCATAGCCATCATCATCATCATACCATCACCATTTTCATTGATGCTGCTATCATTATCCCTCATTATAAGTGTGCCATGGTCCAGTGATAACATATTTCACTGCAGATCCAAAGGTTGTGGGTTCAAACCCTGATGAGGGCAAGGATTTATTATTGCCTTACCAGGCACAAAGTACTGATCCAATCCTGGAACCCTCACAAGAGAACAGTATAAGTTGTAAGAACTTGTTTCACAATCAACGAATAATAAATAAATTTTGATTAACTATAATCATTATCATAGTCACTGACATCATCATCATTGTTGCTGTTTTCATGATTGTCATCATCATCATTATCATCATTTTCATCTCCACCATCACTATCATCATCAGATACCTATCATCATGTCATAATCATTGCTGTCGTCACCTTCCTTTTCATCAGCAGCTTCTACCATCTTTACAGGTCAGCCAATGATGGCTTATCTCTTCCAGACCAGGTATCATTACATTATCAGTAATAAATATAAATATAAGTATATAAGTTATAAAATATGCATATAAATAAGATCATTTTCCTTACAAATCATATTAATTGTCTGAAGTTCAGAATCCACTTCTATAATAATCAGGTTTGACATGCTTCTCTTTATATTTTTTTCCATAGTGAATCATACATAAATTATCTATTGTTCAAGATGCTGATTTGTTGCTATGTCTAAGCCCCTGGAAAAACTTGACGACTGTTTTCATGAATCATAGATAAAAGTATGCAAAGAATTTTCATTTGTGTTCCAAATTCGCATGCAATTAACATATAATCATGCATAACATATTCACAAACAAATTGCTTGGTACTGATTATACATTATAAACTGTTCTCGCTTTCACCATTTCTGCAGAACTTAAAATATCTGAGCATATCAGAATGTCAGTTAATTTCCTCCCTACCTATGGACCCGCACAGCCCAAATCTCTGCCCATGTGACCTTTGAACACATGCTTGGCCTAACACAACCTTTCAACAACCCCCGGGCCAGTCGTCTGAATAGTTAAACACATCTCCATCAGGTGATTTATGCACGAAATTTATTTAAGAAATCAGATAGTGTAAAAACAGCAGAAATGGGAAACTGTTAATTACTTTAACAGCTTCCGAGCTTCTGAGGTACGATGAAGGGGCAGGCAAGCGGGTAGATTAACATCAACTGTTTATCTCAATGCCCCAGCCTGCTACTGTATATCAGTAAACAGGCTAAGTAGATATGGGAAGGGTCTAATTAATTCTCCACAGTTTCAAACATATTTTTTTTTATTTTCGGGGGGGGGGGGGGGTTCTTTTCATTTCAAGATTATTTTTCGCTACATATTTCTTTGCCTGTTATCTAAGACATCATCAACATTTTCATGGTCATAATTATAAAGTATGTGGATTAGAGTGGGGGAATGTTGAATCAGGAGTGTGGTAGCTGTCTTTCAACACCACTGGCTAATAGCTAAATATAGAATGATGATGACCAACCCTGGTGGGGAATAGCAGTACAGTCACAACAACACACTGTTGGTGGTGTAAGAAGTTGTATAGATAGTGGTAATGATAGTGTAGTAGTGTAGTATTATCAGTAGCAGTAATACTAGCAGTTGTAGCACTAGTAAAATACTAGCAGTTAAAGCAAAAGCAGCAATACCAGCAGTTGTAAAATGCTAGCAGTTGAAGCAAAGGCATCAATACCAGCAGTTGTAGCAGTAATGAAATACTAGCAGTTGAAGCAAAAGCAGTAATACTAACAGTTGTAAAATACTAGCAGTTGAAGCAAAAGCAGATATACTAGCAATTGTAAAAAATTCTAGCAGTTGAAGCAAAGCTGTAATACTGTAGCAGTAGTGAAATACTAGCAGTTGAAGCAAAAGCATATACTAGATTATAAGTGTAAAATGCAGTGGCACTGGTAAACAGTTGTAGCAGTGGCAGTGGTTGTAGATGTAGTAGTAGCAGCAGTAGTATATAGTGTATCATTGGTAGTTGAAGTAGCATAAGTAATAGTAATGGTGATAGAAGTGTTAGCTGTATGGCATGGAGTACTTAGTCTGGATGTTCAGTAAAATATTAATATTACAAGATCTGACAAGGAGAAAAAAATCCAAAATACTTTTTTAACTCCCCCTCTTCTTATAGATACATTTTAGTTCTGATTCTACACAATCTGCATGCACAGCAAAAAAACAACACTATTGCTTCATATACCATTTAAAGGTCAGTCAATTAATATTCATCAATTCATAAATTGGACATGAATATTCATGAGGTGAAGGGATAATATTAAGAATTTACCTCAGATAAGGCATGGTGCTTGGGAGATCACTTCTTGGAAAATCATAATCTTACCAAAGTTGGGAAGGAAAACTCTGGTTTCTCTGGGGTACGTCACCTTTTTCAGGTCCTCTAGACATGTTGGTTTGCATGTTATTTTTCCTGGACTATACGTCCATGGTAACCAGTCTTAATGATAAGGGTGTCATGAGTCAGTGGTAACATACCCGACTGCAGATCTGAAGGTTGTGGGTTCAAACCCTGTTTAGGGCGAGGATTTCCCAAATACCCTCCAAGGCTCAAAGAAATGGACAAAGGGGGATTAGAATAAGTTGTAAGAACTTTTTTCCCAATCAAAGTAAATTAACTAAGTTAAAACTGATGATAAGGCTTCTGCAGACATCTGACAATCTTTTAACTTAAGCCCTGCAGATGTCATGGCTAGTCCCAAAACTGAGACGGTCAGAGTGCTGAACTACTGTATCCACTTGAACTATTTCAAGGGCTGATAAAAAAATTTGTTTTACATGCATATAAAAGTTGAAGAAGATGGTCAGCCCCCTTTTTTGGTGACTATGAATAAATAGTACAAAATATGTGGTATCTAAAAAATGATGTATGAATTTATTTTTAAATGAAATCAAACCCAAGTTACATTAAACTGTAAGGAATTTATTGCTGTAGGGCTAGTCTACATTGTTTTAATGACAAGTATGGATCTTATCTCTAATATACTGTAATATATCAGCCTGTTAATCTTCTCATATTTCTAAAGAACTCTCACAACATTGGCATCCAAGACATGAACATGCACATCTGTTGTGTGTAGCAATATGCTATGTTTGATTATTGGGAAGATGACCATCAGCAGAAACCATCATCATTCATCATCATCATCATCATCACTTTAGTTGTCATGATCATTTTCATTTCCATCATCATCATCATCATCATCATCATCATCATCATCATCATCATCATCATCATCAACAACAACAACAACAACAACAACAACAACAACAACAACAACAACAACAACAACAACAACAACAACAACAACAACAACAACAACAACAACAACAACAACAACAGCAGCAACAGCAGCAGCAGCAGCAGCAGCAGCAGCAGCAACAACATTTCCTTTGCAAACATTAGGGCCTTCACTGAACTTTCCAATAAAGATTATACTCATTTAAATGGACATAACAGTTATATTCCATCACTATTTTCTAATGTCTACCTGTGTAAGGGAGAGAACTCGAAAGTTTTACATCCACAGGTGAGCAAAGAAATGGAAATTAATGTTGAGCATCAAATTGCCTCATTGTAAATATAGGATGTCTCCAATTTTATCCTTATGCCAGGGAAGAATCATTTCATATGTAGATAAACCATTTAATATATTCCTTTTTTTCTCCAACAAACATTCCCTATCAAACCCATGCAATCTGCCTGCCTTCAAGGCAAAGGTTGGCAAATTATTACTTGTCCATTTTTTTGCCAAATTCTTTCTTGTGGACTGTTTTGAAACTAAGCTTCAATATTGTAATCTAACTGATCTCGACCTGGTCTGTTTGCTTGTGCCTTAAAATGAGTCTAAATGGAGTAAATGCAGTCTGATCTGGTTATTTTATGGTTTACCATGGTATGGAGAGGCATGATTGTAGGGTAGAATTAAATAGGGTTTGATAACCTTTTCTCATCAATATTTTTCTACTGTTAAATATGCGGCAAAAGATATCAAAATGATTCTCCTATTCCATGTCAGCTCTAAGCTGAAAACAAAAAAATGTTAAAAGCAACACCTAAACAATGAGTGATCAGATATCACATGTAATTTCCCATTTAATTAAACAATAAATTTTGAAAAAAAAAAGACATTGATTAAATTAATTACGCGGCCGACCAGCGGGACATTTATACTCCGATAATGATGCAAGTGAACCTGAGCAAGATTATCCCATCGCAATTTGTGCAACGAATTAAAATATCTGGGGACATCATCGTACCTAATTATGATTTATCAACCAATCATCCTGCAACAGTTATTCTGAAATGGCGCTCATTCAAACCTGTTTTGTTTCATAGAGTTAATAATGAAATAACAAAACGCCAAACAGTGAAGATGGAAATAGATAATCAATGTTTATTTAACTTATCATTTCTTCACATTGATATCCAAACTCTGTGTTCATGTTTTGGCTCAGTGTCCAGATCGGGTAATATTAATCTCGATATTGTTTCTCCATCATCTGATTATCGCATCATCTTATCTATCAACATTATATAACCGGAATGATAAAACAGGAATGATCGCAAATGATTGGGATGATAATTATTAAAAACTTAATGCCACTTGAGCTTCACAGTGTCAAGTTTGCGTCCTTTTCACATTTTGTCCAGCCCCACTTGGTACACATAAGCATGGTGGAAAGAAAGAGGCATTTAACAGTTTTCTAGACTACTTTCCTCTGCTCTGTTACAACAGTTTTCACCCTTCTGTTTATTTAATTGCAAACGGAACCCTAATTGAAAATTATTCCAGCTTTTGCAATTATTACTGAATACATGCTCATATATTGCTGAGTTTATTTTAATATTAATGCATTATAGACATTAAATTGAAAGGGAGCGTTTTAATGACTCCCCAATCTAAAAGGTAGAGTATGGAACAAAGTGTAATTTGACACGAAACAGTGTTGTTATTTCCTATTTTCAACAACAAGAGAGAATACTATGCATTATAAATTCCTAAATTCAGCACTAAAATTTTAACATGACATGTGCCACTCAGTTTTAGTGGGGAAAAATGAAAACCATGAGTTTGAAATTTTACACGGAATTCTAAATAGTCCCATCATTCCTTGTGCCGGGATGCTCTCTGAAACATTAGATTTAATTATGACACTGATAGACAGAGAGAAAAAAAAGGATAAACACTATGAAATAAAGGATGATAAGAAAGTAGAAAATAAAAAAGAAAAAAAAAAGGAAAAAAAAAAATAAAGGAAGAAAATAAAAAATATGAAGCACATGGATTCAGAGAATAAATCAAAGACAGAAGAAAGAAAAGAAGAAAAGATAGAATCAAACATGCCTGGCAGAAGGGAGATGAACTTTATATTTCTACTTTAACAGTATCGACAAATTTTAAACATCCTATTCCAATCAACATTACAAATAGTTGCATCAGACTTTACTTACAATAATGCCTGGAATGCATTTGGATAAAATTCCAAAGTTTAACGTACCTTCACCCTTTTCTTT
Source organism: Solen grandis (assembly GCA_021229015.1). NCBI lineage: Eukaryota > Metazoa > Mollusca > Bivalvia > Adapedonta > Solenidae > Solen > Solen grandis. The sequence continues at coordinate 29,544,050 of CM037787.1, read as the reverse complement.
GTTCTTTTATTACTTTTTTCCAGAGTCAATCTTTTGTTCTAACACCACGTTCCTCTACTACATTTTTGCTGAGTACTTTTTGATACCCTTCACAGCAGACACACATTAATTTTACAAACATCCTTAAAAGGCATTACTTATTCATGGACAAAATTTAAGACATTTTTCCCTAACAACAGTTTGCAAATGTTTTCGTCCAAAGACGATATTCACAATCTATCAAATTTCATGTCTCATATTATATATTTTACATCTACTGTTGTCTCGGAAAATCACAATTTGAATGACAAAATCGCGCAGAACCTTAAAAAATAAATGTAGATGGAAGACAACCAATCAAAAGACTGTAATTTACGGCATGTCTTGAAAAATGGTTTTGAAGTTATTTCGAATTGCATATATCATAACAAGGTTGACATGTTTCGGTTTTCTTACCGCCATTCCGTCTGCTGTATTACATTTAGCGTAATTATAAAACATTAGAGACCAAACCTTCAGGTGGAATTTTCTATAAAAAGAAAAACGTCAGGAAGTTTCATTTACAATGGGGCTTAATTAAGGCGGAACTAATTAATTGAAATCTCATTAGACTGGTGATTAAATTAATGAACTTTTCACGTATAATCAGTCACTCCGTGATCTGAGATAGAATAAAACACGTTAATTACACCGGCCTGATCAAGCCGCACGTAATCAAAATAAACATGCACATTTCAAAATCCTTTTTCTTCTTCTTTTTTTTTTTATTCCCTTTTTTTATTATTTTTTTATCTAACAGATTTAGTTTTATGATGTAAGAAGCAATATTCTAGTATATAATAAACAAAAGCTGAATTACAGACTTAGAAAAAATGCTAAGAAATTAGCATGAAAGAAGAAAATATTGTTATTTTTCAAAATGAAGACCTGAAATGCAGCAATGTTTTGTTTAATTGCTCAACACCACATCAAGTTTGCAGCCGGCTTAAGTTTTTTAACATTTAATAAGTGTACTTAGAAAAATAAATAGCTAATTAAGCTAAAGAAAATGTGTCTATGAATATAAGATTAGATTTATACTTGATAACCTATATTAAATCTACACCTGTGCAGCTTTTTAATCAGAGAGAAAATTCTAAATTAAATAACAAAAAAATTGTTCATTAACATGTGTTCTAATCTGATCCGTAACACAATATTGCTAAGGCTAGTCAGTATTACCTCGCATAATCATTAAAAACAGATACCTTAATTTTCCCATTCAACATGCCCCTCTAATAACTGAGCCCCTTCAATACCAGGACCACCTCAATATCAAGACTACCTCCCTATCAACAATATCTCACTATTAAGACCACCTCAATGTAAATATCAAGACCACCAAACTCTCTATCAAGAATATCTCACTATTAAGACCACCTCAATATCAATATCACGACCACCAAACTCTCTATCAAGAATATCTCACTATTAAGACCACCTCAATATCAATATCACGACCACCAAACTCCCTATCAACAATATCTCACTATTAAGACCACCTCAATATAAATATCACGACCACCAAACTCTCTATCAAGAATATCTCACTATTAAGACCACCTCAATGTAAATATCAAGACCACCAAACCCTCTTTCAAGAATATCTTACTATTAAGACCACCTCAATATAAATATCACGACCACCAAACTCTCTATCAAGAATATCTCACTATTAAGACCACCTCAATATAAATATCACGACCACCAAACTCTCTATCAAGAATATCTCACTATTAAGACCACCTCAATGTAAATATCAAGACCACCAAACTCTCTATCAAGAATATCTCACTATTAAGACCACCTCAATGTAAATATCAAGACCACCAAACTCTCTATCAAGAATATCTCACTATTAAGACCACCTCAATATAAATATCACGACCACCAAACTCTCTATCAAGAATATCTCACTATTAAGACCACTTCAATATAAATATCAAGACCACCAAACTCTCTATCAAGAATATCTCACTATTAAGACCACCTCAATGTAAATATCAAGACCAAAAAACTCTCTTTCAAGAATATCTCACTATTAAGACCACTTCAATATAAATATCACGACCACCAAACTCTCTATCAAGAATATCTCACTATTAAGACCACCTCAATGTAAATATCAAGACCACCAAACTCTCTATCAATTAAGACCACCTCAATATCAATATCACGACCACCTCAATATCAAGACTACCTCCCTATCAACAATATCTCACTATTAAGACCACCTCAATGTAAATATCAAGACCACCAAACTCTCTATCAAGAATATCTCACTATTAAGACCACCTCAATATCAATATCACGACCACCAAACTCTCTATCAAGAATATCTCACTATTAAGACCACCTCAATATCAATATCACGACCACCAAACTCCCTATCAACAATATCTCACTATTAAGACCACCTCAATATAAATATCAAGACCACCAAACTCTCTATCAAGAATATCTCACTATTAAGACCACCTCAATGTAAATATCAAGACCACCAAACCCTCTTTCAAGAATATCTTACTATTAAGACCACCTCAATATAAATATCACGACCACCAAACTCTCTATCAAGAATATCTCACTATTAAGACCACCTCAATATAAATATCACGACCACCAAACTCTCTATCAAGAATATCTCACTATTAAGACCACTTCAATATAAATATCAAGACCACCAAACTCTCTTTCAAGAATATCTCACTATTAAGACCACCTCAATGTAAATATCAAGACCAAAAAACTCTCTTTCAAGAATATCTCACTATTAAGACCACTTCAATATAAATATCACGACCACCAAACTCTCTATCAAGAATCACTAACTATAAACCAACTCAATATAAAGACCACCACACTATTAAGACCACCTCAATTGCACGACCACCCCAATTTAAAGACTACCACACTATTAACCCAATTTAAAAACTACCACCCTATTAAGACCATCCCTATTTAAAGACTACCACACTTAAGACCACCACAATTTAAAGACTACCACACTATTAAGACCACCACAATATAAGGACCACCACACTATTAAGACCACCTAAATTTCAAGACTACCCCAATTTAAAGACTACCACACTATTAAGACCACCTCAATTTAAAGGACCATCACACTATTAAGACCACCCCAATTTAAGGACCATCACACTATTAAGACCACCTCATTTTAAGGACCATCACACTATTAAGACCACCTTTATTTAAGGACCACCACACTATTAAGACCACCTCAATTTCAAGACCTCCTTAATATTAAGACCAATATGTTTGTACCCTTCCCTCTTTCTCTTACTACCAGTTGGAATAATCTTGTAAATAAGACCAATTCCTAATAAAGACGAGGTGACCAAGATCAAAATGGTGCTGTCCATATTGAGGATTTTCTCTGTATTCATGTTTTATTGTTAACTATGATTAAAAGGCCCACAAACAGCAATTAAGACATTTGGTGACTATGGCTACTATGATATTAGGTGTTACATCCCTGTCATAGTGATATCAAGCCTTATCAAGTGGCATGATACCACACCGTCATATTGATATCAAGCCATATCAAGTGACATGACACCACATCCTGTCATAGTGATATCAAGCCATATCAAGTGGCATAATACCACACCCTGTCATATCATTCTTACACTGATACAACCAGTTCTGGAGCTATGTAAAATATATCAGTACCATCTTTAAAGACTTTGGTATGTACGCTATAATTATGATCAGCATAATGTGATGGTATAAAAATAAACTAGCAAAGCGAAAGAATGTCTGTGCCCAGCAGACTACTGACCCATGGAGCCAGAGGTCCCAAGTTTGAACCCTTAAATGGCAATACAATATTCTCACCATCTTGTCTTTGAAAGAAATAAAAAAAAGAGCACTATCTGAACTCGAGTCTAATTTCTGTTACAGTTTAACGCAATTTACAAATAATCCCCTTTTAATCTTTGTTTACAGTCTGCTGAAAGAAACTGCCATTAATATAATCTTAATTACTTACTTAACCTTTAACAACTTGAAGACACCACTTCACACAATGTTTGTCCACATTCAAGCCAGATCAGACTGGAAGAAATTCTCTGTCTCTCTTTCTTTTAACTTTAATTACAACGGCTCTTCAGTAAATTAAAGCGTCTGATGAAAAAATTTAACTATTAAGTTCCAAGTTTAATCTCTCTTTCATGGCTGAAAATCTTAAATACAATCAAGGCATTTTTTTTAACAGTTTCTTGTTTACTATTTAAGTTTAAATAGGACAGATGCTACAAATAGAAATAACAGCCATGACCTGAATTTATTTCTACAACAAAAATCTACTTATCACTCTGTTAGACTTTCTTATTTTCCTACACTATTATGTCGGAAAGTATGGCCTTCAGCTGTACTGTGAAATCATTATTTTTCATTGGACACTAAATTTCATTGATTTCGTGGAGGGTAGCAGTCATATCCATGATTTATTAATCCCCCTGAAAACTTGTCTCTTGTATAGACCTCACATTTTCTAGAACATAGATCCACGAATACATATACCCATGAAATCCCCTGAGGTACATATTCTACAAAATTTAATGTCAACAAAATTAATGATTTTACAGTATTTGTATAAATTTGGGCCATACCATTTATTCCTTAATCATTCAATTTCATTTCTTGTTACCCTTCACCTTATGAATATTCATGCACAAAAATATGGCTTCATGAATATCAATTTATTAGTATGATTATGAAACACTGGGACTTTTCTTGGCCTCGCAGACTAGTACCTAAAATCCTGGATAGCATAGTGGTAACGCGCTTCGGTTCTCTCCAATGAATCCCAGGTTTGATTCCTGGTCACATATGTGAGAGGTTACAGTGGTCGCATGTCCAGGCATGTGGGTTTTCTCAGGGCTCTCCGGTTTCCTCACACAATAATGACTATATACTCCACCATCAGAGCCATCCAGAGTGATTAATATAATTAATATAAGATCTCCTGGCCTAGTGGTTAAGGCATCCGCTTCGGGAGCAGGATGTTGAAAGCTTGATTCCCGGCAGAGGACCAGTTCTGATATGGTTGGTTGGTGAGCAGCCACCTAGTTAAATAATGGTTACTGGTTGTCTTCCTGCCTGGTGCCTGGGATATAGAAGGGAACTGGGGAGGTAAACCTCTTTCAATAGGGGTAACACTATAATAAACAAATATTTTCAACTTATTTCATATTCAGTGTAAAATAAATAAACTTTAAACTAAACCTGAAATATTAGCAGGAAGAAGAGGTGTACAGGCGTTAAAATACAACTATAAGAATTTATCTTAAGTAAGGAAAATCAACAAAATCAAGGCACTTAGGAGACTGACAATATGGAGAGGTCAAAATATGAGAATTTATATAATTTATGAGAAATTATATTTATACTCCTGTATAATACTATAAAATTCACATACATTGCCCTAGTATCCACAGTTCCAATGACTTAGTGGATAGAGCTGCACCAGCCCTGCAAGTGAAGAGTATATTCAATATGTTGAATGTGGGCAGTAAACGGAACGGAAACGGAACGGAACGGAAGAAGGTTGTGCGTTCAATTGGCAGTGACCAAAGTTGTTCAAATACAGCTGAAAATCTCTGGCTGGGCACTCAGTGCTTAAGATCAATTACTTCAGGACTTGTTAGCCTTGAGGCAGGATAATGTGACTGGGTGGGGTATCATGCCACTTTTCTAGAGCGTGATATTGCAGCATGGCATCTGCATCTGTCACAAGCAGACTAATGTGACTCTCACACTCTGCCGTGTAGGCCTAACGTGTGCCACCATGCGCAAAAATGTCTGCGGACGGTGGAGAACGGCGAGGGCACACGGTGGTTCGTTATCAAAGCGGGCAACACGTTAATAGGGCGTTGGCGCTTATTTACACCCGGTGGGACCCGGCGAAAGTTTTGGGCATGTTCAAAACTTTGGCCGGCTGGCACCGGCCACAAGTAAGTGGCAAGAGGTCGGTGTTGAACGGTATGAGGACGGTATGAATACGTTATGAAAACATTCACACTGTATGAACACGTTCACAACACGCTCATAAACCGTTACAGAACGGTGATGAACGGGCAAAAAAAAATCCACCGTTTGCAACGGGTTGTAAACGGGTTGTGAACGTGTCATGAACGTATTGATACCGTGCCACCGTCTTCATAACGTATTCATACCGTCCTCATTACAGTGTTCATACTGGACTGCCAACGGGTGTTTCCAAAGCAGTACCGCCTGATTCTGACGGCGCTGCCTCCCTAACGCATGGGTAACATCCTGTTAACGCCTTGACATTCCCATAACGTCCTATAGCGGGTCCATAACGTGTCCTTACCTTCACAGTAGCGTCATATGAACGTGCCATTACCAACAAATTTACTTTTGTCACCGTGTGCCACCGTTTGTCACTAATTATTGGGTATATATAGAGGGGTTTCGTCAGATGAGCTTTACTTTTTCTTGTGTACATGGTCGTATGAGTCGGTGACCAACTGACCATGGATTGTCCTGACAGGGTCAGACTCATGTACATGTTGGCTATTGCCCAGCGTGAGCGTGATGAGTTGGACCTGGACGTCAATGACCACATTGTCAGAAGAAACCAGAGAAGGGCACGGAGAGGCCAACGCAAGAGATGCGCTTGGATGAGGGGGTGGGTGAGGCGTCGCCGTGAGTTTGGCATTTACGACCAGCTCATGGTTGAATTAAGCAGAGAAGATCCGAAGGCTTTCAAGAACTTTCTGCGGATGCCCCCCCGACATGTTCGATGAGATATTTGCCAGGATTGAATATCGTCTGACCAAGCAACACACCAGGTACCGGGAACCTCTCGAGCCTGGTCTCAAGTTGGCCGTGACACTTAGACACCTTGCTTCCGGGGCTAAGTACACAGACCTACAGAACTAGAGGAGGTAGGAACTTCTTTATCAACAGACACATCAGAGACAATAGAAGGAGGTTTCCTCTTGGCCCTCTTCTGTGGTGGTGCTGATACATCCGCTGCTTTGCTTCCACGGCATCTGCCTGACCCTCCCCCCCAGGCTTACCCTTCTTGAGTGGCATAATGCAGTAAATATGTGATCAAAAGATGAGGAGAAGTGTCGTGGAGTTTCCTTGAAGAAAAATGGAGAGCGGACTGACCGTTGCCGTTCAAATCAGGGTATTTATGGCAGTTGTGTCATGACGTCAGCAGTCCGGGGACTCGCTCACAGGACGCTCTGAGCGGTGAGGGGACGCTAAGTGAATGGTAGGTGGCTGCTACAAACCCGGTGCACACGTTCGAGACCCGGTATTGGCCCGGTATGGAAACGGCCAAAATTTTCAACAAAAGTCAATCTGCGCGGTGAAGACGGTAGAAGCACGTTCAACACCCAGTATGCGCCCGGTGAGAACGGTCAGAAGATGGCAACGAAACGGTGAAAAGATTAATTTTATGATTTTTTTTTTGCGGCCGGGGACAAGTTCGCTCAAAACCCAACGTTCTGGACTCTGTTTTTTTTTAATAGCCCGGCAGGTGGACGGTAGGCCTACACGGCAGAGTGTGAGAGCTCCATAAGTCTCCAAATGACTGAAATTCTGTTGGTGGGCAATTAAAACCCTGACAAAAATGCAACACACGCACAAACAACAGCTAGAGCTATCATATACTGCTATGACACAGAAGAATGGCTAGAACTCTTACAAAATCTTTTACAAAAACAGTTATCTGCACTTGTCTACATGATAATCATCATTCAAAGTATGGAGGTGTTACCATATCAACAACAGTTAACAAACTTCATGTTACATGATTGTTGGACAGGATCTAATGTGGTATAAGCATGATTCCTATATAGCCCCCAACTGACTATGTAAAGCCAGCTTATAATAAACTAGTATATCATGCAATTGTAACGGAAAACAAAATATGATTTTTTTTCAAATGCAATGTACACCTTTAACATGCCTGATCAAAAGGCATAATATATACAAATATATATTGTGTTACAATCTTATATTGCACCATAAAGTCACTGGTTTGAAAATAAGACAAACTTTATTAACCTTTCAGTTACTTGTATGTGACTGGTTTCATTTGCTAATTTCCTGGCAGTTTTATAGCATGTTTTGATGCATTGGCAAACCAAGCAGGCCCAGATCAGACAGCTCCTTTCAGGGTCTCCTCTGTTTTCTTAAACAATATTGTAGCTCATATTCTACACAATCTGTACCAAACTCTGCCGCAGTAGTTACCTCCCCTTACAGTTGTCAATAACCACTGCCACCAGAAGTAGATTTCGGCTGATATAGGCCGGATTTTTTTTATCACTTATGACTAGTTTTGAATATATCATATTAGTTTCGTTATATTCCACGAAAATAACATTCATGATTTCCAAAAAAGTAAAAAATCAAATCATATAACATTAATTTATAAAACTATAAATGTTGGTCACATGGTTTCAACTATCATCACGTGACTTGTGTGATGGCAGTGGTTTAAAGTAGGGTAGCATGACGTAACCGGTGCGTGGAGTTTGAATCTGTACAGCAAATAAATATCTGTTGTTGCATATGCCATTTTAAGTTTTTTTTTAAAAATTATGATATTAATCACATCATAAACTTGTTTTATATATATACATGAGGTAAAGGGTCAAAGATATGCTAGACAAGAGCTCCGCTGAGAGCGGGGCAATATACGCCTGAAGAAAGGCATTGAAAGTGAACTACCTTTGATGAATGGATAAGCACTTTATCAACAGCAACATTTTAATAAGGAGATGCGGACAGACAGAAAGAAGGAGAGCAAACTTACAGTTCCCTCATGTAAACATTGGTAGAGGACTAATGAACAGACATGAAATATTTTAGCATAATATCATTATAACTTGTTGCTTCATAATGTGACCTTGATCTGCACTTTATCTCAGTATGGTTGCCATTTCTGGCAAATAGTTTATTCAAGAGATACAGAGTGGACACAAAATATTCTAACATTATTACAATATGACATGTGATTTTCAAGTGTGACCCTGACCTTGGATCAAGACATCCAAAAACTATGCTCTGCACATCTCTCTGTATACTTAACATTTCTGTCAAATAATTTCAATTTCCTTCTAGTGGGTCTTAAGATACAGAGCGTACACAAAATTGCTAATGGATGGACAGACAGACAGACGGATGTACGGACGAACAAACGATCAGTGGTATAACACAGTACTGCCCTTCAAGGGTATAAAAATGATTATATATTGTTTGTATGAACTAATACAGTAATCCAGGTCAAACCACGTTCCATACATATAACATTCTATAAAACACATATAAACCATTTTCCGGAGACAGATATTTTTGGACATGTCTGGCATGTCAAAGACTTATTAAATTCAAAAATAAGAAGGAAAGAAAGGGAACAAAACTTTAAACTCAAGCCTTTGCTACATTACAGAGGAAAAACAGAAGATGCAAGAAGAAAAATATAGGCAAAATTTATGTAAGGGCAGATTTTATTAAAACTAAATATGTACTGAATAATGGAATAAAAAAAATCCCTATCATAACAGCAAATTTTGATATACTCAAGAACTTAAAAAACGCTTCATGTATATCACTTTGATATTTCACTATTTTTTTTTTGGAAAAAATGGGTAATCATGCATGAAAAGAAGATAAAACATGCACCGATCTTTTGCTAAAAAAATGTATGCCTCATTACATTCCTTTATAAGCTAAAAATGTCTGAAAAACATGAAATGAAATATTCAATTTTTTTTTTCAAGCTGATCAAGACATTTTTAAAGTCCTTGTACATATTTTCCAATCTTTCTGAGGACCATAGTTCTTTTCAGGTACTTGGCCTGCATATAATCTCACAATATAAGGTCTCCACTTCTTACTCTGTCTGGAAATAAAATATGACTTCTATTATTTCATTTTATGAAAGTATTAAATCCTGGAAGATTGGTTCTAAATTTGAAATGTTAGGTGTGACATAGACATCATATGTTGAGTGAAGCCACTGCCCTAAATTTAAGACAAAAGTTTTTGATACCATACATAGTTCAAAAACCACAGTACCATATGGCAAAAGTAAATATTAAAACAAGAGTGTTATATATCACTAGTGTGTTGTGTACCAACAGTGTTATATGTCACTAATGTGTTATGCATCAACAGTGTTATATGTCACCAGTGTGGTACATATCACCAGTCTTATGTGTCACTGGTGTGTTATATATCAACAGCATTATATTCATTTGTGTGTTATGTATCAACAGTGTTTATTACTTGTTAACAATCTATTGTTATGAATCAAGCAGTGTGCCTATATGTCCACAATGCAGAGTATGTATCATGTATATTCACCAGTGTTCAACAGTGTCCATGTGTGTATATTACAATCTGCCATTATTATTGTCAATTGATGTATGTATCAACAGTGTTATTATGTTATATGCTGATGTTAAATAGGTTATCACAGTGTTTATTTCAATGTGTTAATATTATCAAGTTTTTATGTAGTCAACTGTGTTATTGTCAATGGTGTTATTTATCAGCAGTTTTGTGACTTTAGTGTATAAGTGTCAACAGTGGTTATGTATCACCAGTGTCTATGTTATCAAAAGGTTGTGTCAACAGTATTATAATCAGCGTTGTTTAATATGACAGTGTTATTGTCATAGTGTTATGTATCAATGTTTTATGTGTATAAGTGTTTATGTATCAATGTGTTATATTCAATGTGTTATTTATGCATATTACTGTGTATGTTTCAAAGTTCAATAGTTTATATATCACCATGTGTTATATATAAATAGCATGTGTATGTGTTAACCCAGTTAATATTCACCAGTGTGTTAATATGGACAATGTTATTGTCATTGTTGTTAAATTCCATAGTGTCATATTAATGTGTGTTATTATCAACATTTATGTGTCACTTGTGTTAAATGTCCATAGTGTTATATTTCACGTGTTATGTATCAACAGTGTTTGTGTCACTAGTGTTACGTGTCAACAGTGTTAAACCAGTGATATGGGATCATACTGTCTCTACAGCATGATACCATATGTCTATAATGTGATATCACACAGCTAGAATTCACATATATACAAGAATTCTCTGAATCTTAAAGCAAGACAACAAAAGCAAATATCTACAACAAACACTAAACATAGAAATTACTCTGAAAAATACATGTTTGGCTTTAATGTGTAGAATGCAATTTCAAGTTGATGGAAATCTCAAATTCAAACCAATCCTCTGCAAGGGTAATTAACTTATTTTGAAATATATATGGCCAATGCTGTTAAGATATGGAAACAATTAATGTTTCTATTAGCCTGCAGTTAGAACCAGGAAGAAATCACTGGAAGTCTATATTCATCTAGACATTTTATTACATATGTAATATATCAAAACTTAAGTATAATTTTATATTTACCTAAATTATCTGAATGAAAATCAATTTTCTGGTTTGAATTATTTTTTTATTGTTCCTAACATGTCTGACCAGATGTGCATAAAAATGGAATAAAGCATTACTTATTGTGTAACTCATACTCCATGTACTAAGAAAACTGAAAATAAAGATGAAAGAGAACACTTTTTGAGGGGGGTATTTTTGATACAGTATAACATATGTATAAAGGATATTTGTTTTGAGAGGGTATGGAATATATCTCATTGAAAAATGATACAATTTTGAATATTTTCACAAGCACATTGCAAGTGAACATTTGAACATTGTAGATCTATCAGTTCTTGATTACATAATATTCCATATTCACTCAAAACAAATTTTCTTTTATGCTTACTCATGCTGCTATATACCTATTATAAGCAAAAAAGTAGTTCCAGCTGATCTATATCACTCACACTGTAGGATATGGGTTTTATCTCACTAATTAGAACAAAGTATTTCATCTGTTAATATAATATAAATTTCCTTTATCCGCTGTTTTTTATTATTAAAAATTGCGTATTACTATTAACTTTACACATTACGTACAACTTTTATAATGATCATGTGAAAACCTATTCATTTTTTCACAATGTCTTAAGACAGAAAATGTTCAGGTAAGAGTGCTGAGCAGTAGGTTTTTTGTTATTTTCTTTTTTTTATATTTGTTGATTGAAAATGAAATAATAGTTGAATAGATTAAGAAAATTTATTACAAATGGATGATTATTTATTTATATATTGTGGCATCATGATTCAGCAACGTATTGATTGGATCACAAAGGCAATGGTTGCTCCATTACAGGCCAAAAATGCACCATTTCGAATTATTTCTTTTCTCTTCATTATATAACTTATAGTGTCCAAGTTGAAGTATTTCAGTCATTTGTTATAGTGCTGCTTCACTATGGTATCATGCTATAGACAAATGGTATAATACCACACCAAGTCACATTATCTTGACGTTATCCTGTCCTGTTACCACTCCTATACGCTGAGCACCAAGCAAGGGAGATAATGTATACCAGTAGTAGTAACTTTAACATTAGTAACTTTAGTATACTGCAACCAGGGATCAAACCCACAACCTCTCTGTTACAGGGCAGATGCTTTAGCCACTCAGCAGCAGGGGCTTGGATATTTTAACATACATAAGAATAAAAAATAAAAAATAAAAAAAAAGATTTCTTTAAAGTCATAATCCTATCTGGCACATTTTCTATAAAATATGTCTGTATAAAATGACTATCTGGCATATTTTCTATAAAATATGTCTGTATAAAATGACTATCTGGCATATTTTCTATAAAATATGTCTGTATAAAACAAAATCTTGTATTAATATTTTACTATCTCCTTAATGTAAAAGAAAGGAAAAAAGAAAAATCAAAAACACATAAGTTTCTTTTATTCCTTTTTTCCTCTTCTTTTTTACAGAATAAGACAAATTTTCCATTAAATTGTATAACTCTTCAGTACAAAATTTATCTTATATATTGGAAGTTTTTTTTTTTTTTTTTGGCCTTAAGATCAAAACTATCTGAGGGAAATAGGATTTAAATAGCATCATTTAATACTTTCTTGAATAGATACTTTTTATTAAAACAGAAAATTGACACTTACGATCTTATAGCAGGGCGTTCACAGAGGATTAGTAGAAATAAGTTAACGAAGTAAGCACATGCACGAAGGGTGAATGTGATCAGTCATTTGATAGCACACAAAAATAGAAATTCTAAATGCAAGTTTCATAATTTGCTCATGAAATATTGTCTGTGATGGGGAAACCACCCATTTATTTTCACAGAATGTTGCATTTGGTGTTAAAAACCAAAGTCTTAGTCAATAACCATCTGTGAACGAGCTACTGTATATACATAAGGTGAGAGTACACATAATTAAGGCAGGAATACACAAAATTAAGGTAGGAATACACATCAATATGGCAGGAATACACAAAATTAAAGTAAGAATACACATAATTAAGGTGGGAATACACATCAATAAGGCAGAAAAACACAAAATTAAGTTAAGCATACTCAAAATTAAGGTAGGAATACACATCAATATAGCAGGAATACACAAAATTAAGAATACACAAAATTAAGGTAAGAATACACATGATTAAGGCAGGAATACACAAAAATAAAGTAAGAATACACATTATTAAGATAAGAATACAAATTATCATGGTAAGAATACACACATAATTAAGGTACAAAAGAACATAAGGTAAGAATACAAATTACCATGGTAAGAATACACATAACTAAGGTACAAGTAAACATAATTAAGGTAAGCATACACATAATTAAGGTAAGACTATGCATAATTAAGATAGGAATACACATAATCAAGGTAAGAATACACATAATCATGGTAAGAGCATGTAAAATTTAGGTTGATATACACAAAATTAAGGTATGAATATGCATAATAAATGTATGAATACACATAATGAAGGTATCAACACATATAAGTGAAGCAGAAATACACATAATTAATGTAGGCATACACATAATTTAGGGTACACATATTCAAGGTAGGCACACACATATAATTTAGACAAGAGTAACATAATTAAGGTAAGAGTACACATACACATCATTAAGGTAGGGATACATTTCATCATTCTTGTTTCACAAGATATTTATGTTACATGATATTAATAATTACCTTCTTAAATGTATGAAAAAAAAATTGAAGTATTTGTCTTACAGAAACAAGAATTTCAAAATATGTTCTTAAGGATCACTTTACTCAAATATCAAGTGAAATCTGGGCCCGATTCCAATTAAAAGGTAAGCTACCAATGTAAGGCTTTAACCTGGTCTCAAATCAAAAAAATTTCATATATTAAGTCGGTCGTTACTATAACGTACCAGTAAATCTGAACCCATTTCACTTTTTCGATAAACAAATAGAAAGGAGACATGGAAAAGAAATGTACAGCGCTCTGAGACCGCAACTGGTAATATTTCCAACAAATCACATGTTCAAAGATTCCCTAAATCAATACTTATTTAAAGCTTATTGCTGCGTATATATTGCTATATCTACATCCTGGTCTCATTTGTGAATAGATTGCAGGGTCCCCACAAGGGCCTGTGAACAATTTTAAAAGACTGAAATTCCACAAGGAAATGTGGCTGAATTATAATGATTTTGAAGGAACATCTTTGAAGAAAAGTGCCACAAAGAAAAAAAATTGCAAGAGAAAATTTAAAATCTATTCTCTTCAAAAACACAAAAGAATATATACTGCCAAATGCCAAAAAAGCATGACTATAAATGATTAAATCTGTGTTTTTCAAGTACATTTTGTTAACTCACTGGTGTTCTGTGTATTGCATATTTAAATTTTATCACATAATCCAGCTTATTAATACAGTCATGTAATATTTTGGTATCTCACACATGTGTGATATCAGAAAAATTTAAACGTACCACGGGCCACAAGACAGATGAATTTTTTGCACAAACAAACATGGCTGATCAGAAATATAGTTGGATTGTCTTGTGTAGTTAATGAAAGAACTGAGAAAGATGTTCTGCTTACACACAAATAAAAAATATTAAATGTCTTACCAACATTACTTTTTTACTCACTTTAAATACGCTATAGCTGCATACACCATTAGATCAGGTGAAGCAACATAATAGGGCGCACCTTAATTATCATGGTAACTTATGAGAAAAAAAACAACAAGAGCTCTGCTGAGAGCAGGGCAATATATGCCAAAAGAAATGTAATGAAAGTGAACTACCTTTAATGAATATAAGCACTTTATCAACAGCAACATTTTAATAAGGAGATGCGGACAAACAGAAAGAAGGAGGGTAAACAGTTATAGTCCCCTCTTGTGTAAAACATCGGTAGGGGGCTAACAGGTAGACACAAAATATTTTCACATTATGGTCATGCGTTTTCATTGCATATGCATATTATTCAAAAACTAACAAAGTTGACGGGCAAATGTGCCTTTTGGGGTTATGTGATAAAAAAGAATCTTAAACTGTGTTACTTCATATAAATAAAGATAAAACAAGTTGTATGATTTCATATATTGCTTGCCAGATTCTCCATTTATACATCTGACTAGAAAATGTTAATTTCGTCACAGCTGATCCTTAGTCTTATGTGTCAGTGACAATAACTCTAAAAGTTTTATATTTCAACAACATTAACTATGAAGTAAAGAATTAATTACATAATCTCATGTCATGTGACAGATGGTGGCCGCATGAAACCACTCCGAGATCATTTTAATTAGTGCTAATATTCTATACGTCCTATTGTCTTACAAATGACGTAAGATAATGGTTCTTACAGTGGTGTTTGGTGACATCATTCACAATGATGCTTTAATACATCTGTTGCTGTTTGAAATAATACCTAACCTCTTTTTCAGTTAATGACAAGATTGGGGCGATATCAAAATACTGAGCAATTAACATATTTGTACTTAAATTTACAGAGTAATATTTTTCATGGGGTGACTATTGGAATGAATCCCCTCCATGTTGTTTAACACAGCTTTGCCCTTCATACTTCAGTGTATTTATTAGGGCAGACACAAGGCCTTTTTTCTACCCGGGTACCCGTCATATTATTAGCCACAGGTACTTGGGTACCTGTGCAGATATGGCCATTGCATCAAAAACAATTTACCACCTGTAATAAGCTGTTAATTTTAACCCTTAGCCTGCTGAATTTCTAAAATGGACTTAGTTGGCATCTTTTTTGGAACTGTCCATTATCAATTTTAGGGATAACAAGATGAAAACTTGTAGTTGGTCAACCAACAGTAAAGAGCCAGGCCAGCCTACACAGATGTGCAGGCTGGCCTGGCTCTTTACTGATGGCAGAGGTTAGCACTTGCAGTTCCAGCAGTGTAAGGGTTAACACATTTCAATAAGTGGTTAACAATACAAACTTTGTAAATCCAAAAAACGTCTATCTTGAATGCATGTGAAAACACAAATGTAATTTCTTGACAGAGTCTAGAATTACGCTAAGTCATACCATGATGAATTGGCTATTGATGTATATATATGCTATAAAGAAAAGTAATACATGAGGTATCATAATAGAAAAGGCTGTCATTGGGTACAGATTTGTACCCGGGTACTGGCAATTTTCTATCCGACCCCCGGGTACCTGGGTACTCATTTCAGCCCTAGTATCTATATACTTTTTGCAAAAAAATCCATCTAAAACCCTGCCAAAACTGCTATAAGCATTTTACTAGCATCTTAATCAAGACATGTGTACAACCAAACTGATATTATATATGCACAGGGAATTTTTACAATATTTAGAAAAAAAGTTTTCAAGAAACTCAAATTTACACCTTTTACTATCCTTTTATTATTACTAATCTATGCTTGTTATATTCTTCCTTAGATGTATACACCACCATACCATTGTTGTCAAGTTAGTGTAAAGTAAAGTTTTTTTTGGCCTTTCATCAGGAATTCCATTCCTCAAAATTCACACACGTGTACAGCCAAATTGTTCCTAAACATGCATATGGAAATTTACCATACTTTGGAAAAAAAGGATTTCAAGAAATTCAAATTTACACTTATAAATTCTTGTTTTTATCACTTCTCTTGTTATTACATTTTTACTATTCTTATATCATCACTAAGCTTGTCATAAATTTCTTGCTAAAATCTGACCACCAACATGTAATATATACTGCATGGCTTTCGTGAGTTGAGCTTGATTAACCCACATAATATGCATGAGTCCGTGCATGCACAAGAAAGTTATAATATGGGAGGATTAATCAAGTCACGAATGAAGCCAATGCAATATGTGTCTTGTAACATGGCCAAACGTAGGAAGGAGGCGGTACTACGGCCTTGTGTCTTTTATATGTAGATGGCCCCAAATATACAGCGTTGTGGGTATCAAAGAGGAACCTTGTGAAATGGACCAATCAGTGAAAGGAAAGTTTCTCCAAATAAATCCTCATATATCGGGCCTTCCGTACAGTTGCGCAAATTTGAATAGAGAGGGACGTACTGTTAAGTAGTCGCATTTGGTCAGGGACCTGAACGTCAGTTTGGAAACACTTTTTTTTCTATCTTCTTGTCTTTATTCAGTGTAACCATACCAGTTTCTAACATTTGGAAAAATTTTTTAGTGATGTGCTTTTTGTGACAGCAAAGAAATCTTCACAAACTCTGAGGGTTTCCCAAATGTTTGGAAATCCAGTACATCTAACAAAAGAATCATTAGGGCCTATGCGCAAGGCACACAAAGTCGTAAAACTAGTACTGGTATAGCTCCCTTGCTTGGAGCTTAGCATATAAGGGTAGTCGCAGGACGGTTGGCCCGGTGTCAGGATAATGTGACTGGGTGTGGTACTGTAAAATCATTATATTTCGTGGGAGATTAATTTTCGGTGATTTCGTGGACGTCGCTATCCACGAATTTATGTCCCCACGAAAAGCTTTCATTTATCACGTCAAACAGCCGATAATGACGACCTTCTCCCATACCCCAACAGACCCTTCAGTAAATTGAATTCAATAATATATATAAAGTTTATGTTGAATCTGGAATATAAGGTATTAAAAAGCAAAGAAACAAATCGCCAAACAAAACTTCATAATGTTAGTTGTGTTACTAATTGTGTTAAATGTACAACTGCAACTAATTTTGAGTTGGTTTCCGCCATAATTTACCTTACTCCACCCACTTTTGTTTATACTGCGGTCGCTGTACTAGTCGTGTTTCATGGTACATGGTTTTGTAATTTATACATGCATTTGTACATACATATATATATATCATTCATCTTAGCCTTTCATTTGTGAAGTTTTGCTTCATTACAAATTGTGTCATAACTTTTTTGAGTACACAAGTGTCTTCAAGTTCCTGCGTAGATAAGCTGCATGGATAGGAGAGATCCCCTCTGTATTATGGCCAATATAACACAGTGATTTGTCGTTGTCATCAAGACGACTGACTGACACCTGCTGTGCCCCCATTGTCCACTTGCCCCCAGGCACTACATGACATCCTGTCTAGCCCCAGTTGATGAAGAGTGAGTCCGGGATATCATGCTGTGCCACATCTGTGGTGACCTCGGTTTTTATCCTAAGCAATACATGGCCGAAATGTTACGAAGATTATATGGCCACAAGCTTAGATTTATTTACACTTACTTTAGTCTGATTAACGCTCCCTAAAAGAACTAAAAACAGACATTAACATATACTAAATGCCGTGTCATTAACATATTATGACCAATATTAGGCTGCATTCTTTTCACTGAAATTTTGTAAAGGTTTTCAAATCAACGTCCAAAGAATGTCGGAATAAATTAATTCAATTTTTTTTTCTAACACACGAATCCACCAATTCTTGTCCCCACGAACATGTTTTTTCACCGATTCCACGAAATTTCATCCCCACGAAATAAAATGATTTTACAGTATCATGCCACATTTCTACGGCGTGATACTGCAGTGTAGCAGCACTATATCTATCTCAAGTAGTCTCCAAATGACTGAAAAGCTGTCAGTGGGATGTTAAAACCCAATAAATAAACAAACAAACAAGGCACAATTTTCCACTTCAAATGCGCTAAATCCAATTAAAAATGGTGAAGAAAAAAAATGAGCATAAGTATTTTTTTTCTCTTTTCTAGACTTTTCTACAGATAACTACTTAGGCCATGTTACAAACAATCCTAGTTGTCAAGTTTTATTTAATGTACAGTAAACAGTATTTTGCTTTCCATCAGGGATTTGTTTCCTTTGATAAGTTAACCTTTACTTTTTATACTGATATTGGTCGGAGAATTAATAAATGAAAAATAAATTAAATAACTGCAAAGGCCTACTATAAGTAACAAACTGTGCCACATAGTGGCCGAGGTGGCCAAGGCTTTTTGTTTTAGCCTTCACTGGGACATATTGTTTTACCCAAAGGAATCCGGTACATTGATTTGACTGAAAAACTGCCGCATTAAAAAAAAAAAATCTTATAATGATATATATATAAATATATATATACTTTTTCCATTGTCGTTTCATTTGCTGTAACTCCTTTGATTATTGATAGATTTTCATAAAATTGGTCTTATTTTGTGTGGAAGGGATAAATAGACATACAAGGACAAAAAATACCCCCTTGTCTGGAGGAATTGCCCTAAAAACCTGCATATCCAGTTTGATGAAAGTTTTTTAATGATTGTTGTCTTGTATAAGATTCCGTCTACAATCAAACAAAAATTAAGATTTTTTCACATAACCGGTCTGGTAACTTCTCCAACACGACTGACAGTTCAGTTATATTTTGAATGGTAAAATGACACCATTCCTTGGTTCATGTCCGCTGTGTTTGTTACATATGTCACTTGTTCCCATATGAAATATTAAAACTTGCAAAAATAAATACAAAAAAATAATTTTGTCTCAGAAAGATAAATTGGACCAATGGCAAGTTTGAATTTGCAGGCACGTTTTAAAATGTTGAAACATCCTATGCTTTACACCGCCTTCTTCTCTTGGTCTGTATTAAAGGTTTGTTTGTTGAGTTTAACGTCCCACCGTTTCAGTCATTTGGAGACAATGTGTACTTGAGAAAGATATAGTGCTGCCACATTGCAGTATCCTGCCGTAGACATTTGACATGATACCATAACCAGTCCTGCAACTACCCTTACATGCTGAGTGCCAAGCAAGGGAGCTATAACAGTACCATTTTTTACGACTTTAGTATGTCACAGCCGGGGATCGAACCCACGACCTCCCACTCCCAATGTGCAAGTTTGAACCACTTAACCACCGGAGACGATCCATATTAAAGGGTTGGTTTCCTCTCAGAAGCAACATCTGCCTGAGTCACAGAAATGTGTTCATGCAGAAAGGTGTTGCTTTGAGAAAGTATGGGCTGAACAAGTGAAAGAAATAAAACTGCTTCGAGGTAGCCTTTGCTAAAAGGTTTTCTTTTTCGTTATTTTTCTTTAGAGGGCTTGGGGGCTTCAAAGAAGCTTATTTATTCATTAGATTTACCGTCCCACCGACAGTATTTCAGTCATTTAGAGACAATGTCTACTTGAGACAGATATAGTATTGTCACACTGCACTATCATGCCATAGAAATGGGGCATGATACCACACCCAGTCACACTATCCTGACGCCGGACCAACCAGTCCTGGAACTACCCTTATATGCTGAGCGCCAAGCAAAGGAGCAATACCAGTACCATTTAAAAAGAAGTATTCCAATTTTCAAGGCAATACTTCAAAGGGTTCAGTAAAAAGGAAAGGTGGTACAAAAACTTAACAGAGACTCTTAAGTTGAAAAAGGGGTGTAATTTGGTCAAAATCCATGATATTGTTATATACCCCTTGTTTACAGGTGGAGGTATTGGTCATAAACAAGTATTCAAACTTTCAATATATAAAAAATCCTGCCATCAATACTTAGCACTAAGTCTATATTAAAGTTTTAAAATATATAGAATCACATTCAACCACCAGTCACTTTATCATGACTACCGACCAACCAGTCCTTGAACTACCCTTATTTGCTGAGTGCCAAGCTATACCAGTACAATCTTTTACAACTATGTCGTGCCTGAGGATGGAACCCACAACCTCCTGATTCCGGGATGGACGCTCTTGGCTCTAAACCACTCAGCTATTACCATGGTGTTAACCCTTTCCCTCATAGAGGATACCATGAAAAGGCCTATGCGAACAGCATAAAACCAGATCAGCCTGCGAGTAACTCGCAGGCTGATCAGGTTTTATGCTGTTCGCTGCTCCTCAGTGGTCTGGAAATGAGGATTTTACAATTAAATTTGGTAAGGTTTGAGTTTGGCCTTCTGCAGATCAAGCTTTATGTGGTACCTATTGAGTGCGTCAAAATGAGTCTATATGAGGGAAAGGGTTAAACTGTATTTGTTCAGAAGTGAATTTTTTTTGTATTCTAATAGGACAACAAGAACAATGAAACACATCTCAGTTTCAAACATGGATTTTTCATGGCCTTCCAAGGTACAGAGCACTTGTTCAATCCAGGAACGATCAGAGAATAACTAATAATTATAAACTGTTTTTCTAACTAATGTTAAAAGAAACAAATTTTTACTTAATTTTTATCTTATGTTGATTGGATAACATGATTTAAGCTTATACAAATTCCTGAAAGCAGCTCCTGGGTTAGACCAGTACCATGTTTTTTGGAAAGTCATTAACAGATAACTGACCTTGTATGGCTCTTCATATCTTACTTCATGCTATCTTAACCTGTTTAACATGAGGAATGCTTTCAGTCATATCTGGTTTTTCCACCATCATTTTCATTAAAAAGGTGCCATATTGATTGTTTCAAATAATATACACAACTAAGAGCAGTTTTGGGAAGTCAACAGTATGTTTACATTTGAAAAAGATTGTTTTACAGATGAAAGTGTCTTTAAACTTCATTCCATTATTTTTCTTAGGTCTCCTCATGGCCAAATAACTCAAACAAATGTCCGATGCAACAAGAGACGGCCAGATCACCGCGAAGATTTATATGATAAATTGAAATAAAACATTGTAAATCATACAACGAAACTTAATACTCAATAAAAACTAATCATCTTGCAATGGTAGAGGGCTGACTTTCACATTCTCGCATTTTCATATTTTTTCCTCCTTCCTGTTTCGGAATCAACAATGGATGAGTTGAAATGTGAAATGAATTATTCATGACACTACAAAAACTCCAGATTAAACATCATGCCGTTAGAGTGAAATTCATGAAAATTACTTTTTAATTGTGCATATTTTCTACAATGCCTCATGCATTGTTTTGCTTTCTTCAAAGTTTTATTCTTCCCTTATGCATTGCGCAAGCTGAGAATGAATTTCACATTCTCGCTGTGTCCTCCATTGCATGTTTATTTCAACGCCATCTATTTTCAGCCCATTATCATCATTAGACTAAATCAGTCCAGACACCAGCCTCTTATCATGGACACCCAGTGACAAGCCCTTCTTAATTGTTGAACCCTGATCAGCATGTCTTTTTGCGGTTTGATTTTTTCAATCTGATCTGTTTACAACTAAGAGTCTTAACAAAACATTATATTTTAATCTTTTTTTTTAAATAGACATGGTCCAGTAGTAAGAGTACATGACTGAGGATCCAAAGGCTGTGGGTTTGAACCCCAGTTTGGAGCAAAAAATTTTCACGACCTTCCTAGGTGCAGCACAGTGGTCCAATACAGGAACAACTGAAAGGGACTAGACTAAAAAAGTATAAACTGTAAGAATTTGTTTTCTAATCAATGTTAGAAGAAACAAATTTCAACATAATTTGTTTCATGCTGACTGGGTAACATGTAATTTTAGCTTATATGAATTCCTTAAAACAGTTCCTGGGTGGGACCAGTTCCTTGAGTCTTTGAAGTCATTAAAGATGGCTGCCCCTGTATGGAGACTAAGACTCACAACCATTGGATCTATAGCTTACATGCAAATATACCATACTGGGTCACTGCTTCACAATTCTAGTTAACATTCAGAAACATAGGCATAGAGTGTACCGAATTTTCAAATCTCAACAAAACAGGAACATATAAATATACATATTTCAAATTCACAGTCTGTATCACTGTTAAATAGCTATTTCTGGTACTAATGTTCTGTGGGTCCTGGCGATACCAACATCAGATAAGCGCCCGCTATCTGTTGATATCACTCGTAAACACCACAACAATAGAATAATGGACAAAAAACAATGCAATTTAAAATTAAAATACATAAAACCTACTCAGACAAAGATTTTCTTCACAGGTTTCATCTATACATAAAAACACACAAAAGTTTAAAGTATATACCAAACATTTTTTTCCTCCCTGGAAATGCCTTATTAATTTTCGAGAAAGCCTGCCTGGAAATCGTAATTAATATTTGTCAGAATTTCGCTCCTATCTCATTGATAAAGCCCCCAGCAAGATTACGGCATTATTTAATTACATCGAAGACTTCTGTCAGACATTATGAAAATGTGTTTGTAAATGAACTTGCCTTATCGCTAAAATTGTAGATTTCAAAATGAGTAAATATTCATTTAAACAGTGGGATACCATGCCTATACGATTAAAGAAGGGCATATGGTCGAGATCATGTGACAGCTCTCAGCATAAATAATATAACATATCAGAATTACGGCTTTACGTCATTCCCTTATCAAAATTAACCCAATTATGACTAAAAGGTTTCCGCAATTCAAGACATTTTTAGATTGTTGATTAAAACATAAACTCCCTCCTTAGTCAGGCTTTATTTTTTTGTTCCAGATAAAGACATTCCAGAAGGCGTTAATTTCATCAAAGTCTCGCATGCTCGTACAAAAAATTAAAAACATACATCAAAATGAGTCAATACCAGTCGGTATTTGAACACTCATTAAATGAATTAAAAACTGAAAAACAAATGGATACATAAGTAAAGTGCTCCAGAGGGATCAATAAATCGACTGAGACTTCAATTTTTTTCTACTCTAATGTTATGAAGGTGTCTCTCTCACACCAAAACTTTTCTCTGTTACTTTTCCACTTTTCACCTCTGGCTCAAGATATATCATTACAATTTAAGAATTTCAAATTGTCACACAACTTTATATATAAATACACGCGTTCCTGTTGGCTAAAAATTCCATTAGACTTTTTCCCGCAATTATAACTCAACGTAGCGGACTCCCTTATGTATAAAAGGTGTGAGTTTGAAAGTGTTATTTTGACTGAGTAGTCTGGAACTCTCTACTCACCGCGCGTATTAAATCATTTGGCGAACATCGTGTCACCTGGAAAGTGCTGATGTCAGGTCCTGACAACTTGCTGAAAATTCTTCAAATTATTCTAAAGACTTTGACAGTACTACAATAAAATATAAATGAAGAATTTTTATTGAAGAAGAAAATGATAACTTTTTGACAAGCATTTAACCTGCTCATCTTGTTCCGTACACATGTGGTGTAATGAAAAAGGGAACAGACAAACAAATAATTGATAAAAATATTAACTTTTAATGCGCGGCATCACCAAAGAAATGACCAAAGTTATACAGAATTAGTAGAAATGAGTGCATTGGGATTTGAAGTTTTACATATTTTTTTGTTACATTTATAATGAACAATGTCATAGCTTTAACCAGCATGATGTTACTGGACCTTTCATATGAGATCATTTTTTGTGATACTAATGGTAACCATGGTAACAGGAGTAAACTCTCTATTCTAGATGAGCAAACCACTATAATCTCTGAAATATGTAACCACAATGGTTAAATATTTGCCTGGATCTGATACCCAACCAACAGAGTTTCAGTTATCTGTGAATTTTGTCCCAAGTTATAGTGCCAACCCAGTGGTATCACTCTGCAGACAGATGGAATGATACCACAATCCAATAACCTCACCTGCTGCCATGCCAACCAGTCCTGGACTAATATCTGACCTACAGCATTAGTCGTATGTATACTTTATTATTTTGTATGTGTGTGTGTGACTGGTATATCAAGGCATAGATTCAAACCCACAACCTGTATACAGACAGGGCTCTCTAACCATACGGCTAGCCAGCAGTGATAAGTAATCAAGTTGCATATTGCTCTTTATAATTACCTTGAAGATGGTAATACCTCTTCAGACAAAAATTGTCTTTCAATCCGTTCATGATTTTCAGAGCAATACAATTTAAATGCCTTCGGAGCTTTGCACTTTTCCCTCATCCAACTAAGGAGGACAATGTTGTAAAGGGGGGGAGATAATTGAAATGTGGATTAATGTATAAGAAAAACATATCTTCATCAATATTAAGGCAGGGGGGGATGGGGTGGCATTAAATCCACCTATGATAACAGGGAGAGGCTGAGTGACTGGAAGTCAATGCCTATAACTGTTCAACCATGGTGGCCCCTAAACTAAGAAAGAATTTCTTTTCAAAATAAGATGCCTGTGATTCGTCTTGAACCATAGACCTTTAGGTTACTAACCCAGCATGTAACCAATTGCGCAATGCAAGTCGACCACAATATATTAATGCATTTTTTAAGGAGAATTTTTTTTTTTTAACCCAATAATGAAATTCAAATGTTTTTTGAGAGAGAAGAGGCATTTGACGTCATTAAACTGACCAACTGAGACCTGTTCTTGATTTCGGACGAGCAGACAAGTCCTGTAATAACAATACATTTACGTCAGGGGCCCTTGACAGATTGCAATTAAAAAATCATTAGACTTAATTTAACTCAAACGTAATTTTCAGAAGAGAACATTAATATTCCTCAACTATGCTTTTTTTTTTAGCACTGGAAAATAAAGAATTTGTTGCACCTAGATTTTGATAAATATTACTGAGATTTCAGCTTTTTGTAACTTCCTTTAAAAACGAGAGGGCCATAGAGGCCCTAGATCCCTCACCAGAGTATAGGTTCCCTAAGGAACATCTGTATTAAAACATTTTGAAATCTGCCCAGTAGCTTTGAAGGAGATGATTTTTAAAGTTTTCATGTTGTTTTTTTCTTCTTTCCATTGCCATGGCAACCAGAGTGCTACATGGATCAAGTTTATTTTAGCAACTTTTGTGAAAGTTCACCTAAGGATCATCCCTGCCAAGTTTAATCAAATTCTGTCCAGCGGTTTCAGAGGAGATGTCATTTAAAGCAAATTGTTGATGACGGATGCAGGGTGATCATAAAAGTTCAACTTGAGCACATTGTGCTCAGGTGAACTAAAAATGTATGTATGAATTCATTCCTGGAGAATTTTCACAACATTATGAATTAATAATTTCTTTTTGTTTTAACTTTTGAACTCTGAGTTAGTAATTGGTTTAACCTTAAGGATGACTGTGCTTGATGGTGGAAGTTGACCCTTGCAGTATGATGTCATGCTCAAATCCTCTTGGTCAGGTCACTTAAATAAGAACTGTGCTTAAGTTTGATTTCTATGCCCAAACTCAAAGAATGGCCATAAGGTTCGATAGGTTTTGAGTTTGATATTTGATTTTGAGTTAGAGATCTAACTTAAGTATTTTTGAGAACTTTGGGCCTGGTTTTCTGTTTACACCCTCAAAAAAATAAAACAATAACAACAACAAAAGAAATGTGTCACCTGCTGAAGCATGATGGGAAAAAAGTGATGGACAAGCGGGACAGGAAATGTGTTACAGCCAGACAGACTACGGAAGAGTGATCCCTTTGAGCAAGTGACACACAAAAAAACATGAGTAAAAATTTATTAAATATATATATATATATTTTTTTTTTATTATATCTAAAATACAATGATATATTCTCCTAATATGAAATATAAAAAAATAATGTTATCTCTATCAAAATTTTATCTTATAAGAATTCCACACACATTCTGGCAATGTCAATGTATTACCCTCCTGAAAACCAAAATCAAATTATGTCTCTTAAAAAAAGTTGTAAAAACGTAAAATTTATCTTCAAGTGTTTGTCAATTTTAAAGAAAAGGAAAAAAATTGAGGAACACTACACTTATCTCTAATGCTCCAGAGACAACTAAACAATTGTTCTTCCATTTAACACAGGCTATAAAACTCAGAATTAAACTTTCCGTTTTTAAAAATTTATAAATATACACTGATAATTCTAAAATATTTCTCAGCGGAAATACGCACAACTTTCTGCTAAAGCTGACATCCATTTTTTCCGAGGGAAATGAGCTATATAAATGACAACACAATGGTGGATTTATGTCTTAGCCAGAAATTTTATTTCCTTCTGAAAGACCCTAAATATGCCATCCGTAATCTAATTATTTTTCTACTGAATGGTCCCTTCCACTGTCTGTCAACCCCTAAATATTGGGCTCATTTCAAGAAGTTGGCTTTTTTATATTAGACATATGAAATTACGTGAAAGAATGGTTTACTACCTATATGCTCATTATATACAATTTTTTGGCTGATCTTCAAAATAAAGAGAAAAAAAGGGAGACAACTTTGATGGACAGAGTTCAATCAATCCAGATGCCAAAATATTTAACATATTCAGGGAATTATGGCTACTTACTTTAGAAAGAATTAGACTGAGTTAAACCTTTCATCTGCACATTTTTTCGTCCACTTTGTAAAGAGTAGAACAACCACTAAAATATTCTATGAGATGTCATTGTCTAAATGTGTGAACATGTTTCAAATATAAGGCAAAAATAATAGCAAAATACTGCATAAGACTGGTCCAAAAATGTCATGGTAAAGTACTGCACAAGACTGGTCCAAAAAAGTGCACAAGAATGGTCCAAAAATATCATGGTAGTCATTGTGAAATGCTGCATATGACTGGTCCAAAATGTAATGGTAAAATACTGCATATGATTAGTCCAAAAATACCATGGTAATCATTGTGAAATACTGCATACAACTGGTCCATAAATGTCATTGTAAAATACTGCATATGACTAGTCCAAAAATATCATGGTAGTCATTATAAAATACTGCATAAGACTGGAAAATCATTGTAAAATCTCTATAGACTAAAAAAAAACCAAAATTATCATTGTAAAATACTGCATAAGACTGATCCAACTAGAACTATCACTAAATGTGATTAATACCCCCGCAATACTG